>CP097506.1:29988860-30588860 GCA_023547065.1 Musa troglodytarum
TACAGGACATGGTCTTGGCTCTCCGAGTTCAAGATAAGAAGTTGTATAAGTAGATCGATGATGCAAAGGCCGAGAGAGTCAAACTCAATGAGCTGGCTTGAAAGGCTGGAGCCAAGGCCAATTTTTTTAAAGCTAAGAATGCCTTTCTCAAGGAGCAGGTCAGCTTCCTCCAACGGGCACCGGAGGGATTGACAAGGCAATTGGCTAAGACAAAGGAGCACGAGCCAAATACCGAAGAGGGGGTGGCAAAGTACAAGGTCTCCTAAGGATTCAAGAAAGGCGTAATGATGTTGGGGATTAACTCATTCTACTTCACGTACCAGTTTAATATATTTCGGTTATGCTTCAATCACCCCGGCATAAAGCTCCCAGAGGACTCATCCATTTTATGCCCAACCGATGGCGAAGTGACCCTTGTCAGCTTTTACGAAATCAATGATTACAATGAGTAGACGACACTTATGGAAGACGATGAAGTTGAGGTAGGAGAGGCTGAAGGGGGCCAAAGAAAGCTGATTCGATGGATAAGCCTGATATCAATATCATCGATCCACCTGTCAATGCATTGACCCACATATGGACCTGAAGCTTGAGATTGAGCCTCGATCAAGGTCTGAGAATGCCTCTCAACACTAGAAGATGATGAGGTCGAGATCCTCTCTTGACAGTTGGGATCAGGTCAAACTCTGTTTTACTTTTACTATCTATTTTCGTTCTTTGTCTCCTTTTTTATATCAAGAGAATCCACTTTAACGTAAGGGTTCCCTAAGATAATATAAAAACCTTTTATAAATGAAATTTCTTTTGGTATAATTGGAGTGTCTTCATCTTATAATTGTTTCAGACATTACAAAATTGTAGGAAATGTACGATGTCCAAGCTGGTTAGTGTCTAGAGTTTGTAAGTTCTTGGTTGGACTTCCTCCATAATCCAATAGGCCCCCTCTCAATTCAATGCCAACTTTCCCATAGTGCTGCTGGTAGGATCACTAACTTTGGCTCACCACAGGACTAAGTCTATTACTCTCAACCGATAATGTCAAGCCTATGCATTAAAGGATTTAGCCATAGATCTCTTGTAGGCTAAGTTTCTAAGATGAGCCCATGCTAATGACTTTGTCAATCAAGTCCAGACTTATCTAAAGTTCTGACATCTGGGTGATATATTGAATGAAAGGATGATTTACCAGAGTTTAAGATAAAGTACCAAACGATCGAACAATATGCCAGAAGAGTATATAATATGTTGAAAGCTTCATAAATATGTTGGATATATAGTTGATTTGTTAAGGTCTTAATCGAGGTTCTTTTGAAACAATTTAAGTTGGTATTTGACTGAAACACGACCCACTTATCAAAAAAGCTATTAGGCTTGAAGACAAGTAGAATTAGGTCTATTAAAATGCCAAATTGGTAGTCTAAACTAAGCCTAAGCGATGGTACTATCAGGCCTAAGCGATAGTACAGTCAACCGACAAGTATTGTTTGTGCTCTGTCTACCTTTTCGATAGTCGTACCACTTATGGTGATGGTAGTACTATCTAGGTTAGTGGTAGTAACATTAGAATTCAGATTTACATGATAGTTGTAATGACAGTATCACATAGTGTCATTAGTAGTACCGCTCATATTTCAAAATTTTAATGAATAGAATTTTTGGCTCCATTTAGGATGGAGCATCTATTCCTAAGTTAGCAAAATATTATAAACTCTCATTTTGAGTATTGTTTGAGTCTTCTCCTCTTGAGTTTGGTTATAATTCTAAGTTGTAAGAGATTTTATTAAAAAAAGAGTGTGAAGTTTATCTCCTTAAGCCTAACACAAGAGAAAGTTGTAACAAGAATAGTTAATCTTTGCTCATTGGAAAAAAAACGATAATAAAAGCCTAAGACATCGAGGAAAAGAGAATTGAGAGTGAAGGTAGGTCGAGAAGACCGAATCACTATAAATTAGTTTGCCTCTCTTTATTTGTCCTTTACTTGTGACTTAGTTCTATTATTTTTATTTACAACTTTAACTTAATCAATTGAGTTTGCAAAATATATTGATTTATCCATTGAGTTTTAACGTCGATTAAAAATATTATTGTAGTAATTCACCCCTCCTTTTAGTACCATTAAGATCATAATAATAGGTATCAAGGTAAGATTCTCTCATTTAGATTAATATCCAAGAGAGAATAAATAATATTTTCAAGCAATTAAGAGGATGAATTATACTTATTAGAAAACATGAATGAGGATTTTCTTGCTTTTTATAGATTTTGATTTATAGAATATTATTGAGTTTGATTTTAAAAAAATTTTCTAAACCTATGGATGAATTGAATGATTTTCAAAAGAGAACGTTTTCTTTAAATACTAAAGTTATGAATACTTTATTTTATACTTTAGATAAAAATAAATTTAATTGAGTTTCTACGTATAAAACTGTATATGATCTGTGATACATACTTCAAATCACTTGTGAAGTCACAAGTAGAGTAAAAGAATCCAAAATTAATTTTTTTATTTATAGTTATGAATTATTTAAAATAAAGCTAAGTAAATCTATTAGTGACATGTATACCTATTTTTTACAGATGTTGTCAATAGATTAAAAGCTCTTAGTAAAAATTATACTAATCTTGAACTAGTGAGCAAGATCTTAATGTCTCTTCATAATAGTTGGGATTCAAAGGTAATGACAATCGAAGAAATTAAAGACTTAAAAAAATTTCTTGTTGAAAAACTCATAAGATCTTTAATGACTTATGAAATGACATACAAAGTATATGATAAAGAATAGAAAAACCTTCTAAAGAAAATGAAGGATCTTGCTCTCAAATCCATAGATGATTACTTGAGCGAAAGCTCAAGTGGTGATGATAGAAGCATGTCACTTCTTAAAAAAAGATTCAAAAAGTTCATGAGAAAAAATAAGATCAATTTATTAAGAAGTGAAGGTAAGAATACAAGTGACTTAAAAAAAGATGCAATTATATACTATGAGTGCAAAAAGTTGGGACACTTCAAAATGAGTATCCACAATTGAAAAAAATTGTCAATCCAAAAGAAGAAGAAAGCACTCAAAGCAACATCGGATGAATTAATTGAGTTGGAAGTGAAAGATCAAATCAATGAAGGAGAAGTAATAAATTATGCCTTAATGACTTTCAACAATAAGTAATAAATTCTCTCAAAAATTCCTTATCATATAAAAATTTACTTGAAGCATTTCATGACTTATATAATGAACTCAAAAAGATCAGTAAAAAATATAATTTACTAAAAAGGGATTATATATCACTCACTATTGAATTTGATGTATTAAAAAATAAATATAACAATTATATGTCGACATCTTCTATTTCTTGCACTAAATATAAAGATTTGGAATTATATAGCCTTGGACTTAAAAATAAGTTGGTTCAAAAATCACTAGAATTGCATGCATTAAAAAAAATAAAGAATGACTTACTTTCCATGAATGGAAATATAAAACATTACTTAAAAGAGTCTATTGATAGTAATGTTGTAATATAATCACTTAAAAAAGAAAACATGTTACTATAATAAATATTAGAGAAATTTAAAATAGGAAACATGTTAATATGATTCTTACTAAGCAAGATTGTGTCTCTAGAAAATAAGGTATTGGTTTTATGAGTAGTAACATATATCAAAAGCTACTAAAATGACTTATATTACATATTTCTCCTAAAGTTAAATATAACTTTTGTGGAAAGTTTGATTACTATCCTTACACATGCTCTCTTAAGAAATATAGTTATCCTATATTAATTTGAGTTCCTAAAGGTACGATAAATAATTTGAAGCCAAAAGGCAAAAAAGATAGATCTAATCATGAAAGATCTAAGGTTAAGTGAGTACCTACAACAAACCTCTCTTTCTTGTAAGTATATTTTCAAATAAGAGCTAGAAGCAAAAAATAATATCTTGATAGTATATGCTCAAGACATACAACCGAAGATTTTATAAACTTGTAAAAGCTCACTAGTTGAGATGGATGATATGTTCCCTTCAGAAACAATAATAAAAAAAATCATTAGCATTGTAAATATTTATATTTTAAATCAAAATTTTTAATTAAAGATGTGCTTTTATTAAAAAGTTTGAAATATAACTTGATAAGTATTAGTCAACTTTATGATAAGGGATATAATATTAAATTTGAATCACATGCATGCATCGAAGAAATATAAATAAGAATAAATCTATAATAGCTTTAATAAATGATAATGTTTACACTATTGATTGATGATTTTCATGATATAATTTATTTTTTGATTTTGAATGATGATGTATGGCTTTGGTATAATAGACTTAGAATAAAATTAATTTCATAAATTGGAACTGAAGAATTTGTAAGAAGAATGCCTAAAATTAAATTTGTTAAAAATAAAATTTATAATGCGTGCCAACTAGAAAATCATATAAAGAGCAATTTCAAACCCAAAAATCAACTCTAGACCATCATACCTAATTCACATGAGTTTATTTGGACATATTGATATCACAAGTCTAGACACTAGCAAATATACCTTTGTGATTGTTGATGATTATAAAATATACTTCTTGGCATATAAAAATAATTATTTCAAATATTTTACCAAATTTTATAAATAAGTACAAAATAAAAAAAATTATGATTTATTATATTCTTAGTAATCATCATGGTAAATTTAAGAATCATGATTTTTAAGAATTTTATAATTTAAATGGGTATGACTATAATTTCTCTATTCTAATAAATTTATGATAAAATAAAGTTATTGAGAGAAAGAATATGAGCTTACAAGATATAGCAAGGATTGTGTTTAATGAGAATAGCATATCCAAATATTTTTAAACTGAAGTAGTTAACACGATAACTTAGTATGCTATATCATGAATAAGGTTTTTATAAGATCTCATTTATCTAAAACTCTTTATGAATTATGAAACAATAAAAGACCTAACATCTCATATTTTAAATTTTTTAGTTGTATATGTTTTATTTTAAATGACATAGATGCCTTCGAAAAATTTGATATAAAGTTTAATGAAGGTTTTTTTTATAGATATTCTTCTACTTTAAAACTTATCGAGTTTTCAATAAGAGATCCTTAGTTATTGAAGAATCTATTCATGTTATTTTTTATGAATCTCTTGCAACTAAGAAAATAATTTTAATGATGATTTTGAATTTGATAAATTGAATATTTGAGCTTACAATGATAATATCAACAAGATCAAAGATGTCTTAACTTGAATTCAAGACTACCAATGAAAAAGTATTATTTTGAATTTATGTTTATCATATTTTTAAGATGACATTTTGATAGGGGGAGCCTTGTTAAGACTTCATCATCAATTGACCTCTTGGTGTCCATAACTTGAACTTATCTTTGATAATACAATATTGAGATCCTTCATATACAATGATATCAAAGTGATTTTTATTTTTTACATAATTAGAATATTGATATAAAATGGGAGAAATAATACCATGATATCACTCTCTTCTTTTTGCTAATGACAAAAGGGAAGTAGTAACTCATTTTTTTATTAACATAGGTAGAGAAGCATATTTTTTTGTTAACCAAGGGGGAGAAGGGTGATTCATTCATGAATAAGAAAAGTTATGATATCTTATTATTTTCTTGTTGTTAATGTTTGTTTTATTCAAATAGTTAACTTATATTTATATTTTGATTGATATTACACATTAATAATTATTAAAATTTAAAATTTAAAATAATTATGATTATAATTTAAAATTTGACACTTGATTCAGCATTGATTTTTGGGCTTGAATGATTGAATCATAATATTAATAAGATTAAATTTCTTTCGACTTGAATTCAATATATGTATTTAAAATTATATATAATTATTTGATTTTAAGTAAATTATAATATTTAAAAATGACTAAGAGATATGAGAGTCTTGTTAAAACTTTATCATTAATTGGTTATCATCATCAAAAAGAGAAATATTATTAAATCTCGGATTTTGATGATGAAACTAATTGATGAGTTTATTGGACTAAATATGTTTTTGATTTAAGTGATATAGGAAATACTTTGATCATAGATTTTGATCACTAAAGGGCCAACTATCGAATAGGAGTGTTAGACATTATATTAAAAAAATATTATGTCAAAAATTAGATGTCGAGCTAATGGATTAGTCAACATGCTAGAGATTAAACTTCGTGCTATAAGTTCAAGTATCATACTAGAATAATTAGATATTGTACTAGAAGATTGGATATCATGGGAAAGTTGACATACTAGTAGGATGGGTGATATGCTAAAGGAAATGACGATGAGCTAAAAGTTCAAATGAAGTGCCAAAAGAATGAATGATATGCCAAAATAGCATGCAACCTACCAAAAGCTTCGTTAACCAATGACATGTATAGTTGATTTGTCAAAATCTTGATCAATATCATTATGAGTCAATTTGAGTTAGTATTGGGTTGAAACAATACCAACTTGTCAAGGAAGCCATTGGGCTTAAACCTAGGCTAACGGTAGCATCACTAGGGCCCCTATTTTTTACCTAGTTATGGTAGTAGTACCACTTTGCCTAAAATTTTTGGAGATTTGAATTTCTAACTTCATTCTTGAAGCCTTTTAGGGTCTATAAACACTCTACTCATGCTTTGTTGATAGAGTATCTATTCTTGAGTAAAAACATATTAACTCTCATTTTAAGGATAGTTTGAGTCATGCTTTTCCTTTTGAGTTTGGTTATAATTCTAAGTTGTACGAGATTAGAAATCTTGTGTAAAAAAAGAGTGTGAAGGCTATCTTCTCAACCTAAAAAAAGAAAAAGTTATAATGGTAGTTGATTTTTGCTTATTAGAAAGAAGATTGATAGTAAAAGTCAACAGCCTTGAGGGAAGAGGAATCAAGAATAGGTATAGGTTGGAAAGACCAAACTACTATAAATCAGTTTACTTCTTTTTACATGCCCTTTACTTGAGATTTAGTTTTATTCTCTTTACTTGTAACTTTAGCTTGATCAATCGAGTTTCTAACACATATTAATTTAGTAATTGAGTTTTAAAATTGGTTTAAAATATTGTTATACTAATTCACTCTCCTCTCTTAGTGTCATTAAGATCCTAATAATCTCAATTTTTTCTTTTTTAACATAATTTTAGCATTGTTGTAATATAATTTGAGCTTAATTTAGATTGACAACAATGATGAGTTGTTTGTCTAAATTTATTTTTCAATCTCACTTATGTATCTTAACATTTTAGTGTAGCACTCCTCTTTGATTTTCATCTCCACTTAATTATCCATTAGTCTATCCATGTTTAAATAACTCATTATCCTCTATGATGTTTAAACCTTAAACCTACTTTAAATATGATTAGACTCATTCAAGTCTTAAGTAATACTTAGGGTCTACTACAAGAAGAAAGACTCTTCTAAATACTTATTGCTATAACTCCATCTTATACTCAAGTTTACTAGCACACATAGGTTTATTACATTAGAGGATCATATATTTTCACTATAAAACATACTTAAAATAGACATCAATGCTAATGTATATTTCAAATAGTATTTAAAAGAACTTTGTGCATAATATTCTTGAAAGAGAAGAGAAAGAAGTGAAAAAATAGATAAAGGAAAAGGAAAGAAGAAAAAAAGAAGGCAAGGAGGAGAATGAAAAGAAAAGAAAAGGAAGGAAGAGAGAGAGTGAGGAGAAGAAATGAAAGGAAAGAAACAGAGAGGAAGTGAGAGAAAAGAAAGAAAAAGAGGTAAGAAAAGAAAAACAAAGGGAAATTTTTTAAAAAAATATAGAAAAATATTAAGGATTTGTTTTGATATCAAATTCAGATCAAACCCAAACAAATTATATGAGGTATGGTTTTGAATTTTCTTATATTCTTATTAATTTGATATGTGTTTTGAATTATAGATTGATAATTTTAATGTTCTTAGTTAATTGATATTTATATCATGAAGATGATAAAAGAATGAAAAATGATAATATTAGAAAAATAAATAAAAGAAAAAGGGTACCAGAATTGTATGTTTGTATTAAGGATATGTGACCAGGGTAAGTATATGATAACTCTATCTAGTTTATTTTCTAAAGTATTAATGTGTATGTTTGAAATTTATTAATACATAAGATTTATACTTAAATTATAAACCATTTTATTATGTAAAAGCATTGCAAAAGGACTTATATGTTGATGATTTGGAAAAGCATATGATTTGAATAGTTATTTGTTATATTACAAACATTGATTGATTTATGTTATCTAATTCATATCAAAATATTTGTCCAACATTATATTTGAAAGGAATTGAAAAATATGTGAATAATGTTAGTTTTGAATGATATATATTGCATTAGTTTTGAAATGAAATACAAAAAAAAATTTAATTTTAATTTCGTAAAAAAAGTCACTAATATATTATTTTTAGTAAAATGATAGTTGTCTGATTAGTATAACCATGATCTGAACCTAATAATAAGAGTTATACATTGGAATATATTTTAGAAACTAGTTTCTTTTAGGTTACCTATACTATGGGAGTTAAAACATAATTCCAGGCCTTGTCACAAGGATATAATGTGGTCATAGCTATTGATATTACTATGACTTTTGCTTTGACATATACACCTTAGTTATATTTATGTGTATAAACAATCAGCTATGTTTATATGAATGATGGTCTTTATACTATAATGTTTTACACTCTGATATGTGACATTAGTTGTACTTATGTTTTCAATATAAAAATATATTTATATGTATCTTGCTTTGAAAAGTATTGTTAGCAAGTCATGATTTGAAATGCATGTATATTGTTGTGAAAAATATTCAAGCATTTTATGTTAATAAGTCATGATTTTAAAATTCATATAAAGTTTGGTTTTATAAATTATATGAGCATAAAAAAAGTATTTGGTATTCATGCAAATTTTGAAAGCATAAAGAATTCATGTGTTTTTATTAAGGAAATATCTATTTATGATAAGATTTGACTAGCATGTGAGTCACCATATTCACTTTATCTTATAATCTTTAGATGTGCAACAGAAACATGGTGGATCAATTATTGATTAAATAATATAATTAATCATCTTGTGGATAAATTGATTAGCAATTGAATTATGTAATAATTATTATGTGGAAGTTGTTTGTTTTAGTTTTGACCGTATATTCATATACGAAAACGGAATGCAGTGTCGTACCGTCCTCAGCTTTCTGCTGAACTAGGGGCATTATAATTAATGGTATCAAAGCAATAGTTTAAGGTCTCATAAAAAAATATATGTTTCAAAAATATTTTGAGGACTTTTTATGATTTAAGTTGTCAAGATATTAAGTGTGAAACAGAAATACAAAGGTAATTATGTAATACCCCAAATTTTATGAAAGAACCTAGATGTAAAAATATAAATTGTAGGGAATATATTGTAAAAATAATAAAAATTAAGGGTGTTTACCCCCACCGCCTCTCTCAGTACAAGAGAGGCAGCATTGGAGCGTAAGAGAAAGAAAGAATTCATGTGTTGAAGGGAAGAAAGGAAAGAAAGAAAGAAGAAGGAAAAGAGAAAGAAAGAAAGAAAGAAGAAGAAGAAGGTGTGGTCATGAGCCGTGTCATGGCCCTTTGCACTACAATTATAGTCTTTACACTATTTTTTTATGAATCCTTAGTTATCTTTATAATGTTTTAGAAAAATATATTTAAATATATATTGTTATGAAAAGTCTTTTAAGCATTTTATGTGATTTGAAATGCAAGTTAAGAAAATATTTGATATTTGTGCATATTTTGAAAACTTGTATTGAATGCCTAAAGAATTTATATGTTGAATTACGGTGCTCGTGGTTGCTCATATGATTATTTCTTAATTTTTTTTAGATTTTGAGGAGTAGCCCATGTTGGATACAAGGAGAAGAATGATTTAATTTTTTAAATACTATTTTGTATTGAAATTATTTTTTATATATGCCATTTAAACTGGAATATTATGAAATCTAATGGAGTTGTTTAAATTTATTGAAATGTCTATGGGTAGATTGAACTACATAATAATTATTCTGTATAAGTTATTTATTTTGGTTCCAACCTTACATTCCTACAGAAAAACCTATAGAATTACGATGTTGTATTGTCCCTATCTTTCCAATAGGTTGGGGCTATTATAATTTATGATATTAGAACAATGGCTCAAGATCTTATAAAAAATACGTGTTTCAAAAATATTTTGAGGACTTTTGATGATTTAACTCTGTGATAATATTGAGTGCAACCATAAATATAAAGAGCAGCTTATTTTCAATATAAAGAGAAGAATGATTTAAAGTTTTGGACACTGTTGTACATTCAGATTATTATTTTTTGTATATGCCATTTAGACTGAAATATTATGAAATCTAAGGGAGTTTGAATTTCTTGAAACATCCTAAAGGTGGTTCGAATTATGAATTAAATTAAGCAATAATTATTATGTGAAAGTTATTTATTTTGATTCAGGCATTACATTGGTACATGAAAACCCATAGGATTGCAAGGTTGTACCATCTCCAATATTCCTGGGTCGGGTATTTTACATCGACAAAGCTAAATCGATTACAACATCAAACGTAATGGACGAAACAGTAGGATAAGTGAAGCAAAATGATGCTCGACTACATAACGATGACAAGAAAGATCAAACGTGTGAGACGTCAGTATGAGACGCCACCGATGGAAGAGACGGCCACTGGATCGATCATATTTCACCATTCCTCAAGTCAGAAAGCTTCAAGGAATCAAGAGCTGAGAGGTTTGGGTGCGTCTTGGGTGTCGACAACTTGTAGAAGATGTGCTTCATCGTTGGCCGGGATTCTGGGTTGTCGGCCACGCAGCGAATTGCCAACCGTAACACTGCAACCACTTCGTCCGCAGCTTCGGCAGTAGGAAGCGGTACGCGCTGGTCTAATATAGTTTTCACAGAGCTGCTTTGGGCGGAGGAAGAAGGAAGAACAGAGATGAACTCTCCCGGATAAGTTCCCATCAGCAACTCGAGCGTGACCACTCCGAAACTATACACATCGCATTGGGTGGTCACTTCTGTAGGCAAGCTCTGCAAACACAAGCCAAAAATAAAAATGATCACACAACTTCCAACGTAGAGAACCATGATTGTCAAGAATTAAGGACAACCAATCTTACCAGGTGCTAAGTAACCATGCGTGCCAGCAATCATGCTCCAATTCGATGAATCCGGCTGCAGGAGTCGAGCGATGCCGAAGTCAGAAACACAAGCCTTGAATTCTGAATCGAGCAGAATATTGTTGCTGGTTATATCCCGATGAACGATGGGTTGGTCGCAATCATGATGCATGTAGGAGAGAGCACGAGCCACATCCTTGACAATATCCACCCTCTTCACCCAGTCCAGTTCAGCAGCTACAGCTTCGCTTCTAAGGATGGATCCCAGACTTCCTCTCTCCATATACTCGTACACCAGAAACTTGTGCCGAGTAGAGGAGCAGAATCCGTAGAGCTTGACGATGTTCCGATGCCGAATCCGAGTGAGTGTTTGTATTTCGTTTTGAAAGGGTATCTCATTCGACGTATTCTCGATCTCCTGAAGGTGAATTTTCTTCACTGCTAGCACCTTGCCGCTAGTTAATTCGGCTCTATAAACACTGCCACAAGCACCAGTTCCGATGCAGTATTTGTCATTGAAATCTTCTGTGGCTTCAATGATGTCCTTGTAGGCATATCTTCCGTCAAAACTCAGTAGGCAGAATGCACCTTCTCTGTTGCCGTTTTCTTGAGCAGGTAGCGAGTGTTTCTTCCTCTTTCGGAATTGCAAGGCAGCTCCAAAGATCACGAGTGATAGAAGAATGAAGACCATGGAAGCAGTGATAGCTACGATAACGACTACTTTGTGGTGCTTGCTTTCATCATTTCTTCTCGTAGCGGATGAAACACATGGAGGCAAGCCTTTGACGACCCCGCACAAGCCTTTGTTGTGGAGGAACCACTCCAGTGGAGCTTTACGGAAAAAGGGGCTATCGGGCACAGGCCCCTCCAATTCGTTGTGTGATACATCTATGACGGACAAGCTAACCATGTCCTTCAAAGATGATGGAAGGCCACCGGTGAAGCCATTGTGCGACAGATTCAAATGCTGCAACATCGACAACTTGCCGAGCTGCGACGGTATCTCCCCTGTCAGTGAGTTGTGGCTGAGGTCGAGTGCGTCTTGAAGGGACACCAGATTGCCGATCTCCAAAGGGATGCTTCCACTGAGATTGTTGTTGTTCAGCTTAAGAAGTTGGAGTTTCATGCAATTGCCGATTTGATACGGTATCCGTCCTGTCAGTCCGTTTCTCGACAAATCAAGAAGTTGAAGGTTTGACATCCTTCCCAGCTCCATTGGTACCTCTCCAACAAGTCGATTGTTGCTCAGGCTCAGGTTATAAAGATGAGCCAGGTTTCCCAAGCTCTTTGGGATCTCTCCTTGCAGGTGGTTGGAGGAAAGGTCCAGTATTTGTAGGTTCGACAAGTGCCCAAATTCTGGCCGTATCACTCCAGTGATGTTGTTATTTGAGATTCTTAGGCATGTCAGGTTGTGCCATCTTCCCC
The DNA here is from genome assembly GCA_023547065.1 of Musa troglodytarum. Lineage (NCBI taxonomy): Eukaryota > Viridiplantae > Streptophyta > Magnoliopsida > Zingiberales > Musaceae > Musa > Musa troglodytarum. Next base: position 30,001,470 of record CP097506.1, read on the forward strand.
AGTCGGGTGAGAGTGTACCAGACAATCTATTGAAGCTGAGATCCACATACCAAAGATGCGGATATACTCCCAAATAGTGAGATATATCTCCCGTGAGTTGGTTATGTTGAAGGTAGAGCCTGCTTAATCCCGTACAATTCTTTAAGGTCATGGGGATAGGACCTTGGAAACTGTTGTTGCTCACTGCGAGGTATGATAGAGCTCCTCCTTTGCATATGTCTGAAGGCAAATAACCGGAGAAGTTGTTGCTTGACAATTGAAGCGATGTCAAGCCTATTATGCTGTTCATCTCCGGAGGCAATGGTCCAGATAGTCTATTCATGAATAAGCGAAGGTCGGTGAGATTCCTCAGCTTACCGAGAGATGGTGGTATAGGCCCTGACAATTTATTCTCATAAAGATAAAGAATATTCAACTTACTCATATTTCCCAAAGAGAAAGGGATGGGACCAGTCAACATATTACTCGAAAGGTCAAGATTGAAAATCTCAATTAGATTTCCAATCTCATGAGGGATAGATCCAGAAAGCTGATTTTTCCATAGAAACAAAGACTGTAGCTTGGTTAAGTTGCACAATGAAAAAGGAATGTGACCTCGTAACATGTTCATTTTGAGAGAGAGATTGGTAATGTCTAGAAGATTTCCAATCTCAAGAGGAATAGAGCCTGATAACTTATTATTAGAAAGATAAAGGATGTTCAAGTTACTCATGTTTCCTATGGTGGATGGGATAAGACCGGTTAACATATTACTTGAAAGGTCAAGATTAAAAATCTTTAGAAGATTTCCAATCTCAAGAGGGATAGAACTCGATAACTCATTGTCAAAAAGATAAAGGATGTTCAAGTTACTCATGTTTCCTATGGTGGATGGGATAGGACCCGTTAACATATTACTCGAGAGATCAAGATTGGAAATCTCAATTAGATTTCCAATTTCAAGAGGGATGGATCCAGAAAATTGATTTTTCCATAGAAACAAAGACTGTAGCTTAGTTAAGTTGCATAACGAAAAAGGGATGTGACCTCCTAACATGTTCATTTGGAGAGAGAGATTGGTAATCTTTAGAAGATTTCCAATCTCAAGAGGAATAGAGCCCGATAACTCATTGTCAAAAAGATAAAGGATGTTCAAGTTACTCATGTTTCCTATGGTGGATGGGATAGGACCCGTTAACATATTACTCGAGAGATCAAGATTGGAAATCTCAATTAGATTTCCAATTTCAAGAGGGATGGATCCAGAAAAATGATTTCTCCACAACAATAAATACTGTAACTTGGTTAGGTTTCCCAAGGGAGAAAGAAGGATACCAGTTAGATTGTTATTAGAGAGTGAAAAGTAAACCAAGTCTATTAAACCTCCTAATTGTCGAGGGATGGATCCAGTTAACTGGTTGCCGTAAAGAGCCAAGTGATAGAGTCTTGTCAGGTTCCCTAAACTGGGAGGAATGGAGCCACGTAGTCGGTTGTCCCCGAGTTCCAAAAATCTTAACTTCTCGAGTCTCCCCAGCTCCCCAGGGATGGCACCCCTAAGCTTATTTTGTCGCAGGTCCAAGTGCGTAAGGCCACTAAGGTTACTCAACGATGGAGGTACCGAACCCATTATTTGATTTTGACTCAGGCTTAAGAATTGGAGCCCCTTCATCGAGCCCATCTCAATCGGGATTCTGCCCACCAACAGGTTTCCAGTGAGATCAAGCGTTACCAGCCGCGAGAGGGTCGCGATGGCAGGGGGAATAGTTCCATTGAGCCGGTTGCCACTGAGGTTGAGACTGGCGAGCGATCCCAACGCCGAAAAATTAAATGCATCAAGTGGCCCTGCTAAGCTCATATCTGGCAGATGCACGTCGGTGATGACCAAGCGGCCCTTACGTGTGACGCTGCACGCAACCCCAGTCCAGTTGCAAGGACGAGAGTCGATGTTCCAGGATGCCAGCAATTGCCCACCTTGGAGGGTGGACTTCCAGTGTAATAGAGCCCTCGCTTGGGACCCTAGCGAAGTTGCTGTTACAAGAAGAAGAAAAGGAGAGAGCAATACCGGTAGCCAGAGGAGGTTGGTAGGGAGAGGACTTCTGTAGAGTTGAGATGCCATGACGGTGGTGGTGCAGCTTAAGGCAGCAGTGCAGAATTGCTGTTGTGGGTTTGAGCAAAGAGATGAGGGGCCTTTTCTTTATAGGTTTTACTCCCCTGACATTTGATGTTCATGCAGTGGAGGACACAGTGCGTTGTGAATTCTATGCCGTGTTATTCAAGAAAAAAGAAAAGAAGGATGACAAATTACATGGTTGTGGTTGCTGCTGCTGCTGCTGCTGCTAGTCAACTTGTGTCAAATACCCCCCATCATGCTCAACCGAATTAATAATTAGCTAGATGGATTGGAATCTTCTATACGTTCAAAAGACCTGCGCAGACCACTGTTGAACTCCAAAGACCAGGTGAGGATTGAGAGTCAATCGACAAATTAGATGCCCAAAATTTCTATGAAGTGGTCAAGTCATTCGGAAAAAAATATTGAAAAGTATAACAAAGATTAGAACTGGGAAAAACAAACAAACAACAAAAAAAGACTTACAACATATGGCTGAAGAAAAGTCAAGGCATGCACCAATCAGCATGGCATCTCAAGTCAAGTCGAGTCAAGTTGATCTTATCAAGTTCAATAAAGAGTCATTTTGTAATTTAAAAGAAGAATAGTTCTTGTGATGTTACTTCTCAACAACTTCGAATTTTATAAACCTTATGCTGGGGTCACACTAAACTTTAAAACGTGAAGAGTTTTATCCACGATTGACATAATAATGCAATCGTTTAATCGAAGATTTGAAATCCAATAGACACTATCAGTAATGACTGTTTGCTAAGCACTCCTTCTCAAACGCTCTCTTTATTGTGAGTTTCATATCTTATGTAGTATCTATTAATCCTGGGAAAGACCCACTACATCTGATGTTCATTTGTCAGGTAGTATTAAAATTAAAAATAATTATAGATTTTCCTCTATAGTTAATTATAATTAGTATTTTATTTTTTATACTTTAAAAAATAACATTAGGGTCTTTAAAAGTGAAACATTTAATTTTAATTTTTTTATGCCATTAACTTGAAAAGGATGTGAATGAAAAGGATAAAGATATAATTTTATTATCTCTTTAATTATTAATTTTATATAAACTTCTTCTGATTTCCAACCCCTCCTCTTTCCAACCTACTTACCCATCGCCAGTCGTGTCGACTCACCCACCGCACCAGCTCACCCGTTACTCGTTCGTCACTCATCCGCCACCCCTCTTTTCAACTTGCTCTCCCGTCATCCTATCATCCCCACCCTAGCAAATGACAGCCTTGTTATCATCAGTGAAGCATGTTGCTTGTGTATATTATGTGTGTCGCCACTTTTATAATAGTGGTGAAGAAGATGAAGCCATAAACTCTCCTCTGTAACAAAATCTAGAGAAGGGCAATGGCTAGAGTACTGCGACACTCCCACTATTCAGCGAGATCGACGAGTTCTTAGACCTCATTGGATACAACACTGCGAGTTCTTATTGTTGATATAGGTCGTTTAAGAATGAAAGAGATCAAATTGATGGTTTGCTACGTTTATGTTACTCACCAACTGGCTTCATCCTCCTGAATTATTCTACTTTTATATGGCTAATGGATTAAAACAATATTTGAGTGGTGTTAGCTTTGTCCATGTAAAAGAGAGAGATAAAGATGTTAACTCATGCAGATCCTCTATATTTTGATTTTTGCAAAGAAGAATTTAGCTCTCTAAGTTTATGAGTTAGGAGGAATATAAAGAGGAGCATATATATTTCTTGCAAAGGCTTTACCGTAGAATTTATAACATACATATGATTGTGAGAATGTCAGCTTAGAAGCTTAATGTTTCTTATTAATATAGTATCTTCTTATGCTCTATTTGAAGTAGCTAAAGATAGAGAAAGCTTTATCTCAATTTCTTTTTGGGTTTGGAATTAGTTTAATCACTTACATCCCATAGCTCTTAAAAACTGATCCATCTTGTAGCCAATTATCAAACTAATTATGAACTATGAGTTATTTCACAACCCAGTTTATATACAAAGAGATCAAGCATGCAAACTGATGCCAAAGACTTTGCTTCAAGAACAACCATTAGAGATAATATACAAGTTCTTGAGCATTGCAAGTTCTGTACTCATTTTATGCAATCATTTCACCCTTGGGGACACTATATAGGTTCTTAAGCATTACTGCAAATCACTAAAATATATTGGCACCAGGAGACTCCCAAGCCAGCATCATATCAAAAGTTAATTTTCGGAACTCTTTATCGGCCAAATAATGTGGACTCTTGATCATCACATGAAAAGTTCTAAAACAACAATAATAGGTCTCTTGCATATGTAGTAGGAAATTTAACACGATTAGGGGACTCAGTCTCAAAAGATTGTTACAATTTGCCTTTTGAAATGTGAAGAATCATGCAGTTGCATGGACTATTTGGTGCTTGCTGTTGTTAACATCCAAGCAGCATATCAACAATATTGATTTACACAATAACTAATACAACAATGCCGACATCCCACGGTGAGTCACACGACCCATAAGTTAGTGCTACCAATGAGTCAGATCCGACATAGATAATGACACATCTACTTTCCGGCCAAAGAAACTTTAAGATTTCATTAGCACTTGTTGGAAGAAAGTTAATTATAACATGGCAAAGCACGCAAGATTGCTTTGGATCTTTCAAAGATCATATCATTTGACTAATTTATTGCAACGATGCATGCCTGCTATGAGGAATATAATGGTCAAATTTAGGGAGATTGACAAGAGCATCGTAAGAAGAGGGAACTATATAATGCTATTCATCGTACAATACTAATGGTTCGAGACAATAGTTTCTGAACTTCTTCTCAATTTTTTCCTTTCGCTATTCTGACAATGCAAGAAGAATCAAAATCATATACATACAATACTTGTTGAAACAAGGAAATTTTTTGTTCTTACCCTAAAAGGAATCAAGTTCTATAGAGAGAAAGGGGAGGAGATCATCATAAGAAGTGGAGCAAGAGACAAAAGCAAAATTCATTGAAACAAGAAATTTTTCAGTAGGATGGGGTAAACGAGCGAGTTCTTGATTCTTCCCTTGCAAGAAACGGAGCTCGATCGAGATGGTGAGGATGGAGATCCTCATGTTGAAAAAAAAAAAGAAAAACGAGGATAAACCAATGAGTTTTTTTATTCTTCCATCAAAGAAAGCAAGTTCTCGATTCTTACTCGGAACAGTGGGTGACAACGCAATTAGCGAAGGAGGAGAGCAGGTTGGAAAGAGGGGCAGTGGATGTGCAGGTGTGACAGGCAAGCGACGAGCGAGCAGGTGCAGCGGGCGAACAGGTTGGAAAGAAGAATAAGAGAAGAGGAAATCGAGAGAAGTTTATATAAAATTAATAATTTAAAATATAATAAAATTATATATTTTTTTTATCATTTTCATTCGTCTCATTTTTGCATGTGACAACACGTGTGATTTTTTCTATCGATGAAGTTAATGACGTAAGAAGAACTTGGGTTAAATGTTTCACTTTTATAAATGTAGGGACCTCAATGCTACGTTTTAAAGTATATTGATCGAAATACTAATCATAGTTAACTTGTGACCCTTGTTCATAAGACTGATATTTTCTACAGTATAATAGATCTTCACATAAGCTCAGCTAAGATTTGCGTCACTTTTTATGATGGTACATCTCGAGTCAAGTCAGGGTAGTTTGAAAGACCTGTCAGTTAAATTTGATCAGAAGTACCTCCTCATTTAATTTTATAATATTCTAAATTAGTTTTATTTTAATTGGAGGTTCGATTATTTATTCTTAATCTAACTCACGTGAAAAACAAAACCCTCTGTTACCTTCGACTTCAACCAATGCAGTCGGCCTTTGACATCCAGTGAATCAAAAACGTGGACAAAAAGTGATGCAATTTGCCGACCCGATCATCGACGATTTGCTACGCAATGCTAATGATGTGGGACGAGTGTACAAGCGAACGTGACTTGATGTCGAAAGGCTTAGATACGTACAATGCAACTTTTGACTTATATTTTTGGAATAAGTTGAACTGGGGCAAATCATACTCCATGAGTGCTGACCAACCTCGATAGACCTGCCTTACAAATTACACAGGTGAGATTTGAACCAAGACTGATCGACTCAACATGTCAATATTGGCAGGCCCAAGTGTATAGTGATAATACTAATAGCAATAGTTTTGGTTCCACAATTTAGATGATGATATTGGTTCTGTCACAAGGAACAAATAATATTATTAGGATTTTAATGACATTAAAAGAGGATGAATTAATGTTTTAGCAAATTTTAATTGACTTTAAAATTTAATCAAAAAATATATCGAAAACATGATTAACCAAGTATTAAGTACAAGTAAAAATTATGAATAAAGTGAGTGGTAATAAGTAAGTAATTATGATTAAAGAGTCATAAGTAAAAAAAAAAAACATAAATTGATTTACATACATTCATTCCCAATTCATCTTCTCTTAAAGTCACTAACTTTTACTATCGTTCTTCTTTCTAATGGACAAAGATTAATTATCCTTCTTACAATTTTTTCTTTTTCCAAGCTTAGAAGAAAACATTCACTCAATCTTTACAATAAATCTCTCATCTCTTATAACTTAATATTACAACTAAACTCAAGAGGAAGATCAAAGAGAGAGCAATAATACTTTGCAAACTTAGAAATATATAATTCATAAGATAAGCTCAAGTGGGGTATTTATAGCCCATAAAACCTTCAAAAATAAAGCTAAATATTGAAATTCTCATAATTTTAAGGTGCAAATGGTACTATCACTAACTCTACATACTACTACTATTGTAACTTTTGACACAAAGCTACAAAATTAGACTTCGACAATCCTATCACCATAATACTAGACTCTATATGATACCACTATCATCCTAGGCGATATTATCATCAACATAAGTGATACCATCATCGCAATTGTTGATAATGCACAAATAGTGCGTCGATTGACTCAGGCAGTGCCACCACCCTCAGATAGTTTAGTCCACATGTTTGATCTTTCAAGAAGCCCATTTTTGGTCCAAATTGAAGCCTAATAGCTATTGCAAACTTGGGCTCTAATTCAACTTAATACTACCTAAAATTGGCCCAAAAGTAATATCAACCAAGAGTTTGACTCATCAACCACTCATTCGGCACTTCTTCGATGCTTTCAACATGTTCACCCTTCTGGTATATCGTCTAATCTTCTGACATGATATATGTTCCTTTTAGCATGATGTTTGAACTTTTAGTACGAAGTCCGTTCTTTGACACCTCAACTAATTATTTAGCTCGACATCCAATTTCTAGCATGATAATCTTCTAACACAACATTTGACTTTCCAACTCAACATTTATCATTTGATGGTCTGAGTCCTATATCATTTATCTCAACAACACATTAGTTCATCAAATTTATTAATTAATTTCATCATTAAAATTTGAGATTCAATAATCACTGGCTAATGATAGGGTTTTAGCAATACTCCCCGTATCTATATTATCATATTAATAAAAGTCATGATAAACTTGAATTTAAAATAAAAAAGAATATATTCTTTTAAATGCTTATCTTGAATTCAAATTAAAGGAAATTTGATCTTATCAATATTATGATTTATTATTTCAAGCCCAAATTTCAAAGTACAATCAAGTTTTAAGTTTTAATCATAAATAACATTCAACTATCATCAATGTATAATGTTAACCAAAGGATAAAATGCAAGTTAATCATTTTTTGCATAAGCATGAGTTGTATAATCACAAAAAATCATATGTCAAAACATAAGTTACTTATCGCTATTAACACATAAACTAAGGTAAATTAGTGACATAAGCAAAGCATAAGTTACTTCCCCCTTTGTCATCAATAATAAGGAGAAAAATATATATAAGAACAAATCAAGCCACTGGGTGGTGGTAGTCCAACATACTAAAATAAAATCCAAAAATATCCATCAAAAGTGTTAAGATGTTATTTTCTCCCTATTTTTTAACCTAACATTCTAGTGAAGGCCATATACTATTATTCAAAGAAATTTAATAGGTCTAGTTCCCTTCTAATAATTCAAATTGTCCTTCACTACAAGATTTTACAAAGATATCTATCAATTGATATTTTTATTAATAAAGTCCAATTGTATATCATAATTGCTAATATGATCCCTAATAACATGATACCTAATATCAATATGTTTAGTTTGAGAGTGTTGAATAGGATTTTTTTTATCAAGCAAATTGCACAAGTATTATCATATTTTATAGAGATATTTTTTAAGTAAAATCCATAGTTTTCTAAATTATGATTTATCTAAGTTACTTGTGTATAATATACACCTGTAGTAATATATTTTACTTTAGTCATAGATAGTGTGATAGAATTTTACTTTTTAGATAACTAAGAAATAAGTGTATAGTCTAGGAATTGATAAGTTTTAGAGGTATCTTTTCTATCTATTCTACATCTTGCATAATTAGCATAAGCAATCAAATCTTGTAGCAACATTTGATTTTTTAAAGAAAATAATTTATTGCTTCACATGACTAATACAAGCAGTTTTAAAATTATGAGAACTTAAAAGATGAGAGCTATGATGGGAATATATTATTCTAACAAATAGTGGTCCTACTGGATTTGGCATAGTTTGCCTACCAATTAGTAACCTAGTTGCCTTCATGATAAATATGTTTAATAGTGAAAGCCTCAAAAGAGTAAATTATATACAAGATGCTGCTAATGATGTTTAAGGTTCAAAAGTTTCTTTCACAAGTGGATCCACCAAAACTTGGGAGTAAGTTTCCATAATAATACATTGAATACCCTCATGCTTGGCAGCAGTAAATCCTTCCAAAATTATAGCAGCTTCATAGTATGGGATGTTCTTATTCTCCATAAATCTGCAACCAACCAAATATAGAAACCATCATATCCTCTACTAAACAACCATAGCTCCTATCGTAAGATAGTTCTAAGAGCCATCACAATTGAGCTTGGACCAACTAGTATTAGGTTTCTCCCATATAACTAGGAGTTCAAGTATCTCCCTATAGTCCTTAGAAATAATTGATGCAGTAATAGTAATTATTATGGTAGTAGCAAACGCTCTATTATAGAGATACAAAGGTCTTACTTTACAAGAGTTGTAAACAATATTATTAAGAGCTTGTGATAAAAGCCAAAAGGAAGTAGCAATCAAATATTTGATACAAATAAAAGTATTCAAAGTGTTAGATTTTAAATTTTGATGATAAAACTAATTGATGAGTTTATTTGGCTAATATGCTTTTAAAATAAGCGATGCAAGAAATACTTTGATTATGAACTCGGACCACTAAAGGCCCAACTATCAAGAATGAGAGTCGAACATTGTGTCGAAAAATTCTTGTGCCAAATATTGAAAGTAGAGTAGGAGGATTAGTCGATGTGTCAAAGATCAGACTTCATGCTATAGGTTCAGATATCATATCAGAAGGATCAGATATTACGTAAGAAGATTAGATATCACGTTGATATACCAATGGAATAAATAATATGCCGAAGGAAAGAGCGATGTATTTGAGGTTGAAACGAAGTGTCAAAAGATCAGACAATATGCCAAGAGTGGACAATGTATCGAAAGCTTTAAAAATGTATCCCATAAGTAGTTGATGAGTCAAGATCTTGGTCGCAATAACTTTTGGCTAATTTGAGTCAATATTGGACTAAAACATACACATTTATCATCGAAGCCATTGGGCTTGAAGTTGGGCCAAATTTAGGTTATTGGAATACTAAACACGTGGCCTAAAGTACCTAGCTTAATAATGATACTACCTATAGTTGTAGTAGTACCACCAAAGTCAAGTTTTACAATGTCGTGTTAAAAATTTTAGTGATAATACTATTGAAGTCTAGTATTGTGGCTCTATATCAAAGATTATAACGGAAATACATTAAGAGTCCAATACTATAGCTTTGTTTTAAAGATTTTAGTTGTAGTACCATCCAAAGTCAACAATAGTATCACTTGTACTATGAAATATTGAGAATTTAAATTTTAACTCTATTTTGGAAGCTTTCTAGAGGCTATAAATACCCTACTCGGGCTTAGTTGATGAAGCATTCATTCCTAAACTAGTGAAATATTGTAAGTTCCCATTTTGAGTATAGTTTGAGTCTCCTCCTCTTGAGTTTGGTTAAAATTTTAAATTATAGGAGGTGAGAGATCTCCTATAAAAAGAAAGAATGAAGTTATCTCCTAAGCCTAAAAAATAAGTAAGTTATAACAAGATTAGTTGATTTTTGCCTGTCAGAAAGAAGATCGATAGTGAAAGTCAATGGCCTCAAGGGAAGAGAAATCGAAAGTGAACATAGGTTAAAAAGACCGAACCACTATAAATTGGTTTACCTTACTTGTCCTTTACTTGTGACTTAGTTTTATTCTCTTCACTAGCAACTTTACCTTGATCAATCAAGTTTTTAAAATATATTGATTTATCGATCAAGTTTTATGATTAAGTTTTAAGATCAATTAAAAATATTATTGTACTAATTCATCACCCCTCTTAGTGCCATTAAGATTCTAATGCTTGGTATCAAAGCAAAGTCCTCTAAGTTAGATTAATACTCAAGAGAGATCTATTAATTTTTTTCAAGCAATCAAGAGAGTCAATCCACACTTATTCTTATATGTTCAATGGGACGGTCTACATTTATTGGAAATTAGAATAAGAATTTTCTTGCTTTCTATAAATTTTGATTTATAGAATATTGTCAAGCTTGATTTTTAAAATTTTTTAAACTGATAAATAAATAAAATGATTTAAAATATATATTTTTTCTTTAAATGTTAAGACTATGAATGTTTTATTTTATATTTTAAATAAAAATGAGTTCAATCAAATTTTTACTTATGACATTATACATGATATATGACATACATTTGAAGATACTCACAAAGTTATTAATAGAATAAAAGAATCAAAAATTAATCTTCTTATTTATAATTATGAGTTATTTAAAATAAAACCAAGCAAATCTATTGGTAATATGTATACCTATTTTATGGATATTATCAATGGATTAAAAGCTCTTAGTAAAAACTATATTAATCTTGAATTGGTGGGTAAGATTTCATGATCTCTTCCTAAAAGTTAGGATCTAAAAGTAATGACAATTGAAGAAGCTAAAAACTTGAACAATCTTTCTCTTGAAGAACTCATAGGATCTTTAATGACCTATGAAATGACATGTAAAACATATAATAAATAAGAGAAAAAACTTCTAAAGAAAATAAAGTATATTGCTCTCAAATCCAAAAAAAAAAAAACATTACTCAAGTGAAAGCTCTAGTGATGATGATGAAGACATGACATTTTTTACAAAAATATTTAAAAAGTTCATATGGAAAAATAAGACAAATCTAGCAAGAAAAGAAGGAAAGACTAAAAGTGAGCTCAAAAAGGTACAATCATATGCTATAAATACAAAAAGCTAGGACACTTCAAAAATAAATACCCATAATTAAAAAAGAAGTCATCAACCCAAAAGAAAGAAGAAAACATTCAAAATAATATAAGATAAATCAAATGAGTCAGAAGTGGAAGAGCAAATCAATCAAGAAGAAATAGTAAATTATACCTTAATGGCTATTAACGATGAGGTATTTGACTCTCCTCAAACTTCTTTATTACATGATGAATTACTTGAAATATTTCATGATTTATATGATAAACTTAAAAAGATTGGTAAGAAATATAATTCACTAAAAAGGGATCATACATTACTTACTAATAAATTTGATATATTAAAAATTATGCATGACAAATATACATCAACATTTTGTACTCCTTGCACTAAATATGAAGATAATTATCGAATCTTGAACTTAAAAGGAAGTTATTTGAAAAATCATATACTTTGACAAATATAAAAAAACCCTGTTTTCCATGAATGAGAAACTAGAACATTGTTCAGAAGAATCAATTAATAATAATGATATAATAGAGTATCTTAAAAAGGAAAACAAATTTTTACAACAAACATTAGAAAATTTTAAAATTAAAAATAAGTCACTTGATATGAATCATGCTAAACAAAGTTATGTATTTAGAAAAGAATGTATTAATTTTATATATAGTAGCATGTACTAAAAGCCAACTAAATTTATAAAGGACACACTATATATTCCTCCTAAAGTTAAATGTAACTTTTGTGGAGAGTTTCATCTCTATACATGCTCTCTTAAGAAATATAGTCATCATAAATTAGTTTAGGTTCATAAAAGAATCATAAATGATTTAAAACCAAAAGACAAGAAAGATATATTTAACAATGAATGACCCAAAATTAAATGAGTACCTAAAATAGATATATCTTTTTTATAGGTGTATCTCCAAATAAGAGCTAGGAGCAAAAGATGATATATTGATAATGGAAGCCCAAGACATATGACTAGAGATCCTATAAGCTTTTCAAAGCTCATTAACTGAGATGAAGGATATATTATCATCGGAGATAAAAATAAAAAAAAATCATTAGCATTGAAAATATTAATAACAAATCAAATCTCTTGATTGTAGACATTCTTTTGATAGATGGTTTGAAATATAATATAATAAGTATTAGCCAATTGTATAAGGGATGTAATGTTAAATTTGAATAACATGCTTGTATCATAGAAATACCAAATAAGAATAAATCTATGATAGCTTTAAGAAGTGACAATGTTTATGCTATTGAACTTGATGATTTTTATGATACAACATGATTTTCAGTTTTAAATCATGATATATGGCTTTGGCATAGTAGAATAGGATATGCTTGTATAAAATTAATTTCACAAATTAAAACTAGAGGACTCGTAAGAAAAATGTCTAATATCAAATTTGCTAAAGATAATATTTATCAAGTATGCTAATTAGGAAAATTTATAAGGAGTGGCTTTAAACTCAAAAACCAAGTAAGTACCTCTAGGCCATTACAACTAATTTACATGGATTTATTTAGACCAATTGATATCACAAATCTAGGAGGTAATAAATGTTAGGATCATAGCTGGCACTAAGAGAGGGGCGTTTGAATTAGTACAGCAGTAAAGATTACATCAATTTATGATTTCAAAAAATCATTTCGATGAAAAGCTTCATTTCAATGAAAGCCATATCGAAAATGCTTTAAACTTAAAGATGTTCGTAATGAGTGAGGGCAGTGAGCAAGTAAAAGAATTTGTAATATAAATAAAAAGCAAAACAGAGATTACAAATCGATTTATAGTGGTTAAGATATCCAACCTACGTCTACTCTTGATTCATCCTTTGTCGAGGCCACTGGCTTTCACTAGCAATCTTCTCTCAAACGAGTGAAGATGAACTACCCTTACAACCCTCTTCTCTTTTTACAAGTTTAAGAGAACAACATTTACAAGCACTTACTCACTCCTCTCTTAAACTAAAAGCAACTAAAGACTAGAGGGAAAGGATTACACCAGCGTTTTTTTCACTTTTAAGTTCTCTATACTTGTGTATGCTAACCAGGGATGAGAATGGTATTTATAAGCTCCAAATGGATTCAAACTTGGAGCCAAAACTGGTTTCATCCTGGGTCTTTCGAGTACTGGCGGTATCACTACTAGTATTGTGTGGTACCACCACCTAGGTTTTCTAACACTAGGTGGTACCACCGTCCAATCTGGCGGTACCACCACATGATACAGTCTCGGAGATTGTGTCTTGAAGATTGAGCCGCTAGTGGTTCCATCGCTTGACCCACTTCTTGGGTCACTATTTGGGATTTTCACTTAGCCCAACATAGCCCAAAGTTGGGCCCAATTGGACCATAATTAAGTTGGCTCAATTCTAACCTAATTAGACCTAAAACCTACTTTGATCTAGATAATTATTATAAAGCTTAATCGAATGTTGTTCTGTATGTCGTTGGTTCATTCGACGCTTTGTCTGATTCTTCGGCGCATCATCCTCTCTTGCGGCCTATTGCCCAATCGACCAACTCCGATCTCCTTGGCGCAATTTTGCTCTTCCTAGCCCGATGCCCAAACCCATCATCCGAAGCCCTCTACCGATATGTCAATCGATCCTTCGGCTCGACGTCCAATCTTCTGACATGTTCTCCTCTGACCCTGTTGAATCTTAAATTTTGATGATGAAACTAATTGATTATGTTTTGGTGATCTAACTACATTTTGAGTCACGTAGGTCTACTCTCAATCAGGCTTAGACAATTAAAGCAAAAAACAATCGACGTTGCATTAGAGAAAATCACGTCAAAAGATTGGACATCAAGTCGAAGGTCCGATCGATGTGTTAACAGAAGGGTTCAGACAAAGAAATCATGTATCGGGACAAGAAAAGTGGAGTTGCGCTAAGGAGATCAGAGTTGAGGAGGACAATTGCCGATTGGGCAACAAGCCGTTAGAGAGAACGATGCAAAATTGGATGAAGCGTCGATAGACAATGACGTGTCGGGCAAAAAAATATTGATTCACTTTGTAATAATTATCTAGATCGAAGTAGGATTAGGCTTAATTAGATTGGAATTGGGCCAACCCAGTTAGGGGCTAATTTAGCCCCATACTCGGGTAGGTTTGAGTCGGATAAAAGGCCCAAATAGTATTGTTAAACCCTATCTAGCGGTGGCACCGCTAGACTGGGCTGGTGGTACCGCCCAGGGTTCAATCTCCTAAATGGTCTGGGCGGTGGTACCGCCCAGTGTCAGAACCCATTGGCGGTGGTACCGCTAACACTGGCAGTGACACCGCTAGTACCCGAAAAACCCGAGATGGGATGGATTTTAGCTCCAAATTTGAATTTATTTAGAGCCTATAAATACCTCTCTCATCCTTGGGTAGATTACACAAGCACAGAAAGTTTAGACGTAAGAAAACTCTATAGAAATCACTTTAGAAATATCTCCTCTAGTCTTCATTTATATTTGATTTAAAGAGAGGAGTGCTTGTAAGAGGTTGATCTCCTAAGCTTGTTAAAAGGAGAAAGCACTATAAGGGAGTTAGTCTTTGCCTGTTGGAAGGAAGACTACTAGTGGAAGCCGGTGGCCTCAAATGAAGAGGAATCAGGAGTGGACGTAGGTCGGATGACCAAACCACTATAAAAATCTGGTTTGCATTTTTGTTCTTGCTATTTATCTTTCTGCAAACCATTTTACTTTATTTCCTCCACTTCCTTATCACTTTCTTATGAATGTCTTTAAGTTAAAACATAATCAAAATCAGTTTTCATCGAAACAAACATTTCATCGTATAATATTTTTTGAAATCGTCGAATTTTTTGTATTTTAATTGTTACACTAATTCACCCCTCCTCCTCCCTCCCTCCCCCCCCCCTCTTATAGTCGAACTGATCCTAACAGTTGGTATCAGAGCCTAGTATTTCTCATTTGGATTTACACTTAAGAGAAATGGCTCTTTTCATATTTCAAAAGGGCTTTTCTATCGTTCGTCCTCCCATGTTCAATGGATCAAACTTCACCTGTTGGAAAACTCGAATAAGAATTTTCTTACTTTCCTTGAATTTGGATTTATGGAATATCATTGAAAATAATTTTCAACAACCTTCGAAACCTATGAATGAATGGACGGATTTTGAGAAAAAATCTTTTTCGTTAAATGCAAAGGATATAAATGTCTTATTTTGCGCTTTAGATAAAAAATAAGTTTAATCAGTTTTCTACTTGCGAAATGACTTTTGATATTTAGCACATATTTGAAATCATGTACGAAGACACTAGTAGAGTCAAAGACTCGAAAGTAAACCTTTTAATATATGATTTTGAGCTTTTCCGAATGGCACCAAGCGAAATTATTGGTGACATATACACCCGTTTCACGGATGTCATCAATAGTTTGAAAAGTCTTAGTAAATATTTTTCTAATGTCAAAATTATAAACATGATCATAAGATCTCTTCCAAAGAGGTGGGATCCGAAAGTAATAGTAATACAAGAAATAAAAGATTTAAATAATATTCCTATTAAAGAACTCTTTGGCTCTTTAATGACATATGAAATTAGTTTCTTGGAATACAATGAACATGAGAATCATCTTCTAAAGAACAAGAAGGTAATTGCACTTAGAACGGAAGAAGACCTCTTGAGTGATAACTCAAGTGATGGTGAAGAGGACATTGAACTTTTGACGTTAAAATTTAAAAAGTTCATTAAATAAGAATTGAAAAACACAAATGAACTTAAAAAGAACACCAACTCTTGCAATGAATGCAAGAAGCTGGAGAGCTCTAAAGATGAATACACAAAAGTGAAGAAGAAGAAAGCTCGCAAAGAAGAATTAAGTGACGAAGTGACAAATCGCACTTTGATGGCTTTCGGCTACAAGGTAAGTAACTCTCCCAAAATATGTTTACTTTATTATGAGATTACTTAATGTTTTTCATGAGTTGCTTGATTTAGTTTGCTGGAAATAATTTTTTTAAAAAATTATTATCATGCTTCTCTTTCTAGCGTTTTTGAAAAATTAAAAAGTTGATCATGAAAATTATATGTTTTATGATAAAGAAGTATGATAACGATATTAAAGTTTCATGCATGTTATAATTTAAAATTTTGAATGATGTATGCAACATTATCAATGATAATTACATGATTTGTGATAATGCTTGTACACCTAAGAGGATTAATCCATGTTTGTGTTATTTTTTGGTCTTGATGGTTTTGATGACGAAACTTGTGTTTTATACATGATACACATCTATGTATGTTATGAATCTCTTGAATCGAATTTTTGTTGGAAGATGCCGCATACTTAATGTGTTATATCTTTTGACTTGATGGTTTTTTTGATGAAGTTTGTCTTTCGCTCTTGAACATTGATGCTTCTCTCTATTTAGCATTAAAAGATAAAGGCATGCTTATATGAAATAAATCATAAAAAGGAAATGCATAATTCTTGAAATTTTTCTATCTCTAAAGTTTTTGATTTTTTGATAAAAGACAAATGATGAATCCATGTATATTATGTGAATCTCGAAAGAAATTTTGATGATGTGTTAATCTATTTATGATATTTTGTGAATCTCGAAATTAATTTTGATGATTTGATAATGAGGTTAGAGTTGACAAATTGATTAGAATGAGATTTTTCAAAATGATTCATGACTTATGACTTGAGATATCTTTTATGGAAATTGACATATTTTCCTCTATGATTGCTTCTTTTTACCACTTACTAAAGAGGAAAACAATCCAAGTCATGATGTTGATATCTTAATAATTGAATTTTTTTATATGTGATCTTGATAAGAATTTTTATGCATAAATCATGTTCTCATATGATTCTTTTACGAATGAGATGATGTGAATCATGACTTGATCTTGATCTTGATAAAAAGAATATTTATGTACCATGAATGATATCTTTTAGTATTCTTGAATTGATGTAAAACAAAATTTGTATTCTTCTCTTTCCCTTCATTTCTTTCTTTAAAAACAAAAGGGAGAGAAAGAAAATTGCAAGCATCTTAAAGAGAACTTAAAGTGTTAGCTTAAGTATTAAATTGGTTTTCATAACTTGATTTTGATAAATGAATCTTTGATGTAAATTTTTTTTTTTATACCCCATTGATCACTCTTGATGAATATTTATTTTTGTTGATTGTCATGATTTGAAAATTCATGTAAAGAAAAAAGAATTACAACTTTGTACTCTTCCCTTCTTTTTGACAATAATAAAGGGGGAGTTAGCTTGCTAGCTTATACATCACAAAGGAAAGAAAATATGCTAGCATTGGTATTCATGACTTGACTTCGATGATTGAAACGTAGTATGCTTAAATTTTTCTCCTATATTTCAATACTTCTTGATATGCATCATGTAATCATTGCAATCCTCCCTTTCTTTTTGACATTGACAAATGAGGATAAGGAGTTGCTAGCTTACATATCGCAAAGGCAAAACTTAGTTGTACTTCTCAAAAGAGAAGAAACAAAAAGTGTTATCTTGCTTATCATGAGAAACAAAGTGCACACTTGCACATCTCAAGAAGCAAGTGAAAAATTGCTATACTTGTACAAACTCAAAACTTGCTATGATTGAATGTTGTAAAGTATTGTAAATCTAGCTTGAATGTTATAAAATTTGCATATCTTTTAATCTTGCTAGATGTCACTTCTCCTTTTTGTTGATGACAAAAGGGGAGAAATAGATAGATGATCATGCACTTTATTGTATACGTCAAAATATTGCATGATGTTTTTAATAATATGTTGCTTGGATTTTTTAAAATCCAAGGGTTCTATCAATATAGCATATTGATAGGGGAGTTTGTTTAAACTATGGGAGTTAAGGTTAACTCTGTCATCAATTAGTTGTCATCATAAAAAAGGGAGAGATTATTGAATCTCATATTTTGATGCTAAAACTAATTGATTGTACTTTTGTGATCTAGCTACGTTTTGAGTCACGCAGGTCTACTCTCGATCAAGATTAGATAATTGAAGTAGAAAGAATCGATGTTGCGCCGGAGGAAATCATATCAAAAGATTGGACATCAAGCTGGAGGTCCGGTCGATGTACTAACAGAAGGCTTCGGACAAAGAAATCGGGCATCGGGCTAAGAAGAGCGGAGTTGTGCCAATGAGATCGGAGTTGCAAAGGACAACTACCAATTAGGCAATAGGCCACAAGAGAGGACAATCTACCGAAGAACTGGACGAAGCGCCAATGAACCAATAACGTGCCGAGCAATAGAATGTTGATTCGCTTTATAATAATTATCTACATCGAAGTAGGATTATTCTTAATTGGGTTGGGGCCAATTGGGCTTGAACCCAGATAGTTTTGGGCCTGATTAAAGGCCCAAATAGTGTTACTAAACCCTGCCACCGCTAGACTGGGGTGATGGTACCGCCCAAGGTTCAGTCTCCCAAGTGGTCTGGGTAATGGTATCGCCAAACTAGGTGGTGGTACTGCCTAATACACTGGCAGACCAATGTGCTCTGGCGATAGTACCGTCTAGTGTCAGAACCCACTAGCGGTGGTACTATCAGCACTGGCGGTGGTACTGCTATCACTGGTAGTGGCACCGTCAGTACCCTAAAAACCCAAGATAAGATAGATTTTGGCTCCAAGTTTGAATCTGTTTGGAGCCTCTAAATACTCCTCTTATCCCTGGGTAGATTACACAAGCACAGAAATTTTAGACGTAAGAAAACTCTATAGAAATCACTTTAGAAATCCCTCCTTTAATCTTCATTTGTATTCGATTTAAAGAGAGAAGTGAATGCTTGTAAGAGGTTGATCTCATAAGCATGTCAAAAGGAGAAAGTACTGTAAGGGAGTTAGTCTTCACCCGTTGGAAGGAAGACTACTAGTAGAAGCTGATGGCCTCAAGTGAAGAGGAATTGGGAGTTGACATAGGTTAGATGACCGAACCACTATAAAAAAATATGGTTTATATTTCTGTTCTTGCTATTTATCTTTCTACAAACCATTTTAATTTACTTGCTCCACTTCCTCATCACTTTCCTATGGACATCTTTAAGTTAAAATATAATCGAAATCGGTTTTCATCGAAATGAACATTTCATCGTACGAAGTTTTCCAAAATCGTTGAATTTGTCGTATTTTAACCGTTGCACTAACTCAACCCCCCCCCCCCCCCACCCCACCTCTCTTAGTGCCGAAACAGGCCCAACGTCAATTCTTCCTACTTCAATTGTCTATTCCTAATTGAAGGTAGTCATGTATCACTCAAAATACAGTTAGATCATAAACACTATCAATTGGTTTTATCATCAAAATCCAAGATTCAACAATCTCCCCCTTTTTGATGATGACAACTAATTGATGATAGAGTTTAGACAAACTCCCCTTATCATTATTTCCATATTGATAGAAACGAAAAATCACTCATCATGCAAAATCAAAATATTTAATACATCATACAATGCATGAAATCATCATTATACTTCTCCCCCTTTGTCATTAACAAAAAGGAGGAGATTATTGAATCTCGAATTTTGATGATGAAATCAATTGATAGAGTTTATAATCTAACTACATTTTGAGTGACGCGGGACTACTTTCGATCAGGAATAGACAATTAAAGTAGGAAGAATCGACGTTGGGCCGGAGGAGAACATGTCAGAAGATTGGACATCGAGCCGAAGGATCGGTCGACATATCGGTAGAAGGCTTCAGACGATGGGTTTGGGCATCGGGCCAAGAAGAGCAGAATTGCACTAAGGAGATTAGAGTTGGCCGATTGGGCAATAGACTACAAGAGACAATGATGCGTCGAAGAATCGGACGAAGCGCTAGATGAACCAATGACATGCCGGACAACATTCGATTAAGCTTTGTAATAATTGTCTAGATCGAAGTAGGTTTTAGGTCTAATTGGGTTGAAATTGGGCCAACTCAATTAGGGATCAATTGGGCCCAACTTTGGGTTGTGTTGGGCTAAGTGAAAGGCCCAAATAGTGACACAAGAAGTGGGTTAGGCAGTGGTACTATTAGAACAAGCAGTGGAACAACTGGTGGCTTGGTCTTCAAGACAATCTCCGAGATTATGTCAGACGATGGTACCACCTAGTGTCAGAAAGCTTGGGCGGTGGTACCGCCCAACACTAGCAATGGTACCGCTAGTACCCAAAAGACCCGAGATGAGACTAGTTTTGGCTCCAAGTTTGAATCTATTTGGAGCCTATAAATACCCCTCTCATCCCTGGTTAGCACACACAAGTATAGAGAACTTAAAAGTGGAAAAATGTTGGTGTAATCCTTTCCCTCCTTTAGTTTTTAGTTGTTTTTAGTTTAAGAGGGGAGTGAGTGAGTGCTTATAAAGATTATTCTCCTAAACTTGTAAAAGGAGAAGAGGGTTATAAGGGTAGTTAGTCTTCGTCCGTTTGAAAGATGACTGCTAGTGAAAGCCGATGGCCTTAATGAAGGAGGAATCGGGAGTGGACGTAGGTCGGATGACCGAACCACTATAAATCGATTTACAATCTTTGTTCTGCTTTTCATTTATATTGTAAATTACTTTACTTACTCACTGCCTCACTCATTACGAATGTCTTTAAGTTTAAAGCATTTCCTATACGACTTTCATCGAAATGAAGCTTTTTATCAAAATGATTTTTTGAAATCGTAAATTGGCATAACCTTTACTGTTGCATAAATTCAAACCCCCCCCCCTAAGTGCCGGCTGCGATCCTAACAATAAATATATTTTTATGATTATTTATGACTATAGTAGATATAATTAGATATACTTCTTGGTATATAAAAATAATTATTTTAAATATTTTACTAAGTTTTGTAATCAAAATGAAAAGGGTTTTATGATTTTTTTTCTATTTGTAGTGATCATGATAGTGAATTTTAAAAAATATGATTTTTAAGAATTTTATGATTTAAATGGGTATAACCATAATTTCTTCACTCTAGAAAATTTATAATAAAATAAAATTATTGAGAGAAAGAACAAAAGCTTACAAGAGATGACATAGATCATACTTAATGAACATAACCTATCCAAAAACTTTTGGGTCAAAGCCATTAATATAGCATGCTATATCATGAAGATTTTTATAAGACGTCATCTATTTAAAACTCTTTATAAATTATGAAATAATAAAATACCTAATATTTCATATTTTAAAATTTTTAGTTGTAAATTTTTTATTTTAAATGATAAATATGTCTTACAAAAATTTGATGCAAAATTCAATAAAGACATTTTTCTTATATACTCTTCTACCTCTAAAGCTTATTGAGTTTTTAATAAAAGATCTTTAGTTATTCAAACTAAAAAAATAATTTTGATGATGATCTTGAATTTGAAAAATTAATTGTGAATGAGGATTTCACTCTCCAAAGCTTCTTGGATACATTTACTTCTAAAAAAATCTTAGCTAAGGAATGAAAGTATGTCGATGTATATCCTAATGAGCTAATTATTGAGGATATATCAAAAGGTATTCAAATTTGCTCTTTCTTAAAAAAATATTTATACAAATGTTATCTTTTTATTTCAAATTAAGTCTAAATATATTAATAATGCTCTTAAAAATGATTCATAGGTGTCGATAATGCATGAAGAGCCAAATCAATTTGAAAGAGATAAAGCTTAGCCACTTGTTCTTAGACCTAATAATCATCTTATAATTAGCACGAAATAGGTCTTCAAGAATAGGTAAGGTGAAAAGATATCGTGGTTCGAAATAAAACTAGATTAGTGATCAAAGGTTTCAACCAAATAGGAGGTATAAATTATAAAGAAACCTTCGCTCCTATGCCTAAGCTGAAAGCAATAAGGATACTTCTTGTCTATGCATATTTTATAAATTTTATTTAAATAGATGTCAAAAGTGATTTTCTTAATAATTTTATTTTTTAAGATATTTATATTGAATAATCATCTGGATTTGAAAATGGTAATTTTCTAAATCATATTTATAAATTATCTAAAGTTCTTTATTAGTTGAAAAAGCTATTAGGGCTTGGCACGAGAGATTTAATTCTTTTCTATACAAAATAACTTTTCAAAAGGTAAAGTTAGCATAATATTATTTATTAAATATTTCAATAATAATTTTTTATTATATTCAAATTTATGTTGATGATATTATTTTTGTGTTCTACTAATAAATCTTTATATGAATCATTTGCTAAGAGTATGAGTTAAGAATTTGAAAATAGCTTGATGAGTGAATTGGTATTTTTTTTTAGAATTACAAATTAAGTAATTAAATTATGAGATTTTCATTAGTCAAATCAAGTATACTCTTGATCTATTAAAATAATTTTATATAGATAATGTTAAGGTTATCATGTTGGGAAATCATAAATCGGCATCTCATGTGCAGCGGAAAACAAAAACAAGATCAAATTTTTCATAGTTAAGTACTTGGTCGTTGTGTGACGATTGGTGTGCGAAAAAACTATAAATTTGAAAAATCGTATATATCATGTTAGAAGCTTTACCTAGGAAGATCGTATATCCTTGAAAATTTCAGATCCAATGAAGAGGATGAAGGAGCACTAGCATACTCCTCTCTAGCAGTAATCCACACAACAGGCACAATAGCGACGCTCCTCAAATCACCATGGGATCACCCTCTCTCGTGCACCGCAAGGCTATCGGAGTCAAGGAGGAGGAGAGGAGGCTAAGGAGAATAGAAGGGGTGACTTCCAATAGCTCTAGCCTATGAACCAATAAGTTCCTCCTATTTATAGAGGTGCATGAAGCTGATCATTAATGGATCCTGTTCACATTAGATCTCTATCCAATTATCCAATTGGATCTTATCCACATGATCCAAACTAGGGGCTCTATAGATATCTCATATCTGCACCTCTACTCGTCGCAACATCCACCTAATATGTGTGACTCTCTAGGCCTGATACCGAGCTGGCCATGAGTCACTCCCGTCAGAACTCCTTCTGACTCAGAACTCCTTCTGATATAGTGAATTATTATCCCCATAATAATTCACTCGACTTATCGACTATGGACGTAATATGCCACTATATCATAGTTCCAAACGGTATAGGGGGATCTAATCCATCGGACTTGTTTGTTCTCAGTTACCATATATCTATAGTCCCTCATCTATCTAATATCTTAAAGACTATATATTGAGCATGGTAATGTCAGGCCTATACGGAATCTTGTCCGAGTCTCGCTCTAATAGAATTCTCTCGAAGAACTCTTTCTCTCTCAATCCGAACAACCCTGGTCAAGGATTTTGTCTGAGCAAACACACACGAGATATTCCTCTCACGATAGTGAGAGTGGATGATCCTCTATTGACACTCAATTGCCTTCATAAGGTTGGCTACCATTCCCGAGAACCGATTGTATGAGATCTAGAGCTTTCCAAATATGTAAGTCTGATGCCAAAGAATGGAGTACTTATACAAGGCATCTTTAGTGTCTCAAGTCTAAGGACCAAACACACAACTGGCTACGGAATCGCTGTCTGACATTAGGTATTATTAACCATCCAGCATTCTGTAAGCGGATCAATTAATGAACTCATTCTTCAATGAGCACCTGCATTGTACCCCTAGTGTCCCTACACAAACGACTATGAGACCAGTCGCCTCCATCATATGGATGAGTATATACTGCACTAGTCTATCCGATTATATTGATGTCATTTTTGAGTAACCTATGACCAGGATGATTTAAGATCTGTGTTTAAAGGTATATCGATCTCATTATCGTGATCTCATCACGATCCGATTCCTATTACACAGATCCAAGGACATCACAATATTCATCCAGATAATGTGAGAAAATATTAATAATAATATGCAAAGTGATCGACGCAGCGTGTCACATATGTCATCACTCACGTGATTAGTTTATAGGGCACCTATAACTAACATATCAATATACCAATGAGTATTTCTACTAAATTAAATATAGATAAGGAAGAAGAATGTCTTATTAAAAAAATATATAGAAGCATGATAAGTAGTTTACTATACTTTAATATAACTAGACCTGTATAATATTTAATATTGGATTTTGTACAATATTTTGATCTACTCTTAAACAATCCCACTATAAAGTAGCAAAAAAAATTTTAGATACTAATATAAGATTATAGTTTCGTATATCTAAAAATTTTGATTTAATTACTTATGTTGATACTAACTTTGTGGAACATAGTATAGATAGGAAAAAAATACCTATAGAACTTGTTAGTTCCTATATCATATACTTATTTCTTGGTCATCCCGAGTAGCAAAACTCTATCACACTATATACAATTGAAACTGAGTATGTTTTGATAAATATAATTTGTGCACATATAATTTAGATGAAGAACACCTTAAAAGATTATGGACTTTTCCTAAAAAACACCATTATAAAATATAATAATACTAGTGTAATTTGTTTGATAAAGAATCATATTCAACACTCTATAAATAAGCACATTGACATTAGACATCATTTTATTAGGGATCATTTTAGTAATTATGATATATCTTTAGATTTTATTAATAGTAAATATTAGTTAGCAGACATTTTTACTAAATCACTAAGTGAAGAACAATTTGATTTTATTAGAAGAGAATTCGATGTGTTGAATCTTTCAAATATATGATTAAAGATATTTTGCTATTTGTTCTCTTATGATTTTTTTTTTATTTGCTAATGACTAAATGGGAGATTTATCCAAATAAACCATAATCCTTCACTTGACTTCTCAGTGTTCATAACTTGATAAATTTTGTGACTCTTTTGTATTCATGACTTGTATACTTCATTCTTTTGTTGATAACAAAGAGAGAGAAAAAATAACTCATGTTTTTTTTTTATGACCAAGGGTAAGAAATAGTGATTCATGCTTAGCTTATGTGTTGAACAAGGAGATTTATGATGCTTTTATAATTTTTTTATTTGTAGTGACTCATACCTAACTTTTGTTAATTATTCTTTGAAATTCGAAGCTTGATTGAATATTTGGGCTTACAATGATAATATCAATAAAATCAAATTTGTTTTAACTTGAATTCAAGACTACCATTAAAAGAATATTTTTTTAACTTCTCAGTATTCTTAACTTAAGCTTATCTTTGATAATATAATATTGAGATCCTTCATGTATTATGATATTAAAGTATTTTTTATTTTTACACAATTGGATCGTTGATATACTCCATTATTTTTGTTGATGACAAAAGAGGAGAAGTAATAACTCATACTTTTTATTATTGACAAAATAGGAGAAGTGGTGACTCATGAATAGAGTGAATCATGATGCCTTATGATTATTTTGTTATTATACAACTCATGTTTGATTTATGCAAATGATTAATATATAATTAGCTTTTAATTAACATTACAAATTGATAATGGTTGAAATTTTAATTTTAAAATAATTATAATTATAACTTGAAATTTTAAACTGATTGAATATTTATTTTTGAGATAATATCAAAAAGATCAAATTTCTTTTAACTTAAATTTAATATAAGCATTTAAAAGGATATATGATCATTTGAGTTTAAATTTAATATAAATTTTTAAAATAACATATAGATAAGGAAATCTTATTAAAATCCCATCACCAATTGGTTAAAAAGGGAGAGATTATTGAACTCTATATTTTGATGATGAGACCAATTAATAAGTTTATAGGACTAATACGCTTTTGAGATAAGTGATGTAAGAAATACTTGAATCATGGACTCGGATCATCAAAGGATTAATTGTTGAGAAAGAGAGTCGAACATTGTGCTAGAAAATTATCATATCAAAAATTAGACGTCAATCAAGAGGATTGGTCGACATGCTAGAGATCAAACTTCATACTATAGATTTAAGCATTAAGCTGGATCGGATATTACATCGAAAGATTGGATGTCATGAGAAAATGGACATACTAGTGGAATGAGTGATATATCGAAAGAAATGATGATATGCTAGAGGTTCGGATAAAATGTCAAAAGATTAGATGATATGCCAGGAGTAGACAATATGTCAAAAGCTTCGAAGATGTGTTGGATGAGTAGTTGATGAGTCAAGGTCTTAGTTGAGGTACCTTAAGGCTAATCTAAGTCGATGTTAGGCTCAAATAAAGCTCACCTATCATCGAAGCTATTGGGCTTAAAGTTAAGCCAAATTTAGGTTATTAGAATGCCAAACACATAGCCTAAATTACCTAGGCTAGTAATGGTGAACTAGTGATATAACAAATTTTAATAGACTTTAAAGCTCAATCATAAAATTCATATTGGAAACATGATTAACCAAATATAGAGTGTGAGCAAAGGTTGTTAGTAAATTAAATGATAATAAATAAGTAATTACAAATAAAAGTCATAAGTAAGAGAAGAAATACAAACCAATTTATAGTGGTTTAGCCTTTCTAACCTATATCCACTCCCGATTTCTTTTCACTCAAGGCCATTGGCTTTCGATACTGATCTCATTTCTAATTAGCAAAGATCAAATACCCTTGTTATAACTTTTCTCCTTTTTATAAGTTTAGGAGAGAACCTCTCCACTCACTCTTTTATAAGAGATCTCTCATATCCTATAACTTAGTATCACAACTAAATTTAAAAGGGAGAAAGAAACTCAAATACTACTCAAAGAGACAACTGTAATACTTCACAAACTTAGAAGTAGATCTTTTATCAATAAGCCTGAGTGGGATATTTATAGGTCTCAAAAAGCTTTAAGAATAGAGCCAAAAAATTCAAATCCTCAAAATTTTAGGGTACAAGTAATACTATGGCCAGCACTAAGTGATACCACCTTCATAAGTCTTGATGATGCAATTCTAAATTTTGACGATACTACCATTGTAAAATTTAAATTTTAGGTGGTATTATCGCTACCCTATATGGTACTATCGTCACCCTAGGTGGTACTACCATCACTATAAGTGGAACTACCATGGAAAGGTTGGCAAGCACAAATAATTCTTATCGACTGACTGAGGTGGCATTACCACTTGAACCTAGCAGTACCATTGAGGCCTATTTTAGGCCCCCAATTTGTCCTTTTAACAAGCCTAATTTAGCCCAGCTTCAAACTTAATGGCTTTCTTGATTAGTTGGCATTGTTTCGACCCAATACCAATTCAAATTGACCCAAAATGAACTTATCAAGACTTTGATAAATCAACCACATATCTAGTATATTTATGAAGCTTTCGATATATTGTATGCTTCTTTGGCATGTTGCCTGATCTTATAACACTTCAACTGAACTTTCGGCATATCACCTATTCTATTGCATGTTGACTTTTCTATGACATCTAATATTTTGATGCAATATCTAATCCTTTTGATAAGATACACAAACTTATCGTGCAATGTCGAATCTCTAACATATCGACCAGACTTGATGTCTAATTTTTGATATGATAATTTATCGATGCACCATTTGACTCTCCTGCTCAATAGTTGACCCTTCGGTGTGTTAAATCTCGAATTCTGATAATGAAACTAATTAATAAGTTTATTAAACTAAATATATTTTTGAGAATTAATTGTAACATTCTTGATTATGAACTTTGCCTAAAAAATATTCCCATAAAATATGATAATACTGATGTAATTTACTTGTCAAAGAATCATATTTAATATTCTCGAACTAAGTATATTCATATTAAACATCATTTCATTATGGATCATATAAGTAATCATAATATATATTTGGATTTTATTAACATAAAATATCAATTAGTAGATATTTTTACTAAATCACTAGATAAGGAATAATTCAATTTAATTAAAAGAGAATTAAATATGTTAAATATTTTAAATACATGATTAAAGATCTTTTGCTATTTGTTCTATTATGATTCTTTTGTCTTATTAATGACTAAGGGGGATTTATCCAAACAAATCATCATGATCTTTCACTTCACTTCTTGGTATTTTTGACTTAACATTTGATTTATGACTCTTTTGTATTCATGTTTATATACTCTATTCTTTTTGTTAATGACAAAAGAGGAGAAGAAGCAACTCATATTTTTTTATTAATGACCAAAGAGGAGAAATAATTATTCATGCCTAGCTTATGTGTTAAACAAGGAGACTTATGAATGTTTTTATAAATTTTTATTAATTATTCTTTAAAATTTGAAACTCAATTAAATATTTGGGCTTGTAATAATAATATCAATAAGATCAAATTTGTTTCAACTTGTATTCAAGACTACTATTAAAAGAGTATTATTTTAAATTTAGATTCATCATATATTTAAGATAACATATGGATTGAGGGGGGTCTTATTAAGACCTCACCGTCATTTGACTTTTTGATATCCATAACTTGAACTTATCTTTAATAATATAATATTGAGATTCTTCATATGCTATGATATCAAGGTAATTATTATTTTTACATAATTAGATCATTGATATACTTCCTTCTTTTTATTGATAACACGGGGGAGAAATAATAATTTATACATTTTGTTGTTGATAAAGGGAGAGAAGTAATGGCTCATGTAGGGAGAATCATGATATCTTACTTATGATTTTTTATTATTATGCAACCCATGTTTGATTTATGCAAATTGTTAACTTACAATTATATTTTGATTGACATTGCATATTGATAATGACTTAAATTTGAAACTTAAAATGATTATGTTTATAACTTAAAATTTAAAACTTAATTAAACATTAATTTTTGAGTTTAAATGATTAAATCATAATATCAACAAAATAAATTTTCTTTCAACTTAAATTTAGTATAAGCATTTAAAAGAATATATAATCATTTGAGTTCAAGCCTATCATAACTTTTTAAAATGATAAATAAATAGGAGTCTTATCAAATTAGTTGTCATCATAAAAAAGGGAAAGATTGTTGATGATTTTAATGATGAAACCAATTAATGGATTTATTAAATTAATATACTTTTGAGATAAGTGACACAAGAAATACTTTGATACAAACTCAGACCATCGAAGAGTCAACTGTTGAGCAAGAGAGTCAAACATTGTGCTAGTAAATTATCATACAGAAAATTAGATGTCGAACCGAATGATTAGTGGACATACCAAAAATCAAACTTCGTGCTAAAAGGTTTAAGCATCGTGCTAGAAGGGTCGGATATTATACTAAAAAATTAGATATCACAATAAGACATGCTAGTGAAATAGATGATATACCAAAGGAAAGGGTGATGTACTAGAGTTTTGAATAAAGTACTAAAAGATCGAACAACATGTCGAAAAAGCATACAACATTTCGAAAGCTTTGTAAATGTGTCAGATGTGCGGTTAATTTGTTAAGATCTTATTAAAGTTATTTTGGATCAATTTAAGACAGCATTGCATGAAAATAAAACTTACTTATCAAGAAAGTCATTGGGTGTGAAGATGGGCCAAATTGGGCCTATGCATCACATACCAAAACAAAGCTCACTTAAAATACCAAACTGGTGGTCTAAACCAGGCTCGGCAGTGGTATCGCTAAGCTCAAGTGATAGTGTCTCCTGAGTTAGTCGACAAGCATTGTTTCTGCTTTGATAGTCTTTCTGGCAATGGTACCACCCATGGTGGCAGTAGCACCACGACCGACGATAATACTATCAGAGTTTTGATTTGCAATATAGTTGTGGTAATAGTATTGCCCATTGCTAATAGTAGTACTATTGGTACCCCAAAATTTTAGGGATTAAAATTTTTTGTTCTATTTTTGAAGTCTTTTGAGTCTATAAATACCTCACTCATACTTGGTTGATAAGACATCTATTCCTAAGCTTGTAAAATATTATAAGCTCTCATTTTGAGCATAGTTTGAGTTGTCTTCTCTTCTTGAGTTTAGTTATAATTGTAAGTTGTAGTAGATAAGAAATCTTGTTAAGAAGAGAATTTAAAGATTATCTAGTTAGCCTGAAAAAAAAAAAAAGAAAGTTGGAACAATAACAATTGATATTCGTCTGTTAAAAAAAAGATCGATAGTGAAAGTCGATGACCTCAATGAAAGAATAATCGAGAGTATACATAAGTCGAAAAGATCGAACTACTATAAATTGATTTACCTGTTGTTACTTATGATCTAGTTTTACTCTCTTTACTTATAACTTTAACTTGATCAATCGAACTTTCAAAATATATTAATTTATCAATTAAATTTTAAAATTAATTAAATATATTATTGCACTAATTCACATCCCCATCTTACTGCCATTAAGATCTTAACGTATCCTTCTGTACATTTTAATACCTCTTCCGTTGAAAAGGCTGTGCATGATAAAGCGCTGCAGACTAGTTTTGACCCAAAACCTTTAGCTAGTTTTGACCCAACTCACCGTTGGGGACTCTCGAACCTTGGAGGCCAAGATGATGGCTAACAAGCGTCTTTCTGCCATTCTCCATTCACCCCACAAACAACTACACTGCTTCTGATGAATATGCTCTGCATCACCTTCAAAGAGGATGTATAGGTTCTAAGATATGATCGAAAGTATTTTCTCATGCCGGTTTAAAAGCCATCAATGGAGCCATCAAGGATCAGAAAAAGCTGAAAGCATCTTACTCTATTTCTAAAAGTAATTGTTTATCTTATAATGTTGTCAATACCGGGTCAATTTCATCTTTACCTACTCGTCCTACATGATTCTAGTCATTTAGAATTGTTGTGGCGCAAGGAGAAAACCTGCAAAGGAGTTCCTCTTTTTTATGTCTGTAGAACACAAAAAACCTGCTCTTTTGTTACTACAGCAAACTCATGCTGATGCTGAACAATCCTTCAAAGCTATCAAAAGATTAGGGCATCAGGTGGAATTTTGCTTTCTTGGT
This sequence comes from Musa troglodytarum, assembly GCA_023547065.1. Lineage (NCBI taxonomy): Eukaryota > Viridiplantae > Streptophyta > Magnoliopsida > Zingiberales > Musaceae > Musa > Musa troglodytarum. The sequence continues at coordinate 30,032,816 of CP097506.1, forward strand.
CAGTTAATTCTGTATGTGCCTATTCGTGCAGCATTTCAATTGCATAATGATATGCCTTGGCTTTTAACTGGTATTTATGCTTGTACATCTATTTTTCATAGAAATAAAGTTTGGGATCATTTATCTGCTTTAAGCTTCTCTGATACATCTTGGTGTATTATGACAGGCTTTGATTGTATTTTTTAATTCTGCTGTGGTAAACATTTTTTGTATTAATGCTTCGATGTGTGCCTTTAGGGACTTTGTGAAAACCTATAATTTTACTTATTTAATTTTTCTTTTATTCTAATTATATATGGTGCAATAACAGAGTTGGTGCTGCTAGAATATTTGCTCAATTAGATAGGTCTTTGGCAATAATTTATGGTAATTCCTTTGTTTATCATCTCTTGCGATTGTGCTCAAATCACTCTCCTCCCAAAATCCATCTTAAAAGTCACAACTGTAGCAGAAGTAATTTGTTTTTAGATTTCAAAATTTCTAGACCCATTACCCTGAGACTAATGATTTAGTCTCTTCTATTTGGAATAACTCTTTTAATAATTGTGAGCTTTTTTCTTGTTTTCACTCAAATTTATGTAAAGCTTGTAGAGTTTTCTCTAACTCCATTCTTTTACAGTTGTCCTCACTTTATAATCTTCAAATGGCCTTAATTAAGTAATTAAATCTTAATCTCTTACCTTCCTCCCTCCATGACTCGTCTAACATTTATTCCTAAAAATAAGAATCCTACTCTGATAAATTATTTTCAGCCAATTGCCTTGTCTAATGTAAACTATAGAATCATAGTTAAGGTTTTTGCAAACTGCTTGAAACCTTAACGCCATTATCACTAGAGAACAATCTGCTTTTATCCCTAGGCGTAGTATATATGATAATATATTTATTGTTCAGGAAGTTGCTCATTCTATATATTCTTCTAAGGGTAAAAATCTTATTATTATAATTAAAATTAATTTAGAAAAGGCTTTTGACATACTTTACTGGGAAGCTATTTTGAGAACTCTTTCAAATATGAATTTTTCCTATAAATACAGTGCTTGGATTCAAAATTGTCTTCAATCCCTTAATTTTCCTTGCTTGATAAATGGAGAAAGTTATTCTATTTTTCATAGTAGATGTGGGGTTAGATAAAGAGACTCATTGTCTCCTTACTTGTATATTATAGTGACTCAGCTTTTAACACAACTTATAAATGAAGTTGTAAGAAATAAAAGCCTTACTCCTCTCAATTTTGCACCTAATTCCAAACTTAGTCACATTATGTTTGCCAATGATATATTTTTTTATTTTAAGCAAACAATAAATCCCGTAATACTATAAAAATAAATAAATAAATGTATGAATCACCGACAAATCAACACATCAATGCTGCAAAATCTAACAAAATTTTCCCCAAATCTATTATATTTCTAGATCTATCAAAGTATGTATCTACTCTTTGCTAGGCTTCCAAAGAGTGCTCTTTCCCCTTCAAGTATCTTCTAGGTGTAACCATAGCACCTAGAAGAATTCCTTTTCAAGTGCTCATGATGGCAGTCTAAAAATGATTAAATCCGAACTGGTAATTTGGCAGACCAAGCATTTACTTCAAGTTAGTCATTTAATTTTAATTAAATGAGTTTGTACCTCTGTACTTATTCATACATTAATTGTTACCTGGATTTATGATTACATCATTAAAAAAAATTTGAAACCTTAAATCAAAATTTTTTTTTTTACATGATAACTCAAATTCCAAAAGTTTACGTTTGAGTAAATGGCACACCATCACTTCAAATACTGATGTTGGTGAGGCTTATAAGCCTCCAGAATCCATAGATATCTTAACAATGATGGTTCTCTTTGGTCCACTGTCATTCATGCTAAATATGAGTTTATAAGTCCTTAGAATATTTTAAAATTTCATAAATCTAGTTGGAGCTGGAAGCTTTTCGGACAATCAATGTTTACATTATTAAAGGAAGGGCATTTCGAACAAATAAAAATTTATTCAAATAATCTTTTTTCTCCAGACCCTTAGCTTTTTAATATGTCTTTCTAATTCAAACCTGTATGTATTAATTAACTACAATATGCACGCACGCCTAACTTTGGTTGGTACTTGGAATAATCAATAGCTGTTAGAGATATGTGCATGCCTAACTTTGGTTGACATCATAGAAGTGGTAGAGATTGCTAAGTATCCTAGTGATAGATAATATCTGGATATGGATGTATTCATCTAAAGAACCAATAATATACAGAATGTACAGAATGTTGGTATGAGGTGCATGTATTCATCTAAAGAACCAATAATATACAGAATGTACAGAATGTTGGTATGAGGTGCATTTATTCATCTAAAGATCCAATAATATACAGATACTACAGAATGTTGGTATGAGGTGAATTTATTCATCTAAAGAACCAATAATATACAGAATGTTGGTATGATCTTGGGAACCTTCCCCTTATTCCTAGAATTCAATCTCTTTCTGTTGGAATCTGTTTCACAAACTCCTGCCTACTGCTGATACACTTTTTGTCATTTTAATATAACCTTTCATACCATCTGTCCTTTATGCAACAGTGAGCCTGAAAATATTGAACATCCATTTTTTTTACCTTACCTGTTCTTTTTCCAAACCATTGGTGGCAAGACGATCTGCAATACACTTTTGAATATAAACTTACCTGATTTCAGGATGGTTGAAGGGATGAATACAAGTTATGGGAAGTCGATCATTACAAACCAACTTGGATTCATTTGAAAATCAAGAAATAATGCATTCTTTAGTAACTCGACACCTTCCATTAACTGGGCTGAGGCTTTGGCTCTGGCTCTCTCTTGTACCCACTGTTATGCCAAAACATCTTTGTCTGAAAGATTTGATACTAAGCAAAACGCAGAAACATCCGATAAACTGGTTTGATTTAAATCGAACACTAATGGATCTTATCATATGCAGCAGGATGGGAGAACTAATGAAAAAGGAAGAGCAACTGGACTTCAGTATGTTTGCAGCACCTCAGCACTTCATTGTGACGTAAGAGAGCTGTAGAATTGCGACTCCAATATGCACTTTGATAATGATTACCACAATTTACAAATTCAGAGACTTCATCACATCACACCACATCACAGTCGCAAACCTGCTCAAATCAAATGAACAACCTCCATGGCGAATCAAGCATTTTATCGCTGGCATCAAACATCAACTAGTGCAGCTTAATTCCTGTATCATCATGCACGGCTATAAAGAAGGGCTACCACTAAATCCACATCTGATAAGCTACCATTAGATTTCCTGATGATCTACATGTACCTATCCAAAACGACCTCAGCAGATCCCTTGGTTCTAATTGTCAAATCTTAATTGATTTTTCTTTTTCTTTTTTTTTTTTGAGAAAAAAAATCAGTGAGAATTCTGTTCACTGTAATAATGTATTAGCACTCAGGTAGATCAAAGTTTAGGGATAATTCTGTTCGATTTAGGGATAATCAAGTTAATATAGGGCATCAAGCGAGAATTCTGTTCAATGTAATAATATATTAGCACTCAGTACCCATAAATTTCACTTGATGCCCCAAATGAACTTGATTATCCATCTAAAGAGTCAATTCGAAGTACTAACTTCAGAAACATGGGAACTTTATTTGGATACATAACTATTCAATCAGTCTACACCATCTCCTACATCGCTACTCATTCCAAATGGTGGTATCCTTCACTGCTCATCATTCCAAAGAATATGGCCACCAACATGAAATGAAAACCAGGAGTGAACAGACCGCCATCACAAAGAATGCACATTCATCCATAATTGGAACTAACAATGTAGAGTATAATCGTACAAAACAAGGTACATTCCATTTGTCCTCTCATGTGACAAATGAATAAATGATTCTTAATTCCAAGGTGAAAAGAATGGTACAGGCTGGAGCTTGGGACTGTATGATTGAGAGCAATACATACAGACTCAAAACTCCAAAAAATCAGATGATTTGCTAAGCATGAACCACGATTACCTAAGACAAACAAGGAAATGTAACAGGGCAAAGAAAACAAACAAACAAACAAACCGCTGCTTATTATACAAGGACCTGCCTACAAGAGAAGCTGCACACTAGGAACTCCCATGGGATCTGACTGATGATATTGACTGCGCTGAGATAGACGCAGTTGGGCTGTTAGATTCTCTCTCTCCGTTGCCAAATCTTGCTTTCCCGCTAATCCTACTAATGGTCTCTTGAGCAACATCAAAGAACCAATCATCACTTGGGAGGACACTGCACCAAGCACAGATGTTAGTTTGAAACACCCTTGATCTCACAAGGAGAAATAGGGAACCAATGCCAACTTTCTGAAATAATATATTCAATAGGACTAAACGAAATTCATCAGAATAAGAGGCTAATACCACATCAAACTGATATACACCAATCAGTATGGTGAATATATCTAAATCCAAGTTGCAGAAGCACAACTCTGGTCCTATATACTACATAGAACAAATTAAGCAGCAAAAATCTCTTTCAAACTTGTGATTCTTTTCGAGGCACAAAATCTTAAGAGATTAAAATAAAAAGTCATTTAGTGAATGCATGATGCTGATGAACATGTCAGCACCCCTGGTACCGTGAGACAATAAACTGTTGCTGTTACAAGAGAAGAGGGAATAGACAGATAGAGAGGGAGAGAGCATTGAGATCACAATGTAAAATGAAAAACATTCACCATCCACTCTAATTCCTTTATTTTTCATCCCCCAACCATGGTTCCATCCAGCTCAAACTGCTTCCAGATCATGTTACAAAACTTTCCTTACAATAGTTCTCAGGAAATATATAAACTAGCCTTAGAAACCATCAAGAAACTAAAGAGTGCATCATATACACGTTCTGCTTCAACTAAACAAAATATGAGCAACAGAAAATCACTTAAAGATGTCAATTTAAACAAACAATTTTACGTAGTCCAAATACTCTTGTTACTTAACACAATTTTGCGTGTCTTGATATCTACTATTAATTAGTGCAGGATATTTTGTTGGATTTCCTCTGGAGAAGAATTGGCTAGCTAGTAGATACTCATAGGAACATGCTCGTCAACATGCCACTGACAAGGTACAGCCGTGCAATTTATTCCCACAAGTGCCGAACCAGTGCGATAGTAAAATGATGAAAAATGCAATCTGATTAAACCGAAAACTATTATTGACTTCATCTAAACTTTAACAATGACTCCGGAGTGCAATTAATTTGGTTAGCTCCAACTTCAAATAATCAACTGACTAAAATATAACCAAGAAAGCAGAAGTACATGAAACAAACACTAGAAATTTGATTGTTCAAAAAATTGTTTCTCAATAGACCCAATCATGCATTCAATGTGGATGAATCATCAATTATGTGACGCTTCTAAAATCATCAATTACTTGAAGCTTCTAAAAGCAAACAGTTGAAGATATTATTTAGGTTGAGTTCAGTTAAGCTAGTTGTAAATGTATTATGTCAAGAATGAGATCTATTGGTGTCAGATCATTTTTACATACATTAGAAAGTTCTAAAACTGAAGATATTATTTAGCTTGAGTTCAGTTTGGCTAATTGTAGACGTATTATGTCAAGAATGAGATATATTGGTCGGTTCATTTTTGCATATTTTAGAAAACTTTACATTGAGTTATAATAATTAATTCTGTTTCTCCTTCTACGAGTCAAAAGAAATTGAACAAGAGAACTAACCGACTGATTATAATCCACAATGGCCTACATGGCAGCCATTTGATCTTAGCTAAAAGGAAAGGAATCAAATGTAGTCAGATAGGTATGTAACAACTCGTATTGACGAAGTCCAACCAAGGACTGACCACGGACCAGTACCATTTTTTTTTTATTCTAAGCAGGGATTTAAATCCTTGAGCTTACCTAGTGAGAAAGATGTCATTAAACTATAAGAGGCTCAATACATTCTTATTTATCAACTAAAGAATCCTTGTTCTTTTAGGGTTGGTGTAGATCCACATTTAATAGGGTGATTTGCCTTTGAAAAGGTGTTTCAGAAAGCAATTTGTTACCACATGTGGTCATATGATTGCACTAAATGAGGTATATGGTGCCTCAACGCTGTTCTTACGTGGTCATATGTGGTCATATGATTGCACTAAATAAGGTATCATATGTGGTCATATGATACAATATAACTGCGTTTGTTCTTACGCTATATATAGGATGCAACTTCGGTGTCCAAGCCTGCCAGAGTTGGCAAATGTGTATTTTGGACTAATTTAGGATTGAGATTTCCCAACATGACAATTTTAGGGCTGGAACCCACACCTGACTTAAGCCCAACCCAACCCAATTCAACACAATTAAATTCCTTGTTATCTTGTATCCATCAAAGTAACATTTCAATTGAGACATTTTAGCAATGTGGACAACCTGCATGTGCCCAGATAATGCATAGCAATTTGATGTTCATTCAGATTTAATAAAAATGTACAATCCTATATATCTAGAACATAACAACACATCTAATGTTTAACCAAGAACCAAACTAGTGCTACAATCATAAGGTTTATCAAGCATAAGTTAAAATTTATACTCGCTCAAAACCCTTCTTGAGAGATGAATAGTGGTTAACAAGTAAAAATATGATACTGATGCCAAACTTTACGACATGAGTTATAGCAAAAAATAATAATAATGAAGGTTGAAACCAAGAAATGCTGTATCACGTACTGGACCTATATAGATCCCTGGCCAGACTGGTATGTACCAATTGGTACCGGTGCATTGACCCATGGTACGCCGTTATGTACTGGAATTTCGAAGACAAAGAAGGAGGAGTAAACGTAGTGGAGGAAGAGGAGGAGAAAGGAGAAAAAAAAAACAAGGAAGAAGTGGCAATGGAAGGAACAAGAGGAAATGATGAAGGTCAATGAACTAGATACCTATTGGTGGTGATAGAATGGCACTTTGGTTTCTGGTTCTTTTTGTCCCATATTGGTAAAGCATCTGTCTGTTCTATGGTAATATGCCCATAAAGAGGTCCATGAGAAGGTCAATGTACAACAACGAATAACAGACATGATACTTTCCAAACTACACGTCTTCCAAATAAATGGTTATCTCAGGGACCTTAATGGCCATTTAGAAAACCGTAATTGCTGATCAAATATCAGAGTCAAGTTTGAAATTTCTCAAATCATTTTTTCTCAGGAGTTTGGTTGTCCAGATTGTGACCCATCAATGTCAAATGGGAAAAGGCAACACTTTAGCATATCAAAGTTGTTCGACTAGATAGAAGCTCCTCTCAATGTAGGAGTGATAGTTGCAACTAGCAAGAACAATAGAGGAATGCCTTCTATTTTTGTTGGAGGTTCAGTATACAATTAGATGACAGAAAGAATGGATGTTGTCCAGTAAATAAAGAACACACAAATGCCAACTCAAAGAAAAAGTCCAAGAAAAGAAAGGTTGGAATCCGTCTAGACGAACAGATGAAAATATAGAAAGAAAGGTTGGAATCCGTCTAGAAGAACAGATGAAAATATTGCTAGAAGTATCAGTTACTGGCACCAAGTACTTAATAATGATAAAGTTGAGCACAAAACGCAAGAAAAAATTTATTTTAATGGAGCTATAGTGACTTCAGTAAGTTACCTGTCAGGATTGATTCCAGTTGCAGAAAATGCGGCCATAGCTCTTTCAATAATGTCTACAATAACTTGATGCACATGACGAGACAAGAATCGGCCTTGTCCAAAAAGGATCACAAACTGCATATCCAGATAAAACTGCAGAAATGAAAAGAACAAGCTACATTAAAAGCTAAAGAAGAAAAGTAATTTCTGGTTCATTATAAAATATGACAAAATACAAAATTATACCTGCTGTAGACCAAAGGGACCCAAAGGTCTTTGTCCCTCTTCAATATCCTCCCAAAAGCTCTGGTCTTCTGAAAGCCATAATACGACTGTTTCTGTGAGTCTCATCATTAGCAACGTAGCAAATCTTTCCCTACCAACAAATATATCTGAGGCTATGCTTGCCATTCTATTCAATTTCGCATATAATTCCTAAGAAAAATAAACAGTGGTCAGAAGGTGTTTGATTGTTTTTGGAAAAGAAACATTTATGAAAATATGCAGAAACTACTAAAATACCATTACGCAACAAAACTATTAACCAAAGTTTTAAAGAAAGCTTATTCTATTTGTGGTACAGAGGATAGGTAAATTGCTTTCAAGCTTTGAACATTATGACTAAACTTCACAATCTTGAATTGCTATTAGAAACAAAAAAAGGTAAAGGCTCTATAGAAATGATGAGTATTTTAAATTATGAATCTTCACAAACTCAAAGATTGCTGTTCATCCTAACTTAAAAATCACAAACTTTAGAAACATCAATGAGTTGTTTAAGGCAACTGATAAATTGGCAATTGTGGGTCCTAGTTGAGTAAAAATGTTTAAGATATCATCAACTATAGAATTAGTCCATGTGAATATTAAAGCCAGAAGAATTTTTCACATGCTCCTTCAGGAACCAATATTTTCCATGATGCCTCAGGTTTGCAAGTATCATAAATATTCCTCCGAACCAAGTAAACGATAATGCATACCCTTAAAGGTTAGAAGTAATGGTGCAAAAGACTTCTGCTGTTATCCAAAAAATTCACATAGTGCCCTTACAAACACTCAATCTTGTCAGCAGAGATTTCTTGGCTGACTAAGCTAGCAACTAGTTGGTAAAGAAGCCTTAAGTCACCTATGGCCCTATACAGTGCTTGCCTGGAACAGTGTATAAGATATATACATGTGTATGCAACTGTTCATATTTGCATGAATAGATATGCTTATACAGTGGTTGCCATTCTGCAACCTGGATGAACAAAAATTATGACTGGGAGAAACCTGTGCACATATACCCTTTCCAGAGACTTCATTGGGAGGGCCTCATGCACCTGGTCACCAATTTTTAATACATATATGCAAAAATGGTATTGTTCTATGCAAAGACTACCATACCACCTGAAACAGTATGAAGCAAGAGCTCCATTTCAGGCGGAATGCACAAAGAGGGGGGAAACCACTCAGTATGCTGGAAAAGGGAGGTCAGAATGACTGAAACTCGACCACTACCAACCTGTAATGGTTGGATTTCAACCGTACAAGTTCAATCTTGGTTCCTCCTTTTAGAACCCCCTGCCTCCTCCTCTTTCACTCTCCCTCATTCACACTCTTTCTCCCTCTCTTTCTCACTCATTTACCAAGTGAGTAAGAGAAGGCATATAGAACTAGATGTTACAAAAGGAAATATTATCTATGAAGATTCTGAATTGGGATTCCACTTAAGGAAATACAAGGTTCTTCTTGCAAAAAGTTCTATATCATAAGTACCCTTGTAGGAAATATTATATATAATGTTCTCAGTAGCCAGTACATAGGCATAAAACAAAGAGAAGGAATACAGAACTAGATGTTACAAAAGGATATAGCTTGATATATCTACATCTCAATGATATTTAATAAGCAAGAAAATCCAACTATTTGGGGTCACTACATGCTCGGAACTTCTGAGGACAATACTAGTCAAACCAAGAACATCAAATTCTTTCTACTGTTTCTTGCAAAACTTCATTTTTCCTCTTCTTCTCATTGCAACACTAATTTAAATTGGCTCAACATACCTGACCAGTGCATATACAAGTCCCCTTTGGTGAAGTCCATGTTATTTTAATATATTTCCATCATCTTTTCCACGATCAATACTACCTCCAAATGTTTATGAATGAAAACATTTCTTATCTTTTTTTCTATATTAAGTCCATGCATCCACCTCAACATTCCAATCTTAGTAACACTAACGTTTTAATCACATTATTTTGTAATTACCCACCATTCAAATTTAAATGCAATTATTATAACTGTCTTAAAAAATTTTACTTTTAATTTATGAGGAAGAATACAACAACCATAATATGCTTTAAATGATTGTCCCCATTTACCATATCTACAGCTTAGGTGAACTAGTTTCATCAATAACTAATCAATTTTATCAAAGATGGATCATTAAGAATTTATATTCCAAACAAAAAAAATAAATGTAATTTTAACAAAACATAACATATAAATGATTATGAAATCAAGTTCCAAACTAAATAAATACAACAAAAGGTAGATCCTTCTGTTATAGGCTTCCCCAACTACAGCTTATAAATTATAGATATAAAATCTTTCCTTCTCACTAAAACCAGAGTAATAAGTGGCACGATGACAAAAATAAGCTACATGTAGCTTCTTAAGAGATGTCATCGCCTAATTCCATTCTAAAGGGGTCTAACTAATTTTTCTAATTGTTTTATTTTTTCACTTTTCTTTGTATACACTAAAATATATGTCATGATCATAATTTTCTTCAGCAAGCCAAAAGACCACAAATCTTTTAGGGAACGTCTTAAAATCTGAAACTGTTCCAGTAAATAAAGTAGCATCTGTGCATGTTGTGAAGGAATGGCCACTTAGTCATAAATCAAATTACTTTCTGCAATGCATAGTAATGGAGGTAATGTTTATTATTCCATAATTAAAGTAATTAAATGAAATGATACTTGAAGTTACCAGTTGAAATGGTTATCAAATGCAGTATGGAATGTAATTGTTTGGTAGACTAAAGAGAAATAAATGAGAGGATCCTATTTCCGGAAGCAGGATTCATCATTAGCAGGTTTATAGTAAAAAAATTGGAGCCAAAGGTTGACATTGAAAATGGGAGAACATTTCCCATGATAATGAATGTGTAAACATCTACACACTAGAGATACCTGAAATATTGGAGAAGGAGCCCATTCTTGCTCTTCAGAATTCATATCCATATTTATATACATATCTGCACCTAGATTAGTATCACCATCTTCTGTGAATATAAGATCAAGAGCATGCTGCCTACAAAAACTATCACGTAACCTATCAACAGATCGCTGCAGCTTCCTTTTCCATTCTCTTTGTTCTGGCACACGAGCGTTCCTCTCCATCCCTCGTTTACGAGGATCTTCCATGACACCAGACTGATACAACGGAGAAAGCTTCATGACTGCTCGAGGAAGCAAATCTTCTGCCAATAGAGATGCATTTGCTAATAAAGCCAATTGTTGTGTTTCAGTCTCTGCTATTCGAACAAGTTTACTCACAGGACCATCCAAATTTGTCTCCTCCATTGAACTTGGCAATGCATTTATCAGCAAACTGATATATGAGTTAAAGACCTTTAAAAGACCATCCATGGAGGAACCCCCTAATTGCATGCTCAAAAGTGGTCCCACATCTTCAAAAAAATCCTGAAAGCCATTGAAAATGTCATATGACAAGATGAACATAGATATAAGAATTCTCTCCATGTAAATCACAAATATGATAGCAAATTGGGATTAGTGGTATGGCATTCTAGCATTATGGTATTCTTTAATCATCAAATTGTCCATCCATGTGAGTCACAACATCACATGTATCATCCTTTTAACTCAATCATAACCATAAATTTTGAATAATCATTTCATAGGATTGCATGCATCATCCTTTTAACTCAATCATCATCACACACAAAATAAATGTAACGTTCTCGACTGTCTTGATATTTACAAAATTCTGTCACCATGTTCGACACAATTATCCAGGATTCTCATTTGAAGTAATTTAAAACCTCAATCTTAGCAGCATTTTCTTACTATTTTGCAATTGACTTTCATAACATTTGGAATATAATAAAAATATGCAATATAGCAATGATGATTTGGAAAGATCATTGGCCAAGTCAAATTACATGATTAAGCAATGTAGTACAAGAATGCTTTACATGATTCAGGCAGCAACAATCAACTATAAATGACAAACAAACAGTATAAGCTATAATATGCAAATATAAAATGATTCCATCATGCAACATGTTTTCCTATCATTCATTACCCTCGCAGTCATTTTTAGTTTAAACCTGCATCTTAGCATCTTACACCACATACTTCTCTTTCTCTCATTTCCCCATTATCAAAGTTGTTCTTTCTAGCACTAAAGGCTACCATCTGTTATGGCAATAAAATTAAAATTTGACATTTGATCGACTAACTTTACTACTATTAAAGCAATCATAATTTTAAAGCAACAAAAGTTCCCACTTTTTTGCATGCGAAGTATCTTGTAAATATATCAAATGAATTCAAAACTACATCATGGTGGAAAGACAAATATAAATAAAGCAATTGGTAATCCCAGTGGAAACATCAGTCACCTGAACCATCAAATAAAACCGATGTGCACTGCTTGAAAGCTTGGGTTGGACACCCAGAACCACTGTAGATGTTCTATTTGATGTACGTGCACCTGTAGGTGGATAAGTAAGTACCCAATCATCTGCCGCTGCCAAGGCAGCAGTGCTCTCTTCAATTCTTCTTAAATTAGCATCTAGTGCTTGCTCAACACTAGGCCTAAATAGTTTCAAAAGAACAGAAGACAGTGACAACCTCCAACGAGCTTCGAGCAGAGAACAATGTCCAATGGCTATTTGAACACATTCCACAGCAATTCTTAAACCTCCAGCTGCAGCTGATGAGGCTAGTGCATGCCTCTTTACAAGATGCGCGAAGGCTTCTGCTTGCATTGTAGACCAAATAACCAGTTCCGATGCATATTCATCCCCAAAGACAGCTTGAGAGTCATTTAAAGCTTGAGCAATGGCAGAAAAGACTTGCTGTGACAGTGCAGCAGTATATGCTCCTCCATAAGAAGTATTAGTAGGATGAATAACTTGCATATTGTACTGAAGCCTCTGATCATGAGCACTAAGCAGCAAAGTGTGAGCACGTGGACCATCACCAAGCCTTTTGAGAGCTGCAGCGGCCGCACGAAGTTCGAAGCCATGAGTAGAAGATTGGCAAGCAGCTTCAGCAAGTTGATCAGCAAACTTCTGACGATGGTCAGATATAGCATTCTGTAATGATGAGAGCTCAGCAGTACTGAGAGTTTGTTTTTGTTTTGCTTCTGCGGCTAAACGTTCTGCTTCATCCAGGGCATCTAATGCTTCATCAACTCTCCTTTCAGCTAGTAGAACTTCCAGCATATCAGGAAACTCCTCTACCCATTTCTCAAGTTCTGAAGGCTCTCGATCTTCCACATTTGATATGTCATTCTCTGTGCTCCCTTCAGAACCAGCAGATAGGAAATCGATGTTAACTCCTTCAGCTAATCCACGAATTAAACCTGTCTGAGCACCTAGAAGATTTTTTATTGACAAAAGCTCGCCTTCTAAGTCCGATATTTCCTTTGATGTTCTATATTTGGCATCATAAAATGCACAAGTTCTCGTCAATACTTGAAACTTACTAGCATGATGCAATCAAGGAAAGTATACATCAAATACAAATTATTATCACCAACACAAATGATAAAAGCACATAGATCAGTGACCTTAATTAGGCTTTGTTTCTTCCATCATTACAGTTCCAAAAGGATCAAAAAGCTCAAACTAACTATAAACCTTGTTAGACATGCTTGAGATCCTAAGTGCAAGACAAGCAATAGAAGTATATGTAATACCTAGAAGACAACAAGTTTGCTAATGTCTCATTAAAGATGCTTAAATGTTGAAATGACCACCTTAAAAGTTCTTCAATTTATCCTCGATTATACCTAACTTTTCACTAATGTAATTTAATTTTATTGTTTTTTGGTGTCATTGAGGTTTGTTTAATTGCAGAGCACAAGGATTTTTCACCAAAAAAATAACAGCAAATCATTACAAACTATTTAGATTGTAATAAAGAGAAGAATTTTATGTCTTTTACTCTTTTCTTCTATTCAAATTGCAAGGTAAAGGGCAACCTATGCTCTATATGTGATAGTACTTTTCAAAAGACAGAGGATTTGGAGATTTTTTTTATTTTTTCTATAGAAAAATATACAACAAAAAGTAGATCTGGAAGAGTTGTGCAAATCTTTTAGTCTTCTGGTTAAACAAGCATGTCAAAGAAGATTTATTTTCTCTGGGTAAACAATTTTTCATAGAATTATCCATGCAACCAAACACACACTAAACACCAACAACATCCTCATCTCCATTACATTAACCAATTCAAAATGGTATTCTTCACAATGTGTCATTTTAATCCAATGTTTTAAATCTCGATCCGATACTGGTTTAAATAATCTATCAGACCAGTACAATACCAATAGTGGCATATTAACTTTTACTGCCAAGTATCTAGAAAATGAACAGTAATGAAACATTCTTGACTTATATGCTTCAACGGCACTTTGGTTGGCCTGGTAAATACTGGATGGTGCATAATGGTCCAACCTGTATTTTAATCCTTGTTTTAAACCATAAAACATGGTTAGCCTTATAAGCACCATGTATAATTTTCCTTTAATAAAAAAAATACTAAGCATAAACAAAATGCTTCCCTGTTTTGTCGTAACCAAACTGCTTTGTAAAATGAATCTAATTGTTCAAATTTATTTCTAGAAAATATACAACAAAAAGTAGATCTGGAAGAAGAGTTGTGCAAATCTTAGTCTTCTGTTATTACAAGCATGTCAAAGAAGATTTATTTTCTCTGGGTAAACAATTTTTCATAGAATTATCCATGCAACCAAACACACACTAAACACCAACAACATCCTCATCTCCATTACATTAACCAATTCAAAATGGTATTCTTCACAATGTGTCATTTTAATCCAATGTTTTAAATCTCGATCCGATACTGGTTTAAATAATCTATCAGACCAGTACAATACCAATAGTGGCATATTAACTTTTACTGCCAAGTATCTAGAAAATGAACAGTAATGAAACATTCTTGACTTATATGCTTCAACGGCACTTTGGTTGGCCTGGTAAATACTGGCTGGTGCATAATGGTCCAACCTGTATTTTAATCCTTGTTTTAAACCATAAAACATGGTTAGCCTTATAAGCACCATGTATAATTTTCCTTTAATAAAAAAAATACTAAGCATAAACAAAATGCTTCCCTGTTTTGTCGTAACCAAACTGCTTTGTAAAATGAATCTAATTGTTCAAATTTATGATATACTGATAATATATTGAATGTTGTTCCACTGGTTAATAGATCCAGGACATTAGAAGATTTTACTTCTAGATTTTTCATGACTTTTTGTTTAAACTATAGTATCATAACTGATTTATTATGTTATTGAAGTTTCACTTCAGATGTTCAACACTAGCCATCCCAAATCACAAATCTTTGTCCAGTGAGTACTTCAATGCATCAATAGAGATCATGAAATCTATTGCAAACACAGAGCTGAATCAATCACCAACAAAAGCATCAATCTGAAAACTCTACCTAATATGGTCTGATAAATGGCCTATTGGGTCCTAATCCAGATCAGATGAAGTAATTGAGCTCGTCCAGGCTGGCTCCTGAAAACTTTAATAGGGTACACCAATCTAGGGTTCATGGATCTGCCACAACCAAAATGTCATCAAAATCACCCAATTGGACTGAAATGCTAATAGAATCATAGTCATCTAAGCTCCGGGAGAAAATCCCAAAATATTGTACAAAACCATACCCATCCATTGAGAACTAGACTCTTTACAGGCTTGTGAACGACTCAAGCTAGTCATTCACCCAAAATGAAGGGAAGCATACTAAAGTTTGCTTCTCCATGTTGAAAAACCATACACAGTTGAGAGGGACCTCCTGAGACTTCTGCTTCCAGCAGCAAACCAACCTCTAAATATAAGACACAAACTATATTTAAACATGAGATACTTTTCTAATCACAATTAAATATGCATATCAGGGATACCCTTCATGTAACAAACCCCAGACAGTCAAGAAATGGTCCAGTACATACAGTCAGCATGGTGCAGCACATCAACATACAGACAGAAGAAGAACAAAGAAGGAAAAAAGAGAGAAAGGACATAAACAAAGAGAAAGTAGGTTAAAAATCCATAAAAACATTGTTTGTAACTGATCCTCGTCTTCATGAATGGCGAATGCTTGAACAGTTGGACCTGGAGAGTGGGCAATTGAATGGCAACCTCATCTTGATGGCTTGAACAGTCAGTCTTCTCTTAAGAGTCTTATGTTGTCCACCGGAAATTTAACTAAAGGCTGAAATGACCCAAGTAGCTAAGCCAGAAGTTTCAATCAGCCGACCCAGTGAGATGATGAACCCTAAACCAGAGGTTAAGGAAATTTTACTAGAAACCATGACCAGTAACAAATCCAGACCCAATCTAGTTGCAGATTGATATATGCCATGAGGTATTGCCAGTGGACAAGAAAGTATTCCTTGGAGCATATTTTCCAGTACTTATTTTATTATCATTCATTGGGTGAAACCAAGTACAAGACTCAGTGACTTTTTGGCACTTCTTAACCTAGATTACTTCTGTTTCATAATTTTCAGAATTTTCTTTTACTTCTGTTGTTTTATGTTTAAAAATTCTCTCTTTGATATCTTTTAATAGTTAAAACATATTTTAATGAAACTTAATCTGGCAATTTCATCAAGCTGATTCTATTCCCAAACTCCAATCGAAAATCAATCCTAACCTTTAAACTTTGGAACTATGCATATGGAAAAAAAAATTCTTAAGTAATAATCCCGAAAAAAACTGTTCAAAAAGCTTTTGCCATACAAGCAGGATCAGTTCATATTTGGACTTCCAGTGAATAAACAAGTTCAAATATGTAAGTTTTGTTACATAACATCCCCAATAGGTCTCATTGCACTTTTGTGATAGTCAAGAAGCTTTGCAAAAGAAGAGCCAAATGCATCTTATTGATGTTCCTTTTCTACAATACCCTTAACTTTCAAAATAAGCATACATCAGTGACAAATTCTAATCAGAAATAAGAGGAGAATAAAATATTTAAACCAAAATTTCAAACTTCATTCGAACAAGAAGAAAGCACTTTACATTACAAGTCACCAAGCGAAAAAAAAATGTGGATCAATCAATAATGAAACTTGAGTCCTGAAATTATAAAAGATAGTTGGCCTTGCAAAACGACTAGCAATTCCACTTGAAAGATTCCATGAAAAACAGTACAGAACTAAACATCTATTTGCTGACCTTATGAATGCTGCATAATTAGCATAAACACTTTTGCGCATTTCTTCCGCAGAAGCTTTTTTTAAATCTTGCAAATAATTGCACAAGTGTCTTATTTCCTGTAAGAGTAATGAGAAGAATAGGAAGTAATATTTTAGCATCTATACTGAAAAGCTTATGGGACATTCTTTCACCTAAAACTGAATTCATTAATAGTTTGAAGGGAAAAAATATAACTGCCAAGTTATCACAAGAATCAATAAAAGAAATTAGGGATGAAAAAAAAAAGGGCTGGAAACTAGAGAAGGTCAAAGAGAACGATAGAGGGGAAGATCCAAAGGCCAGGGCTCGTAAGCCATTGTGTCCTTGTTGTACTACAGGCATAACAAAAATAAATGACCGCACTTTAAATAGTTGTTTCCCATTGCAGAATTATATAAAGATTATGACAAAAGCATATCTATCTTGTATATCAAAGACAACAGAATTAGAAGGTGAACATCAAATACTGTCTAAAAGGTATTTCTAGCATTGTATGTCTCAGATGTAAAATACCAATGTCTAAGATCTGTATCTTGGAGCTCCATGCTAAATTGTAAGAAGATTATAATAAATCTGCAAAGTGAATTACTCTCTGTTGTTACTCCTGCAACCATTCTTATACTTGCGGTTAGCTGAAGTACCTCACTGGACATTCTTATGACCGCATCAATGAAGGTTGTTTATATAAGCTGAAGTGGACATTTTCATCAAACCAACCCAGAACAGTTGAGATTCTAATGCACATGACTTGTCAGTCATCATAAGTTAGCCATTTTGGGTTGTTTCCTTTAGAAAAGGCCAAATCGCATTTGAGTATTTAAGGACCTGGGGTTTTTCATCTCACTCCCCTTTACTATGCCTTTCAGTGGCATTCTTTTGGTTGTCAATTTGTTCGCACCATTTTGATTCACCATGCCTTCCTGGAAGCCCATGTTGGGCCAGCTATTGCTGGCACTTGAATCCTTGATAATATGTTCACATCAGAGAACATATTGCCAAAGTTGCAATGAAGAAGTCAAATCAGTTAAAATAGATAAATGACCTTATATCCACTAGACCTTTGTAGACAAATTGCCAAACATTTAATAAAATATTTCAGTTTACAGATCAAAATACCTGCATTTACATATCAAAAGGTTTCAGTCTCAATGGAAGGTTTTTACCATGGTTCAACTTATCATGTGGCACCTATTTTAAGAGAGAGAAAATTACACTAGATTGTAAGAATCAAGAAGGATACAACACTTTCAAGCAGTGTATGAAAATAGGATGGATATTCTTATGAGACAGAATAAACATGTATGCTGCACTGTTTTTTAAATCATTTCAATTTGGTACCTGCAACCACACAGTTTAACATGTCTGATTATATGGTGCCTAGAATGCATGAAGATATATGCATTGGTTCCAGAAGCTTAAGCTAAGATCTAAAAGAAAAAATTTTGAATATTTCAGAATATAAAAAATACTGAACAAACATAATGTACAAATCTTTTTTTGTTCTAGTTCTTGCAGCCCAGAGATCTTCTATTCTTCTGTACATGAGAATAATTAGGAGGCCAACATGTAAGGAGAAAATCGTCTCTAAGAAAATGAAAATAGATGCCATTACTGGGTAGCATGAGCTACATGCAACTGTTGAACTAAGAAAATGTGCTTCAAGTAAAATCCCGGCCTCAAACTTCAAAATTTGAAGTCCCAAGCTCAAGCAACATAATAAGCTCATAAAAACACCAAAAAAAAATGGATGTGTGGGAAATCAATAAAAACTGAATGAGAAAGGTGCATTATATAATTATAGAAAATAACATAAATTATATAAAGCTAATTACCACACAAACAAAGGAGATCAAAGGGAGGCTACCTTGCTAAAGAGAAAAATGGTGTAAAATCGATTAGAAAAAGAATCAGAATAGCAACAGTCAGAAAAACCAACACTATAAGATATTTACTTTTGACTTCATTTTAGTTGATAATAGTTGATAAGACTATAAAACCATGCTGCTAGAACTGCAAAAATAAACTTTAGATAAATAGGACCAAGAGCAAACAAGAAGAGTGAAGATTAAAACAACAAATGAAGGTATAATATAAATAAGTGGTGAAAAAAATGTATACATTGGATCAATGAGAGATAAGGTTCACAAATTTAGAGTGACCATAAAATGAAGAGATGTACTATGGGACATCCTTAGTCTTCTAAAATGAAGAGATGTACTATGGGACATCCTTAGTCTTCTAAAATGAATACAAGACCAATATATATCATGGATCACATGTTGGGCAGCTGGTAACAAATTGAAAAATTCAGTTTAGCTTAATCTTGAAACTTATAAATTAAAGCCATTGGAAGGACAGAATAAAAAATGATCACATTCATGAGGGGTCAAATAAAATTTCAGCTCAAGATAAATGAGTTAAAGGCCCTGAAGGTGGTATAGGCATGTCGAAAGAAGATTGAGTTAGCAAGAAGAATTCTCACTGAATAAAAGATGCAGCTAAGGGACAAAAAGGAACTACAAAAACATCTTCAACAGCCAAAGATCGATGGTGAATAAAGAATTCTCACTGAAGCAAAAGAGTAATGAAGTATTAAGTTGCGAAAGAAAGTCATTCAACCAATGACCTAGATTTTTAACAGCCATTCAATTCAAATTGTGGCACCCCAATGATCCATGTAGTCAATCAAATAAAACCTAGTGAGAACAGAAGTGACTCCAATAAGCAACACAAAGGGAAAGATCGGACCTTTTCGTTCATGGTCTGGCACTTGGACTGCACGTAGGCATCGGGATCGAATTTATCAGTCTTGAAGATCTTCAGCTTGTCGGCGAGCTGAACGCCGGCCTCCTGTTCGCCACCGCCCGCGTTCGCCTGGTGCGCCCCGGAGGGGGCGGAAGCCCTAGATCGGGACGACTTCGCCGAAGCCATCCCCGGATCCCCGATCTACCTCAAGCAAATCCCAAATCCGATCTACCCTCCTCCTCCTACTCTTCTCCGGAAGCCAATCCACTAAAGCCAAAAGACGGATCCACCTACGAGAACCGCGATTCGGAGGGGACAGAAGGCTTTTGGAGATCGCTGCGCTGCAACGAAGCCCTCAATTGGAGCCTTCTCGTCTCTTCTCTTCTTCTGTTCTGTTCCTTTGGGATGATTGGGGCGACGGCCTACGCGATATACTTATGGAAGTAGATTAGGAAATCCACCGACCTAATCGACATTAAAATGACTTTTGTATGCCGCCGCGATATCTTACTCCCGTCCTCTTTGCTCCACGGGATCACACGGAAGAGATGAATTATGAGGGGTAAAGTGGTAAATAGACCCGTAGGCCACCGCGTGGGACGACGTCAGCAGGGTTGGGGGGGGCGGGGGGGTGGGGGAGACTGCCGTTGAACTTTGAGCTCATCCTTAACTAAATTTGAGTATTTTCACTTTTCAATTAAAAAGATTTTTTTATTTTTTTTTATTTTTATTTTTTTGCTCTCAAACCTGATTTAGTCAGTACTTATCTCCTCGTATGTGTTCATCTCAGACTCCGACAGTGGATACCCTGATTCGACTCAAGCGAGTAAGATGAATAGTTTAAAGAAACGTGTAATATGTCGTTTAGTGATGAATTATTGGTCATCGGTTCCACAATCCTAATTTACTACTTAAGTACACATTCATATTCCAAATCGGATTCAAAAGAGTTCTAATCTGCGTTTAACGTGTTAAATAATTTGTATACTAAAAGCTTCAGATTTTCTTATTTTTCTCTGGTTCATGCTAGTTGGTCGTCGTCTTTTAGTTTCAATATCCGAGTGGACGTAAATAATGAACATATAAATGCATCATGATGACGACGATGATTTCATGAATGAGGAATCCTGGAATGCAGACGACAAAAACGTTCAATGTACAATCATGATGTGTGGCGGTATTTGTGGCGTGGCATTGGCGCTTAGTTGAACAGCCATGAGACTAATGTTTCCTTCTTTATCAATAAAATAATCCTTCTTATATTTCCAAGCGTTCCTCCTCACTCGACTATGTATTATTCTTGAATTGATTTATTTCAACCACTTGTAGAATTTTTCTTTTTTTTAATCCTAATAGTTATGATTGTCTTCTTTTCGCTTTTAGCTTCTTTATGTTTCATGCCAGGTGACAATAAATACCGTCCAATATGCTAGCTTAAGCTTTCATCAGTTGGAATGACAGCAATATCTGATTTAAAAACATTTCGACATTTCGTAGATGTTGGATAAATTTTACAGTCAAAATTAATTATACTTTTATTTGGATACTTCAAAAACCTTGGTGAAGGCTGCCACGGAACGAACCCACGGCTTCGGCTTGCCCTTGTACGTGTTCTTTTATTCCCTTTTTCTATGAGCACATGATATTCCAATATAGACATGTATTGAAACGATTTCATCATATAGAATCTTGATGGACATGGACCATAACAAGAAGGCGAGTAGTGATTATTGATCTTGCGCAGATGGAGGTGAGAGGTAGGTCTTCTAATCTGTGCACCACAACCTGCCCTGCTTTTAGGTTTTGGTAATCTGGTCACGGACTATGAAGCCTCGACAGGGCCATAACTACTGAAAACACAAGTACAGAAGATCTTAAGTGAAGAATGCGCGCAGAAGACCAATTTCCAGAGTATGATATGCTACCAACCAAAGAAGCACCTTTTTCGCCTGATGATATCATAATACCTGGATTTAACTGTATATCGCGAAAACGAGGCTATATGGATTTGCGACTTTTTTTCCTGTAGCAACTGAAATCCATCCGCTTTGCCCAGCGGACAATTCCGGAATGAGGAAAGAAAACAACGTACTATATATTTAATCAAAACAACGCAAGGCCACAAGTACATGAATTGAAGGCCATTAATAATGCCTTCTTAATATAAACTTCAGTATCCAGCGATACCAAAAGTATGACAGAAAGGACATCTGTCCCTCACCAATTGATTCAGACTGACCTAGTTATTCCTGCACCCCACCCCCAACCTTCTCGAAGAAATAGTCCATAACACACAAACAATAGATCTACTAATTAATTAATGGCTCCAAAATAAAACGCTAGATTTGTTAAGACTGGCAGGCTCACTGCCAACATTATTAACCTTGACATTTACGAGAACTTGTAGCATTTCTTCAGTGCCTGTGTGGCTTGTAATATACTACCAAAAGTTGGTAAAAAAAATTGACCAATCTAATGGAGAAGATACCTCTTAAACCACTCGAGCATATTGTGGTCACAGAACTGTCATTCAAACTCATCCCACTTTGTAACAGAGCAAGAAGGTTCACAGTCATGCAGAGGGAACACTGGTATATTCTCTACCAGATTAAGAATATACCAAGCTGCATAAGAATTTTAAAGAAAACAGAACCATATTTTGCACAATTTTCTATCATGAGATGGCACAATGATACATGTAAAATGAGAAACCAGAATGGCTATCATAAAAGAGCACAAGGAACACTATATACCTCCTTTGAGAATGTAACCACGTGAAATCTCTATCTACCAAAGTTTCATCTCTTTTCTTCATACAAAATGAACAAGGTCAGGCTGGAAGACCTAAGAACCAGAAAGAAAAAAGAGAAAATGACCACTTAAACAAGAGAAAACCTGCAAAACTATAGAGTACCAGAAATATTTTGAAAGGAAAAAAACAATCATATTTCCCAAGCAAGTACAAAGGGTCAGCAGGTGCTAAAGCATGACCATGACTACATATGTTTGCAGTTCTGAAGATGCAACATCTAAGAATAACTTTGAAACAGTTACAGTAAAAAAAATGACAGAAAATGTTATAAATTAATTACCAAGAAGCACGAGGAAGAATGATAAACAAATAACTATTGGACAACATGTTGTATGTCATCCCCAGAAGACTAAGAATAAAGCATTTCTAGACATCATCAACCACTGACAGTTTGGGCTAACAAATAAGCGCAAGTATGAATAAGCTGAAACAATAGAAGCAACAATATAACATAAGGAAAAGGGGAGAAGAACTTATCACCTACAGATAGTCATAATCTGTATCTGACAAGTACTTATCACCTACAGATCAAGATAACAGAAAATTTTCTCCCTAGAACAATATTTGAACATTTTCATTAAGACTTTTATGCAGGCATCCCTCTCTATATCTCTTTGACCAATGTCTTTATGCCTTTTTGAAAATGTGCCAAGGCATGACATTTGTTACACAAAGTCTATCACTTCAAGGGAGTTGTAATACTTGTCTTCCATCATAAAAATCACAGCATGACACCATGATGATTATTAAATCAATAACTTAGCAGGAAATTCTGCTTTGTTTTCTCAGCCACTAACTGCTCTGATGAGTGTCAGAGATCCCAGGACCCACACCTCCAGAAACAGGAGCATAAAACACGAGCAGGCATAATGCATAAGATAAAAGAAAAACTTGAAGACATGAAAGGTTATTGTGGGTTGAAGTAGTCATGCAATAATATATCACTGAGCTTTGGGCATTTGCATAGTTCAGTGAACCACCAACCAGTCTATGGAACCTGTAAACATTTTTCTTGTTATCTTTAGTACTCTTGTTTGTACTAGAAAATTGGCAAATCTTTCAAATTAATCATGCTCATCAAACTTATATGCTCCTAAAATTTTGGCCATCTGGTTGTCAAGTACTAGGAAAGACTGCGATATAATAGAGAATAGTGCAGATTCAAAAAGAAAAAGAGAATGTAATGACTACACCTCAAAGAACCCTCACTCACAGCATGATCTTTCATGATCCCAAAAGACCACGAACATCATTCTAGATCACGTCAAGTCATAAAAATCAGTGTCCCGTTTTTTTATTGGCATAATCCATGTTTTGATAAGTATAGAAGCATATTAAGAGAGAGAGCAATAAAAACAAACGTGCAGTTGGGCAGGTGAATAATAATTCTTCTTTAACCAATGAAGAGATCATATTGCATTCACTATCTAACTAATGACAAGCCTTCCTATTACTATACAAAAGGATAAAGTAGTTCCTGCACAAAAGAAATCTTAGAAAGAAATAAAAAAACGATGAACCTATGTTTCTTTCCATACAATTCTTTATTTATTTCCTCATTCACAAAATATTTTCCTAGCACATTAAAATAATTTTCTCACTTGTAAAAATTCTTTTTCATCAAAAACAAGCACAAGAATAAAACGAACTCCTATAAAGTTTATAATAAGATGTTTTAACTGCCATAACTCACTTATTGATTAATACGACAATTTGTTTCACCGTTTGGCTTGGACTTTAAGTATGGGGGCTATTAGGTTCAGGTTGGAAGAGATCCACCTAAAATCCATATCCAAGCCTGATAAGTTTATGGATCCTATATGAGGATCCATATCTGTAATTTCAAGTCCAATTCAAGATATCATTAGAAATTGCAGCCATTGACTGGTGCTTCTCGAATTCGAGGAAGAAAAGCCTCCTACAATAAAACTTACAAAAAAAAAATCTGATGGAATAGGATGAGAATAATGTCCAAGCATGCCTAAAGAGACACAAGGATTTAATTGCAGGTAATTGAGATGGATTCCTACTTACATTAGATAAAGACTGAAATATACTCCGAAACTATCATTGTCTTTCTCCTCTTGACTGATCAAGAAGTACAAAAGAAAAAAGAGGGTGTCATGGATATTCTCCCTCATCCTCTCTCTCTCTCTTCCCCTCCCTTCGTCTCCCTCTCTTTCTCATCTCTTTCTGGACTTAAATATTCCCTAGTGCTTCCTCCCGGGTATCTGCATCTCCTTTTCCCTTATGAATGCATTTTATAATAAATGAACTTTCAAACAATCATAAAACCGAAATATATAGTTCCCACATCCTAACCCTTCAAATTTCCAGCAACAAAATCCAATATAGTTTCATTTCCTAATTCATCAAGAAACATATTCCCCAAACACTCTAGTCTCTTCCCCAAACAATAGGTGATCTCATTCATACTTGGACTGTTAGACCATTGATAAGTGGTATTTTAGATTTTGAAGCTCCTTTTCCAACCCCTTTTGCCAAAAGAAAGGGTTTAATTGGGTAAGTATGAATTGTAACTTTGAAAGACAATGCACGTTTAAATTAAGTAGCAACTATTGTACATGCAAAAGCCAAATGCTACAAGTGAAAGGAAAGACAAATGTCTAGTCAAAGTGAAGCATAAGAGTAGACCAAAAGAAAAATACTTTTGCACTTACTGCTAGTCTCAACGTCTGGTTCTATGCTTGCAACGAAATTGTGCTAGAAGTGCTATGTGATCAGAAGACCATTGTGGAGAAGGTATGGCAGTATCTTTACGTAAGCTTTCCTCATCCAAGAGCTCCAACAGAGATTCCACCATCAAAGAGTCCGCTATAAGCACCCAAAATCATATAAGATAAACTGAAGAGAACATTCTTGAACACCAAAAAGTAAGCAGTAATAAGAGTTTCTCTTTTTTTTTTTTTTTTTTTTTGAGGAAACAAAAAACTTACCCAAAAAAATGAAGAGAACAGAAAAAGTCATACCTGTATAAAATATGTAGTCAACAGTGCCAACAAAATCCCTAGTACAATTCGTGAATAGAGGTTCATTAGTTGCAGGATCCATTCTCCTCCTCTGTTGCTCTACACCAGGAGCAACTACTCCCATTCTTGCAAAAGATGAGTATGCACTAACCTGTAAGATATGAATACTCATTAACAACAGAAAAGATTTTGTTCTCAGTGACAAGTACAAAATGTATATTACCAGTGGAAGCTGGTGAGATAACTTGTTTGTAAGACGAAGGATTCCAAAAGGGTCTACAGCCAATTCTGGATGCAAAGGGTCGACCTTGCCCCTTGCAAGAAGTGAATGAGGAGCACTACATTTATGACACTCAGTCAGGTATTGTGCTTTGCATCTTAAAAACATAGAACAAGTTACCAGGAAATAAAATAAAAATAATACCTTCCAGGAACTGTGTTGAAATCTCCACAGACCAACATTGGAATGTCTGCACTGATGGCAATTTTTTCCAGACCTTTGAGAAGGGTATGCACCTGAGGTGGTAAAACCAACAAAAATGTAGAACATGATTCAGAAGCGAAAAAAGATTGTGATAATACTGTCATAACCACAAAAAACTGGCATAAACCTGCCATAGCTTAACATCCATGTACTCGTGATGGACATTTACATGAGTGTTTGCCTGCATTTGATAGCCAAAAGAATTAAAAACTGTAAAAAGATGAGCAAGGAATACATAAAGATCTAACATGTATATGCTGTATAATTGAAGAACATGTAGATATGTATATGAATCAAAACAAAAGCAAGTGAACCTAATAAGGATTCAGGATAAGATAGGCAGTTTTCTAAATGTCAGGCACAACTGTGCACAAATTTCTTCGTGAAAATATACAGAGAATTCCAATTTTAAGAAAATGATAGAAGCTTCCTGCAAGGCAAATGACAAAACATATGGTAAACTCTACTGATGTTCTTATTAATATCAAGCAAATGCACTATATATATCACAACTCAAATTGTGGGACAATTGCTTTTCTTTACATTAGACACCAAAGACCTATAGCAATGAAGCTTGAATCTGTCTTCAAAAATAATATACCATAATCAAAGGCATTATTAGGTTGCACAGAAAAGGAATCGAAAAGGACAACCTGGGGAAAATCAACAATTCCTCATGACACATCCACGAGGGCTAAATCAGGATAAATTTTAATGTTCATTTTCACCAATGATAATTAATCCTTGCTCATCAAGGCTAAAATTATATTTAAAAGATTTACAAATCACATTCTCTCTATGGATGGTACCATAGCCAAAAGCAAGTGTTCTGGAATAGTCATCTTCATCTGTGTACCTCATACCCCTGAGTCGTAGATACCCCTACGGCATGATGAAGCATATTCACACACGAGAAATTTTTTGTTCAGAAAGTGTAACTTAAAAACAGGGAAAACAAAAAACAGAATACTCACTACACAGAGAAGCCGTCTTTTCCCTGGATTATCAGCCCCATGGTTACCAAATTTTGATTCCAAAACCACAATAAGAGCAATATTATCCTACAGATAGGAAAACATTTCTATATAAAAGATGAGAAAAGAACAAACCAAGCTCAAAAGTCTTAGGTGAAATGTATAGCTCAGACCTTGATTAACCGAGTTAAAGCAGCTTTTTTCTGGCCAGCTGCTATTCCCTGATCCGTCAACGACTGTGCAGCTTTATTAAATTCAACCTGCAGGACTAAACCATATCAATATGCTGGATCTTATCAACTATAACTAACTGCAAGGTGTGGTACCTCATATTTTTTTACTTGAGAAAACCTGTCCCTACGAAAAAATGTAGCACAACCATCGACCGAATTTGGATTTCCACTATAAACCTGAAAGATGGAAAATTATTTATTATTATATAGGAACACTGTGAGATTTAGAGAAGCAGGTGACAACGTGCAAGTTAACCTCTGATGTTCTTCTCTTAAAAAGTGCTTGATATCCATGCTTATCAAGTTCTGGAGCAAAAAACTCCTCAAAGTGGTCATTTTGAACCTACAAAAATCATGACAATTCCATTTTCAGCACAAAAATATGCCAACAACCTAAATAAATAAAAAAACTGAAGGATCATTATATTTTTCATATTACAGATGTTTGAACAAAATAGTGTCGAAAGGGCAAGAAATAACATGATGATAAAAGAATTTTCAATATATTCAGTCATAGAATTTTGACTAAATTTATGAAAAACTTTATTATGAGAAGACAGGAGAAAGTAAGAAAACTAATAAGATAAAATACTTTGATTAGGATGTCTTTTGTGTTGATAGGGTATGATAATACGTTGCCAATACATATGACTCAGCACACAAGAATACAAGAAAACTAGGAGCAGTTTGCAAAGGCTAGAACTAATTTACTTGCAACACAAACTTAAGCAGACATACCTCTTGAAGACAAAGGATATCAGCATGGTAGCCAATAATTTCACGCAACAAATTCTGCCTGCGATAAGGCCATGAGAGGGCCCAAGATGGACAGTAGCTATATGTCTCACTTGTAGCATATGCATCAGAGAGAATGTTGTATGAAAGCACTGAGAAGGTCCTAGAAGATGCACTTCGACCATCTACATCCAACTGCCCCAAAACATCAGCTCCATTTACTTGAATCATGCGACGTGGTGTTGGAGACGGGGCTGGAATCACACGTGAAGTCAAGATGGTATGTACATTTCCCACAGGTATCCTTGTCTCTGCATATACGACTACACACTCAAACTTAAGAACATGATTAATATCATCAGATGTTGGTGTGTATGTTCTAGAACGTCCAACTTCAGACCAAGCTTCACCATTCCTTTCTGCAACAGTTGTGGAATATATAGGTACTGGACCATTATTAAGGACTGAGCTTCCAGCATTAATTGTTGCACCAGAAAGGCCAGCATTATGACTTCCAGACCCACTATTGTTAAAGCGCCCAAACGTTTCTTCCTCCTCGATTCCATTTTCCTTTATAGTTCTCTTCGCTTGTTCATGTAAAGAACGATGGTGCTGCCAAGCATCAGTAAAACACTTAGGAGAGCAATGATAACTCTTTGCAATAGGTACTTTCTCCTTAACACAAACTATGCACTGCAGTGTTGCTTGCTCAGTTGGATGTACGCTGCATATAGAAACTTTTTGATCACATTGATCACGATACCTGCAGAACACAAAAAATGTTATATGGAACAAACTACAATGTTGTGGCAGAAACGGCTCTAATAAACCAAGTAACATAAACTAGTCAAGAATATGACATCAACTTTTATGCTGCCACAGAAATAAAAACTGACAAATTTGTTTTTACCACCAATAACTTCAAATTACAGTTCCATCATTGCTAAAATATATACTACCACATAAAGAGAGAACCTGGGCATGAAAACCACAATGTCTCCAAACGAGACCCAAATTACAAATCTCTAAACAGACTTGGATTGCATACCATTAGAAGTAGGACAACAATCATTGAACCTTTTATTTCTCATGTCTCACATATAAAACATGTGCAGTCACTAGTCAGAAATAGTGCCAAATCAGTTCTGGATATCAAAAGAAGGCTTAAGCTAGAGTTAAGACTGAGGCTTCAATAGAATGAAAGCACTTTAAGTTCAAAGCAGTATTGTGAATGAAAGAAAGACACTGAAGAAATCAGTCCTTTAGGAACTATACTTCTAAAAATAACATATAGGATAGCATATTGTTCTCTTGATCCTAAGAGACAATGAATGCTGGCTTTCCTCCATTCATGAAATGAAAACCAAAACATCCATTACCATTATGCAAACAACATTATTTTACAAATATATTAAGTTCATGCTCATGTTCATTTCCATGTAGCTCAAACCACATAACAAAATAGGAGAAATACCATGGCTTCTAATTAAAAATCTTTAGGTTAACAATTGATAGCATTCATAGAAATAATTCTTCAATATATATAAATGAAACCAAATATGATAACCGTCTCCCCACATGCAGGTCTAAAGAAATGTACTTAAAGACAGCTTGAGATGCTACCTCTTATATCTAATGCAAGTGTAATTAAATCAAGTAAAAGGACAGAGGACTATCAAGAATTCACCAACAGACGATGAAATTACCAGAAAGGCGGGCAGAAAAAGAACTCACCACTTATATCTAATGCAATATCCATTGAATGGAGCAGACTCGGGAACATCGTCAGTTGAGATGCTACCATCCGGTCGCCGCAAAAGAACGTACGGCGTAATCTCACAGCCTACCACGGGGATCTCCGACGGCAGATGAACCCTCAAGACACTCAACATACTTCCTAAAAACCCTTATTCTCCCACTCCCGATTGAAAACCCTAACCCAATCACCAAAACCTCCTCTCCCACCTCAAGACTCCCATTCTAAGAATCGAGCCCATCTTCCAGATCTGTCATCACGGGGCCCTGGATCGCTCCATGGTCGACCAATCCAACAAGAACCCTCGCGATCGAAAACGGCGCCAATGCGCGAACGTGAGACCCAAAGGCTCGCGTATCGGTAAACCCTAGAGCGAGATCAACCTCGGCCCGGAAAAGCAAGAACGTTTCCGGGTCGATCGATCCGATTTCGGCGTGAACGGGGGAGGGGAAAAGGGATCGAAGGAAGGCTAGGGTTTAAACCGGATGAGACGGGAAGCCGCAGCAGTAGCTGCGAAAGCACAGCGATCGCTCTCTGCCTCTTCTACTCTCTCTCCTCTTGCTCCTCTTTTTTGGTCTGTCTTGTTGCTGCTCCCTTCCATTCTAAATAAGAAATTTGTATTATTATTATTATTATTATTATTATTCATCTTATTATTATTATTATTATTATTATTATTATTATTATTGTTGTTGTTGTTATTGTTATTATTATTATTATTATTTACATTATGATTTTTTTTGTTGCTATTGATATTATCGTTATTATATTATTATTGTCATTATTATTATATATTATTCATCATTATTGATAATTATTACTATTAATTATTATGGTCCTCACTTCTCAATTTTATCTTTTGTTGTGGCGATTGAGAATTAGGGAGAGCGGACATGGCTGGGGAAGGATGGGGTCCACATGGGAAAGACGCCTAACTGGTGGGGAAGGTTGGGGATGGGGATCTTTTGATAAAATTGCATGTATTATATCCTTTAAAATGATGGCATTTGTCTCTATAAAGTTAAAGTTGAGTATATATATTAATTATTATAGATTAGCTTTTCGTTGAAACTCTAGCAATTTACACCAATACCCTCTGAAAAATACTTATGATACTAAAAATATTAGAAGTACTTTATGTATTTTATATATTTTTACAATTCTAACAAACTAACATTGCATTATATATATATATATATATGATTGAATATCAAATTCTCATATTGTTGATATATCCAATAGTTTTACATCGAAAATTGATGAAATTAAGATTAACTTATATGGGTCTGATGAATATATTTAAGTATTTTGATTAATAATTGATAGGCCAAAAATAAAATTGATATGTTAGTTAGCCCATCAAGCTAGGTCGTGATAGTTATTGAATCTTGGATTTTAATGATGAAATTAATTAATAGATTATTTGATCTAATCTATATTATTGAGATAAATGTGCATGATTAACATGAAGACATAAAGCAAATTACCAGAGTCAAGTATATTGGAGTTCGAGAGTCCATCGGAAATCCAAAGGATCGTTAGAAGTGCTGCCAGAACCAATCGAGAAAGAATCGGGGACTTACCAAAGGTTTCGGGAGTTCGCCGGAAAGATCGTCGGAGGTTTGCGGAGCTCATTGAGAAGGTTCGGAAGCTTGCCAAAGATTCGTCGAACTTGCATAAAGTCTAGGAGCCTGTTGGGAGTCCGCCGGAAGAAGCCCGAGGGTGTGTCAGAAGTCCGCCGGAAGTTCACCGGAAGAAGACTCGACGTTGTCGATTGTTAATTTGCTTAGAATTATGTTTCAATTTCGTAGTTAGTACATAATTAAGGTACATAATTCTTATTAACCCTAGTAGGAGCCAACTAGGCCATATGTGGATTGAATTGGGTCGGATTCAGGGCTCATTCAGTAGTGCTGAACTAGGTCTGACGATGGCACTGCCCCGGGAACAACTTCTCATATGGTTTGGGCGGTACTAGGTTAGCGGTGGTACCGCCTGACAGGCAGTGGTACCGCTAGTCCACAGAGCCCGAGGACTCTGTCAGGCGGTGGTACCGCCCAGTACACTGATAGAGCAAGGTGAACAAGCGGTGGTATCGCCAGTATCCGAAAATCTGGGATGTGACTCTTTTTTGCTCTATTTTTGAAAGCCAATTGAGTCTATAAATACCCCTCTTTTCTTTGCTGGTAAAGCACCTTTAGAGAAGTTAAAAACTAAGTCAAAGATATAGAAAATTCTTATTTGGATAGCTTAAGTATTCACCTCCCTTTTTCTCTTTGTCAAAAATCTATAAGAGTGTGAACCACTTGTAAAATTTGTAAGAGGGGTGTTTGGTCCTTCCTCTTCAAAGAGGTTTGATAGTGGAGGTTGGGAGCCTCATCGGAGGAGGCTTCGGAAGTGGACATAGGTCATTTAACCGAACCACTATACATCGCTACGTACTTTGGATGTGTGAGTTTTTAAATTTCTGCATCTTATCTTTACTTAGCTGTAAATCATTCAGTCTTCTTCTGCCTACTCTCATTTGCATTCACTCGAACCATTTTAGCTAAAACCTCTTTCGTCAAATCGAAAATTCTATACGAACCAACTATCTCTGAAATCAGTTTTAAATTTACAAGTTTTAATCTGTTGCAGTAATTCACCCCCCCCCCCTCCTCCCTCTTAATGCCGCTCACATCCTAACAATTGGTAGAGATAGCTTATTCCAGTATACAAAAGGGTCATTCCATTACACGTCGCTTATGTTTAATGGGTTGGATTACGCCTATTGGAAGACTTGTACGAGGATTTTTTTTTATTTCCATGGATTTTGAGCTTTGGAATATCGTTGAAAATGGATTTTAGAAATCTTCTCTTTCGATGAATGAATGGAATGAATTAGAGAAGAAGATTTTTGCACTTAATACAAAGGATATGAATGCCTTGTTTTGTGCACTTGATAAAAATGAATTTAATCATGTTTTGATTTGTGAATCGGCTTTTGACATTTAGCACAATCTTGAAATTACTCATGAAGGCACTAGCCGAGTGAAAGAGTCCAAAATTAACCTTCTCATGCATACTTATAAACTTTTTCGAATGAAACCAAGTGAGTCCATCGGAGATATGTACACCCGCTTCACGGATGTCGTCAATGGACTCAAAGCACTTGGTAAAGATTTTTCTAATTTCGAACTTGTAACAAAAATTTTAAGATCTCTTTCAAAGAGTTGGGATTCAAAAGTTACGGCCATTCAAGAGGCCAAGGACCTTAAAAATTTTCCTATTGAAGAACTCATTGGGTCTTTGATGACTTATGAAATGACATGTCATGCTCATGATGAGCTAGAGAGTCATTGAGAATACAAGAAGACTACTTGAAGGAAGTCCCAAATGATGAGGACCTTGATGATGAATTTGCACTCTTAACTCGAAAATTTAAAATATTTATAAGAAGGAATAAATTTAAAAATGACACTAAAAATAAATTTGAACCAAAAAAGGATTAAGTCATATGTTACGAATGCAAGAAGCCGGGGTACTTCAAAAGTGAATGCCCCCAAGCTAAGAAGAAGCTACCAAAGAGGAAGAAAGCTCTAAAGGCAACGTGAGACGACTCAAGTGGCTCCGAAGATGAAGAAGCAAGCAACAAAGAGAAGGCCAACTTCGCATTGATGACTTTAGGAGAAGAGATAAGTGAGTTATTTAATGAAGATTTATCTTTCGATGAACTTTCAATTGCTTTCCATGAATTGTTTGATGAATGTAGAACTATTACTAAAAAGTTTAATTTATTAAAAAAAGAGTATGCTTTCTTAGTAGATAAACTCGAAAGTCTTGAATATGATATTTCTTCTCTACCCTCATGCTCTAAGTGTGAACACTTAAAGTAATAAAAAATAAAAACTTACTACTTAAAGAGACCCTAAACATGTTTAGGGTCGGTAGCAAAGGCTTGGATATGATCCTTGCAAACAAGGGTCATGTCGAAAATAGAAATGAAATTGGATTTGTGAGTGGATCTCATCGAAATCCTACCACCTACATGTATCATCTCATTTGAAATGTAACTTTTGTTGCAAATCCGGACATGTTGCTTACAAATGTCCGTATAAGAAATTTAGCCCAAATAAGTTAATATGGGTTTCTAAAGGAACGATAAGGAACTCAATGAATAATGATAAGTTTAGTAGATCAATTTTTAAGGCACCCAAGTTCAAATGGGTACCTAAAAACTATCCTCTTTTGTAGACACATTCACCCACACAAGCTAGGAGCGGGTAGTAATATAATTCTTGATCGTAATCAAGCTCACTAGCTCAAGTAATAAAAGATCCTTAAGTGTTATACATTATGTACCATAACTTCCATTAAGTCTCTTGAAATTTGATTTCGATAGAAACAATTGTGTCACCTTACAATTTGAAATCCTTTGCTTTAAAACGATGTGATATATTTTTTTTCCTTGAACATCAATATAGATTGACTCATTTGAAAAATTCAGGTATATAATTGTAATGATGAATTTAGAGTTGATGAATTCCTCAAAATGATTCATGACTTCAAATTCTTAGAATCACAACTTTATAAAATTCATGACTTTCTTGAAAACACTTGATTCTGCCAACGCATAAAACATGTTCTCACTTGATGTTTACAATTGCAATATATTCTTCTTAAAATACCTTTCGGATAAAATCCTAGTGATGTATGCCTTAAATCATCTTTGGCAATCTTTTACCTATTTCAAATTTATATATGATGAGTGATGCAAATAAATCGATAATTCATGACATAAAAATTACTTCCCTTGATCTTTATATCTCGGATGTTTAATATGATGAAGGCATCTTTTGATTGAGTTTTACCTTCTTCATGATTTTACAAATTGATCGTTGTCGATTTTGATGCATAAGTCCTTAAAATCATCACAAATCTTCTTTCATTTATTGTTTGAGATTTCCTATATTTGTGTTACCATTCTCTCGATCCAAAAGTTTTTTATGTCTCTTGATTACAACATGAGTCATTGTGCTTAATAAAAAATATATTTACTATATGATTAACATGAGATTGGAAGTGATACAAGATATCATCCTATTTTAATCAAATGCATAATGATCAAATTAGACATCTATAAGATAAATAAAAAAAACACAACAAAGCAAATTGATCCAAAATAAAGTGTTGAAGCCCTCCAAAAAAATGCCTAAGTCAGGGTGCCAGCGGTGGCACTGCCAGGGCTGGTGGTAGCACCGCCTGGGCATTATGTTCCCAGGTGGTGGCACTGCTTAGTTGGCGATGACACCACTCGAGAGCCCCTTTTTATAAGGAGGACTTAGGGCCAACGGTGGAACCGCCCCCAAGTCTTAAGGCTGCTCCCAAAATCACCTCCCACCCTCTCTAAACTTCATCTTCCCTCTCAAGAAGACCAAGAGATACTTCCATCCCCTTGAATCTTAGATCAAGACCTTTACTTCTCAAGTAACCTCATCTAAGGTAACATTTGATTCTCCCTCTTTGTTTTCTCAATACATAGCTGCTTCCTTAAAATTTCTTTGTTCTATCATCATGTTTAGATAAATGGCTCCTAGGAGATCATCTAGGGACAAAGGGAAGAGGAGAGAAGGAGATTCATTTGACCAATCCCTCTTTAGGTCAAATGAAACAGCCCTTAGGTACCATAATCTTAAAGTTAGAACCGTACATAAGAGAAAATATATTGATTTAGGTGAACTAGGAAACCTAGAGCCCATTAGGTGGTTTGCCGAATTGGATGTCTTGCCCATCTTGCAAATCAATAAACCAATTTATCCTAGATTAGTTAGGTTGTTTTATGCTAATCTGAGCTTAGATGATGATGATAACATGTCAACCTACCTTTTAGGAAACCAAATTTGAATTATGGATAGCACAATATGTGACCTAATCGGAATCTTCAAAAAGGATAGGGGTTGTTACTTTAGAGGACAGTGGGATATGGATGTAATCGGAGTAACCTACTCCGAGGCTTTAGGAGTCATTTTTGGAAATCCTAACCTAGCCATAGTCCCTAAAAGCTGTGAGCATTTGTTATCTTTCAGTTCTAAAATTCTCCATCATATTATCATAAGCATCCTTATTCCTAAACAGTACACCACGATGAGATTAGTCAAATTGAGTTAGGTACCATGTACTGGATAATAACCAGGCAAAATAACTATTTTGGATACCTGATCCAACAAAATATGATGAAAATAGTATCTAAAGACTTAATGTTACCATATAGGGGGTTAATCACTAGAATGCTACATGCATATAATATAAAAATATCACCCGACGAAAAAGTAATAAAAGTATATAGATATAATACCATTAACAGAAACCTGCTCAAAAGACTTTGTGCATTTTTAGAAATGAAATATGGATTAGGCAACCTAGAAGGACTGATCCAGCTCTCCCTCTAGTAGAACAACCTAAAACACCAATTTTTAGGGGTAGTGAATCTCCCCCTCCTAGTCCCTTTGGTGCAACACTATCAAAACCAACACCTGCTCCATTTACTGAAGATCCAATCATGTCAGAGATAAATCAGATCAAATCAACAAGCTGAAATTTTGAGTGAAGTACGACAGATGAATCGGAAGTTAGATCACTTTTATAGGCATTTCGGTATTCCACCTAAGGAATAGTTGTTGTAATAAATCTTTTGACTTTTGTTTTGTAAACCTCTATGCTATTGTGGTACACTTTTGAGATTGTCCTAATACATGATATTGTATGTTTTTTTTCAAAATGTTTAAACTTTGGTTTTGATAGTCTCACCTTGATATTATCTTTTTAGATTTTTAATGAACCTCTCAATTTTATCTTTTGATCTTAAATATTTTAATAAAGCTATCATTTTCGATCGTAATATTTTTAATCAAGATGAAGCCTTCATGATGTTGTAATATTTTGAATGATTTTGTATCATGATGGTATCATGATTGTTGTTCTTCTCCTTCGAATGATGGATCTTAATGATGTAGTAAAATTGATTTTATACTCCCTCTACCTCCTTTAAGCATGACTAAAGAAATTTCATAACTTGCATTTCATATGAAGCTTAACATATGCATAAATTAATGTCATGAATTTTGCTAAAAAATTTGCATAAATCTTAAATGTTCATCTTGGATTTTTATTATGCTAATCTCTACAATTCGAGGTTTTAAGACTTAATATCTTTCACCTCATGTTTTCTATTAGAATGCTAAGTTGAATCTTTCTATAAAATTTTTGATATTGATATGTTTCACCTCATGAATTCGTAAATGCCAAGTTGAAGCTTTATGAATATTGACATCTCTTTCTCACATATTTTACCTTAAAGTTGATACGAAATGTTTGATGAATGACTTTAATGGTCTATCCTTCCACTTTATTTTATTCTTGGATTTTCAAAATTACTTCTTAAGCCTTTTATCCTCTTTCATGTATGAATCTTTCATAGCTTGATAAATGATGGTTGATCATTTTTTGAATTTCATAAACATGAATAAAAATGATAATCAAAACATTTTCAGATTTATCGGTCGAGGGTGACATATTTTGCATTATAATTTCTAAGCAAATATTAGCCTCACGTATCATATGTGTTTGATATGCTTGATAAATGACTTCTCTTACTTTTTTTTTCATATGATATGATACCTTATGATAACTACTTCACCTCGTTTTTATTAATGACAAAGGGGGAGAAGAATTTACAAATAAATTGATGACATATACAAATGACTTGATAAAATGTCTTGCATGCATCATATTGAGAAGAATATGATAAATAAATGACTTATATGTATCGTATCGAATCACAATGACTTATATGTTGTGTATGTTGGGATCGAGAGTGGTACTAAGAAGGGGGGTGTGAATTAGTGCAGCAGATAAAGATGATAAATTTTGACGATTTAAACAAGTTTCGAAAACTTTATATGATTAAAAGCAACGTTTCGTTTGAACCCCGAAAGGAATGATGCTTTAAACTTGAATCCGATTGTAAGAAGGAGAAATAGAGGAAGTAAAGCGAAGATGGTTTGTATAAGTGTAAATAATAATACTAGAAATGCAAACCAGAATTTTTATAGTGGTTCGGTCATACGATTTACGTCCACTCCCGATTCCTCTTCTCTTGAGGCCATCGGCTTTTCCACTAGCTATCCTCCTTCCAACGGGCGAGGACCAACTCCCTTACAACACTCTCCTTTTGACGAGCTTAGGAGATAACCCTTACAAGCACTCACTCACTCCTCTCTTAAAGCTAAAAATGAATGAAAGCTAGAGGAGGGATTTTAGAAGGATTTCTACAGTGTTTTGTTCCTTTCAAGATCTCTATGCTTGTATCTTCGGCCCTAGGATGAGAGAGATTTTTATAGGCTCCAATTGGATTCAAACTTGGAGTCAAAAACTATCCCATCCTAGGCGTATCGGGTTCTGGCGGTACCACCGCCAGTCTGACTCTGACACCGGGTGATACCATTGCTCAGTCTAGTGGTACCACCGCTTGACACACTGACACGGTCAGTACATTGGGCGGTACCACCGCCCTAGACTGCCTAGGAAGCTGGACCTGGGTGGTGCTACCACCCCAGTCTAGTGGTGTCATCGCCAGACAATGTTTAGCATTCCTGGTTAGGCCTTAAACCCGGCCTAAACTGATCCAATTCTAGGCTCAGTTGGCCCCTAATAGGGTTAAAGGATTAACACTTAATCCTAACCCTAATTATGTGCTAACTATAAAATTAAAGATATTTCCTAAGCTATTACAAAGTCCAAAAAGTTGAGACTTCTTCCGGCGAGCTTTCGACGAACTTTCGATGGTCTTCCGATGAACCCTCGGATACCATTCTACGGACTCCCGGCAAGCTCCTAGACTTCATGATTGATCTTGGCAAGTTCCGATGAGCTTCTTCGGCAAGCTCCAATCTTTCTCGGTGAGCTTCGCGAACTTCTGACGAACCTTTCGTTGAACTTCTGAAAACCCTTCAGCAAGCTCCCTACTCATTCTCGGTCAGTTCCGATAGCACTCTCGATGAATCTTCGGACTTCCGTCGAACTCTCGAACTCCTAATGTTTCCATTATACTTGACTCCGGCCATTGTTTTGCTTTATGTCTTCATCATTATTGTAGTTAATCCTGCACACATAAAACTTAACTCTACTTTGATCTAGTCAGTTATTATAACGTAAATTAACATTCTGTTGCTCGGCATGTCATTGGTCGATATTTCGTCCGCTTCTTCAGTGTATCGTCCTCTCTTGCGGCCTATTGCCCAATCGACAGTTAACCTCCGCAACCCTGATATCCTTGGTGCAACACCACTCTTCTTGGCCCGATATCCGATGTCCGATGTCCAAAGCCTTCTGCTGATTGTCGATCGGACCTCCGACTCAACGTCGAATATCCTGACGTGATTTCCTCCAGCGCAATGTCAATTCCTCCTGCGTTAACTGTCTAATCTTGATCGAGTAGACCTGTGTCACTCAAAATACAATTAGACAATAAAACACAATCAATTAGTTGCATCATTAAAATCCGAGACCTAACAGTGTATTGCAATATGATGGAATGAAAAATGTCTTATATGCTTTAAATTGCAATATGATTGCCTTTGCCATGCTTTATAATCAAAAATTGGTTGATGTCTTTAAAAGCATCGCAATAAAATTTGTATCGTATCGCAATGTATCACATGTATCGCAAATGTTTAACATGTAAACCTTTTTGAAAAATTATTATCATATCATGTTTAAAATTTGGTATCCTTTATTGATATGATAAGATATCATCTCATTTGATGATGTATAAAAAATGATATCATGCCTTGTATTTGTGCTCTTTATATCGATATCATTTGATCCATATTATATTTTAAATTATAATTGGTATCTCTTGTCAAAGTGATAAATGTCTATCATTCGACTTAAAAATAAGTGTCATACCTTGATATTATGTAAAATACGAAGTTTCGTATTTATGGATGAAAGATCATGCTTGTTAAGCATGACGATAAGTTCAACGGATGGAACTTATCAGTTTTGGCTTGAATTCATGTGTTTTCTTTCTCATAATATGGCATATAGATAAGGGGAGTTAAGATTAACTCCGTCATCAATTGATTGTCATCATCAAAAGGGGGAGATTGTTGAATCTCAGATTTTGATGATGAAGTTAATTGATAGGTTATTTGATCTAATCCATATTATTAAGATAAGTGTGCAGGATTAACTACGATAGCATGAAGACATAAAGTAAATTACCGGAGTCAAGTATATTGGGAGTTTGAGAGTCTACCAAAAGTCCAAAGGATCGTCAGAAGTGTTGTCGGAACCAATCGAGAAAGAATTGGGGACTTGTTGAAGGTTTCACGAGTTCACCGGAAAGATTGCTGGAGGTTCGTGGAGCTCACTGAAAAGGTTTGAAAGCTTACCAAAGATTCATCGAACTCGCCATAAAGTCTGGGAGCTTGATGGGAGTCCTCCGGAAGAAGCTTGAGCGTGTGTCGGAAGTCCGCCAGAAGAAGACTCGACGTTGCAAGTTGTTAATTTACTTAGAATTATGTTTTAATTTTGTAGTTAGCATATAATTAGGGTAAGGATTAGGTAATAATCCTTATTAACCCTAGTAGATGCCAATTAGGCCTTATGTGGATTGAATTGGGCCAGATTCAGGACCCATTCAGTAGTGTTGAACTAGGTCTGACGGTGGCACCGCCCTAGGAATAACTTCCCAGATGGTCTGGGCGATGGTGCCACCCCAGGTTAGTGGTGGTACCGCTTGCAGTTATTACTTGCTAACGATGGTACCGCTTGACAAGCGTGCTAGTCATATGTGCCCTGCAAGCCAATCACATGAGTGATGACACTTGTGACTTGATATACATTTTTTCTCTTTGCATATTATTAGGGGTTTTATCACTTTATTTTGCGTGTTGCATATATTGTGATGTCCTTGGATTTATGCAATAGGAATCGGATCATGATGAGATCACGATAATGAGATCGATTCACCTTTAAATATAGACCCTAAATTATCCTGGTCATAGATTACTCAAGAAGGACATCGAGATAACCGGATAGACTAGTGTGCTGTATACCCGTCCATATGATGGAGGTGGTTGGTCTCATAGCTACTCGTGTGGGGACACTAAGGGTACAGTACAGGTGCTCATTGGCGAATGAGTTCACTGATTGATCCGCCTATGGAATGCTGGATGGTTATTGATACCTCACGTCAGATAGTGATTTCGTAGTCCCAGTAGTGTATATGGTCCTTAGACTTGAGACACCAAGGATGTCCTGTATGAGTACTCCACTCTTTGATACCGGACTTATAGGTTTGGAAAATTCCAGATCTAGTACAGTCGGTTATTTGGAGTGGTAGCTAATTTTACGAGGGCTATTGAGTGTCAATAGAGGATCATCCGCTCTCGGTATCATGAGAGGAATATCCCATGTATTCTTGCTCAAATAAATCCTTAGCCAAGGTTATTCGGATTGAGAGAGAAAGAGTTCTCCGGGAGAATCTGACAAGAGCAAGACTCGAGGAGAGACCGTATGGGCCTGACAGTACCGTGCCCAATATAGGGTCTCTAGGATATTAGATGGATGAGGAACTATAGATACATGGTAACTGAGGATAGATAGGTCCAAAGGATTGGATTCCCCTATATCGT
The DNA here is from genome assembly GCA_023547065.1 of Musa troglodytarum. Lineage (NCBI taxonomy): Eukaryota > Viridiplantae > Streptophyta > Magnoliopsida > Zingiberales > Musaceae > Musa > Musa troglodytarum. Next base: position 30,074,341 of record CP097506.1, read on the forward strand.
CTGAGGGCTGCGGCGTAGTGGCCTGGTACGTCCGCAGTCGATGAGTTGAGTGAATTATTATAGAAATAATAATTCACTGAGTCAGAAGGAGTTCTAACAAGAATGACTCACGGTCAGCTCGATATTGGGCCTAGAGAGTCACACACATATGGTAGGTATTGCGAGGAGTTGAGGTTCGGATATGAGATATCCTTTGGGGCCCCTAACTTATTGGATATCCATTACGCCCATGAATTATTGGATCCTAAGATGAGATCCAATAATTGCTATTAAGCGATTATTGGGTAGAGACCCATTAATCCAAGAGGCTTTGGTAATTAGATGTAGATCCAATACCCAACAGGGCAAGATCCATTAGGGTTTATAGTGGGCCTCTATAAATAGGAGGGAACCAAAACTCTATAGGCTGAGAGTTCTCTTGGTAGCCACCTTCTGTTCTCTTCTCCTTAGAGAAGTGCATCGTCATAGTTCCTGCCATGTGGATACCGCTAGAGAGGAGGACGCTTGACTTTCTTCATCCTCTCCTACAAATCTACAAGGATTCAGGGATATATGATCTCCCTGGATATTTTCTTTTACACATGTAGTTTTTCGCGGATTTGTTTTGACGCACCGATCTTCGCACGATAACCGAAACTTTTTATGGGAAATCTGGGGTTTTATTTTTTATTATTCTGCTGCGTATGTGATGTCGCTCCCCTGAAGGATTTCCCAACAGTGGTATCAGAGTCAGGTTGTTCATGCGAAGATTGGATCTTAAACTGCGTGTATTATGTTTTGGATCTGCTTTTGATGCCAAAATCGTTGGTGCAAAGGGCGACGAAGGGCAGCAATTGTTGCTGCCCGCTACGCTCGTGCAGCGGCCGCAAGGCTGCTTGCAGCCTTGCTGCCTGCAACAGTGGTGGCCGGCAGCCTACGGGCCGCAAGCGTGCCGCTACGCTGGGCGGCTACCCATGGTTGGCGCCGCTGCGGCGGTCGCAGCGAGCTACAGCGTTGCGCCATACGCAACGCGGCGCTTTGCCCGCAGGCATGGCAGGTACGGTAGGCGCCGCGCCGCCACCCTCCCCGCGCACAAAGCCAGCGAGAGAGGGAGAGGAGCTAAGGTTTTCGGGCAAAAAACGGTTTTGCCCCTCGGAATTTCAAAAAATTTTGATTCTGTCCCTTTTGATAGAATTACCAAAATACCCCTCATAATTTCAATCGAATGACCAAGATACCCTTGGGAATTCAAAAAATTCCCTCTATGTCCCTGATTTCAGAAAAATAAATATGTTAATTAAATATTTTAATTAACTATTTTTTTATCTAGTAGTCCTATAAAATAACATATACATGTGATGTATGATGTGGACAGATGATCACGGGTCTGTGATGTGATGTGTGTACATATGATTATTATTATTGGGGCATGGAGATACGCCGAAGTACACATAGATCTTGATGTGAGTGATTGAGCCCACTGACTTGGGCCTGATCACATTAAGATGTGGTCCATGATCATCTGGTGTGATTGCTCATGTGATGTATGATTGGTTATACATCTACTATATATATATATATATATATATATATATATATTAAATATATATGTGTGTGACACATTATGTTAGGAGATCAAATAAAAAATCCCCTCTATTAATAATATTAAGTCGGTAAACGTGAGGCAATTAGATTGACCCACATGGCCTTCTATCGTTATAGGTAGGAACCGATTTCCGGTGTAGGTTGAGTTGGTCAAGTCTCTTGAGACTCACATATATCGCGTTTCGCTATCTTATCTATGATATAGAGATGTCACCGGTGACCTGAGAACATGGTATACTTGGTCGAGTCCCTCGAGAGTATATCACCGAATCAGACTCATCTTGTAACGATGGTGATGACTTAACCGAATATCATGGTTGGTCGAGTCCCTCGAGGCCATGATGGTTCGGAGGCCGAACAGGATGGGAATCATAAGGAGTTGTGATTGGCAAGAGTTTCCTACCTTTATGAGCTTAACATGATTGGTCGAGTCTCTCAATGTTACGTTAAGACGCCGATTGGATCCCGATCCCCACTAGAGATCCGTCGGGGGTCTCCGATTCATATACCAGAGGGTGTTGTATGTCTCACGAAAAATTAGTGGGAATGCATTAAGATAGAAGTCCTTATCTTAATTGTTTAATTTTTACAAAGTCTGTATGTTATTTATTTTTGCTACATCTTTAATTTCAGAAAAATATCGCTTTCAAATTGTTTACATGGCATACTTGATGCCAACCGCCTCACTGGTCCAAATTATATGAATTGGCTTCGCAATCTGAGAATCGTTCTCACAGTGAAGAAAATCGCATATGTCCTTGATACAGTGATCCCTACGCCCGACAAAGGGACAAGTGAGGATGAGATCGCTCGTTATGTAAAGTACATAGATGATTCCACTCTTACTCAGTGTTATATGTTAGCCTCTATGACTACTGAGTTACAGAGACAACATGAAAATATGGATGCTAATTTCATACTCCTGCATCTCCACAAACTGTTTGAGGAACAGGGAAGAACTCAGTGATATGAGATATCAAAGAGTCTTTTCCGTGCCAGGATAACTGAGGGGACACCGGTTCAGAACAATGTCCTTAAGATGATTGAGTGGATCGAGAAACTCACAGGTCTAAGAATGGTCCTAAAGGATGACCTGTGTGTGGATCTTGTGCTTCAGTCCCTACCAGATTCCTTTTCTCACTTCATAATAATTTTTAATATGAACAAACTTGAGGTGACCCTCCCAGAGCTCCTCAATATGTTGAGAGAAGCAGAGAGCACCATCAAGAAAGAGAAGCCGATTCTCTATGCTGGTGAGACCAGAAAGAAAAGAAAGGCTGAGAAGACCCTTAACAAGGGCAAGAACAAAATGGGTAAGACAAAAGTTGCCAAGAAAGACCCAACAAAGGACAAAGGCTAGTGCTTCCACTACGGCAAAGATGGGCACTGGAAGAGGAACTACAAAGAGTACCTTGCAGAGAGGGCAAAATAGAAGCTTGGAGAAGCTTCAGGTACATTCATGATCAGTCTCCATTTGTCAGAATCTTATGATAACACATGGGTATTAGATACTAGGAGTGCTTATCATATCTGTAATTCGTTGCAGGTTCTGGCAGGACCTAGGAGATTGAACAGAGGTGAGATAGACCTTAAGATGGGCAATGGAGCAAAGGTTGCTATTGTGGTTGTTGGCAATGTCACTTTACATCTGCCTGGTGAAGCTATTATTGCATTAGATGCATACTATTATGTTCCTTCTATTATCAAAAATATTATTTCCATTTCATGTTTGACAGTTAATGGATATAAATTAGTTTTTGAGAATAATAGTTGTTCAATAATATTAGATGATCAGATCATCACGAGAGAAACATTATATAATGGTTTATTTATGTTAAGTATAGCTCCACATATCATGAGTGTAAGTGAGTCTAAGAGGAAACGAGAAGAGGTGAACAATGCATATCTTTGGCATTGTAGGCTAGGTCACATCCACAAGGGAAGGATTCAAAAGTTGCTAAAGAATGGATATCTAGATCCTTTTGACTATGAGTCAAATGCAACATGTGAACCTTGCCTTCGTAGAAAGATGACCAACTCTCCATTTAGTGGAACTAGAGAGAGAGCCCTGAGTTATTGGAACTCATACATAATGACATATGTGGTCCCATGTCGACTCATGCCATAGGTGGTTACTCCTATTTCATTACTTTCACTAATGATTTCTCAAGATATGGATATATGTACTTGATGAAGTACAAGTCTGAGGCTTTTGAGAAATTCTAGAAATATAAAAATGAAGTGGAAAACCAAACAGGAAAGAGTATTAAAACCCTTCGATCAGATCGAGGAGGTGAGTACTTGAGTACAGAGTTCACCCAGTTCCTCAAAGACCATGAGATTTTATCCCAATGGACACCTCCTTATACACCATAGCTTAATGGTGTATCAGAAAGGAGAAATCGCACACTATTAGACACGGTGCGTTCCATGATGTATTTCGTCGACCTACCCATCTCATTCTGGGGATATGCCTTAGAGACCGTAGCTTACCTTTTGAACAGAATTCCAATTAAGTCAGTGATGTCTACTCTATATGAGATATGGAATAGGAAGAAGCCCGATCTTAAGGTTGTTAAGATTTGTGGCTACCTTGCCCACATCAAGAGACACAACCCCGATAAGTTGGAATCCAGGATGGAATGGTGCAAGTTCGTGGGATACCCCAAGGAAACTTGTGAGTATTATTTCTATCACCCTGAGGACCAAAAGGTCTTTGTAGCCAAGAGAGCAGTATTCCTTGAGAAGGAACACATTCTTGGTGGAGACAATGGGAGCATGATAGAGTTGAGCGAGGTTGGAGAACCTAGCTCAAGCACTATTCCATAGCCAGAGTCTGTTCAGGTACCTAGCACACAAGTTCCAACTTTACGTAGGTCTGATAGAGTATCCCATCCTCCTGAGAGATATGTGGGACATATTAAAGGAGAGGATATTGAGGATATTGATCCTCAGACCTATGAGGAGGCTATTATGAGCATAGACTCCGGGAAATGGCAAGAAGCAATGAATTCAGAAATGGATTCCATATACTCCAATAAGGTTTGGAACCTAGTTGATGCACCCGAGGGTATTGTACCCATTGGATCTTCAAAAAGAAGATTGGAGTAGATGGAAATGTAGAGATCTATAAAGCAAGGATAGTGGCTAAGAGATATCGTCACAGGCAAAGTGTTGACTATGATGAAACTTTCTCACTTGTAGCCATGCTAAAATCCATTCGAATTCTATTGGCTATTGCAGCACACTATGATTATGAGATCTGACAGATGGACATCAAAACCACATTCCTCGATGGCAACCTCAAGGAGGAGGTGTATATGATATAGCCTGAGAGATTCGTGTCCAGGAATAACCCATATAAGGTGTGTAGGTTGCTTAGGTCCATTTATGGACTGAAGCAAGCTTCTCGAAGTTGGAATATAAGATTTGATGAGGTGATTAGATCTTATGACTTCGTTAAGAACGAAGATGAGCCTTGTGTGTACAGGAAAGTAAGTGGGAGCACTATCACCTTTTTTGGTATTATATGTGGATGACATCCTGATCATTGGGAATGATGTAGGAATGCTCTCCACAGTAAAGACTTGGTTATCTAGGCACTTCTCCATGAAGGACTTAGGGGAAGCATCCTGCATATTGGGGATACAGATCTATAAAGATAGATCCAAGAGGATGCTTTGCTTGTCCCAATCCAAGTACATAGACTCCATTGTCAAAAGGTTTGGCATGAAAAATTCTAAGAGAAGTCTCATACCAATGAGACATGGAATATTACTTTCTAGGAGTATGTCCTCAAAGACTCTTGAAGAAAGAGCACACATGGATATGATACCGTATGCCTCAGCGATAGGATCTATCATGTACGCTATGCTATGTACCAGGCCTGAGAAAGCGCATGCTCTGAGTGCACGAGCAGATATCAGGTAGATTCAGGCTTGGAGCACTGGAAAGCAGTAAAATGTATCCTTAAGTACTTGAGAAGGACTAAGGATCTTTTACTGATATATGGAGGTAGTAGCCTCAGGGTTGAGGGCTACACGGACTCGAGCTTCCACTCCGATGTTGATGATAGCAAGTCTAATTCAGGGTATGTGTTCACCTTGAATGGAGGAGCAGTATACTGGAAGAGTTCCAAGCAAGACACTACTGCTGACTCGACCACAAAGGCGGAATACATCAAAGGTAGCAAAGGAGGGAGTTTGGATGAAGAAGTTCATCACAGATCTAGGAGTCGTCCCGAGTAGCGAGGAGTCGATTCCCTTAAATTATGACAAATACGGGGCGATTACTCAAATAAGGGAACCTGGGTCTCATCAGAAGTGTTCTGAGGAGGTTCTAGCTTATTAGCGAGATCATGGCCTGAAAAGATGTAGTAATGGAAAGAGTTCCATCCGAAGATAATATTGCAGATCCATTGACAAAACCATTGACTCATATTGTCTTTGAGCGTCACAGAGGTCCGATGGAGATCAGACATGTTGGTGATTGGCTTTAGGTCAAGTGGGAGATTGCTAGTTATATGTGCCCTGCAAGCCAATCACATGAGTGATGGCACTTGTGACTTGATATGCATTTTTTCTCTTTGCGTATTATTAGGCATTTTATCACTTTATCTTACGTGTTGCATATATTGTGATGTTCTTGGATCTGTGCAATGGGAATCGGATCCTGATGAGATCACGATAATGAGATCGATTCACCTTTAAACACAGACCCTAAATTATCTGGTCATAGGTTACTCGAAAAGGACATCGAGATAACCGAATAGACTGGTGTGCTGTATACTCGTCTATATGATGGAGGTGGCTGGTCTCATAGCTACTCGTGTGGGGACACTAAGGGTACAATGTAGGTGCTCATTGGGGAATGAGTTCACTGATTGATCCGCCTACGGAATGCTGGATGGTTATTGATACCTCATGTCAGACAACGATTTCGTAGTCCCAGTAGTGTATCTGGTCCTTAGACTTGAGACACCAAGGATGTCCTGTATGAGTACTCCACTCTTTGATACCAGACTTATAGGTTTGGAAAGTTTTAGATCTAGTACAACTAGTATTGGGAGTGGTAGCCAACCTTACGAGGGATATTGAGTGTCAATAGAGAATCATCCGCTCTTGGTATCATGAGAGGAATATCCCATGTATTCTTGCTCGAACAAATCCTTGGCCAAGGTTATTCGGATTGAGAGAGAAAGAGTTCTTCAGGAAAATCCGACAAGAGCAAAACTCGAGGAGGGACCGTATGAGCCTGACAGTACCATGCCCGGTATAGGGTCTTTGGGATATTAGATGGATGAGGGACTATAGATACATGATAACTGAGGACAGATATGTCCAAAGGATTGGATTCCCCTGTATCGTCTAAGGGCTGCAGTGTAGTGGCATGGTACATCCGTAGTCGATGAGTTGGGTGAATTATTATAGAGATAATAATTCACTGAGTCAGAAGGAGTTCTGACAAGAATGACTCACGGCCAGCTCGATATTGAGCCTAGAGGGTCACACACATATGGTAGGTATTACGAGGAGTAGAGGTTCGGATATGAGATATCCGCTGGAGCCCCTAACTTATTGGATATCCATTAAGCCCTCGAATTATTGGATCCTAAGATGAGATCCAATAATTGCTTGGGTAGAGACCCACTAATCCAAGAGACTTGGGTAATTGGATGTAAATCCAATACCCAACAAGGCAAGATCTATTAGGGTTTACAGGGGGCCTCTATAAATAGGAGGGAACCAAAGCTCTATAGGTTGAGAGTTCTCTTGGTAGCTACCTCATGTTCTCTTCTCCCCAGAGAAGTGCATTGTCGCAGTCCTTGTCGTGTGGATACTGCTAGAGAGGAGGACGCTTGACCTCCTTCATCCTCTCCTATAGATCTGCAGGGATTCAGGGATATACGATCTCCCTAGGTATTTTCTTTTACACATACAGCTTTTCATGGATTTGTTTTGACGTACCGATCTTCGCACAATGATGAAAATTTTCTATAGAAAATCTGGGGTTTTGTTTTCTGTTCTTCCGTTGTGCATGTGATGTCGCTCCCCTGAAGGATTTCCCGACTGTTAGGATCTAAAAGGCACTAAGAGGGGGGGGGGTGAATTAGTACAGCGGATTAAAATCGTACTTTTGAAATCGATTTTGCAAAAAACACAAGTTCGTAGGAAGATTTCGATTTGGCGAAAGAGAACTTGAAAGTAATTACTTACGTAATGGAAATAACTATGAACTAAACAACTTGCAGTCAAGTAATGAAATGATTCAAGAATGTAAACACTCACACATTTATGAACACAATGATGTATAGTAGTTCGGTCAAATGACCTACATCCACTCTCGAAGCCTTTACGATGAGGCTCCGCTCTTCCACTAACAAATCCTTTGAAGGGGAAGGACCAAATACCCCTTTTACAACCCTTTAAAAGAAGTTCACACTTTTACAAGATTTCTCAAGAAGAAGGAGGTGAACACTTAGCAAGAACAAGACTTTTCAAGACCTTTCAAAAGCTCAATACTAAGATTCTAACTCTTAAAAGGGTACCCTTTCAACTGAGAAAGGAGGGGTATTTATAGATCCAAAATGGATTCAAAATTAGGCTCCAAATAAATCAAATTTGGAGTTCCCGGTTTTGGGTGTCAGAGGTGGTGCCACGCTTTCGACGACACGGGCGATACCGCCTGTGCGGTGCTACCATCGATCAACTGGCGGTTCACCAGCGGTTCCACCGCCGTATGCAGGCGGTGCTACCGCTCCAGCCAGGCGGTCCCACTGCCCTAGGCTGGGCGGTTCAATTACCTGACCCATTCAGCCAAAGCCGAATGGGCCCTGTTTAAGCCCCAACTTGGCCCAGTAGAGGCTCGGTTGGCCCCCACTGAATTTAGGTAGGATTTTTTCCTAAATCCTTGCTCTACTCATGTGCAAACTATGAACTTAAAAACATAACTCAACGTGATTTGATCCGACACTCTTCAAGTCAATTTCCGACGAGCTTTACGGCGAGATTCCGGCAGGCTTCCGATGCTTCCCTCGGATTGCTTCCAATGGACTCCCAGCATACTCCGGATTGTATGGCGAGCTCAACGAGTCTTCGGCTAGCTTCCGAATCTTCCCGGTAAGTTCCGCGAACCTTCGACGATCTTTGAGATGAACTTCCGAACTTGGCAAGTCCACGATTCGATCTTGGATGGTTCCTACAACACTTCCGAAGATCTCTCGGACTTAGATGAACTCTTGAACCCCGATGGACTTTTACCTCGGTAAATCACTTTATGTTTTCTTCCCATCGTAGTTGTTCCTGCACACTTATCTCGACAAAGTAGATTAGAACAAATATTTCACCAATTGACTTCATCATCAAAATCAAGATTCAACAATCTCCCCCTTTTGATGATGACAATCAATGTGATGGAATTACTCTTAACTCCCCTATCTATATGCCATAAAATTGCTTGAATTCAATTTTTGAATTCAACATAATAAATTTAACATATGAAAAAAAACTTCATGATGTACTTAATGATGACAAAGTCGATGTTGGACATTAAGATGTCAAATAGGTATCAAAGATATCAATGAAGTATACATAATTAAAAACATGATATCAAGAACCTAAATAAGAATTTTAACTTGTAATAACTTGTAAAGCATGGGAATTGCATATAACTGTCAACGTATGGCAATACACATATTATTTCTCCCCCTTTGTCATCAACAAAAAGGAAACGAGGAATTCATATGTAACAATAAAGGATGGCCGAAAAAATCACAAATGTGGAAAAGGAAATCATTCAGAAAGCCGAAAATCATTTCACAGTGCCCAAGAAGATGTAATGAAGATAATACAACATATATGTCTAACTGCATAGATGTGAAAGTTGCACACAAGTTTACAATGTTCAAAAAGAAAATACAGTAAGCTACTCCTCAGGAGGAATGCCAAGATGCCTATACATGTGATCTATCTTTTGGTTCATCTTCCGCATTTCCTTCAAAATTTTAATTTGCTGTAATTTTACTTCATTTAACTCTCTCATGATCGGATCGTCAGAAGGTGGAGCAGAAACTGGCACTGATGTAGCTGCAACAAAAGGATCAGGAGGAGGAGATTCATTTCCCCTAAAGACGGTGTTTTAGGATGGTCTACTGGTGGGGGAGGTAAATCACTTCTCCTAAGTTGTCTAACCCCTATTCCATGCTCGAATGTACACCTAAGTAGTTTAACATCAATGATATTAAATCTGTCCACTTATATTGCTTCTTCATTTGGTGGAATGCAAATATTATGGGCATGCAATAGTTTAGTTATAAAACCTCCATATGGTAACATTGATCCTTTAGAAAGGACCTCTATCATGTCTTTGTCGGATTAGATATCCAAAACAAAAATGTTGTCTGGTCATGATCTAATATAAGGTACCTAACTCAGTGAAACTTATCTCATCATGATGAAACTGATCTCATCATGATGAAACTGTTTAGGAATGATAATGCTTATAAGAATGTGATGTAAAATTTTAGAGTTAAAAGGTAATAAATGTTCACAACTCTTGGGGATTATACCTAAATTTGGGTTTGCAAACACGGTTTCTAAAGCTTCAGAGTGGGTGGCACCAACTGTATCCATATCCCATTTTCCTCTAAAATAACACCCTAATTCTTTCTCGACAATTCCAATTAATGAGCATATAGTACTATCAAATATTTGGATCTCATTACCTAGAAGATAAGTTGATAAGCCATCATCATTCACGCTTAAATTAGAATAATTTAACCAAGCGTGGATAAACAGGTTCAACAATTTACAAAATGGGTAAGGCCTCTAAGTCTGCAAACCACATGATAGGTTCTAGGCTCCCTAATTGATTCAAATCAATATATTTTCCTTTATGAATGGGTCTAGAACCAAGTTCAGAAAATCTAAGGGAAGCTTCTTGTGATTTGAACAAGGATTGGTCAAATGAATCTACCTCCATCCTTTTTCCTTTGTCTCTTGATGTTCTTTTATGAGCCATTTCTATTTAGGATAGATCAATAATCAATTGAAGAAAGGAATTAAACTAGACAAGAAAAAGAAAGAGAAATAATTTGATTTTTACCTTAGATTGTTCCTTTGAGATGTAGGGAGCTTGAATCAAAGTAAGATCTCCTTCTTAGGCTTCTAAAGGGAAGGAATGATGCTTGGGAGGGTTTAGAGGAGTGTAGAGAGGTGAGGAAGAGAACTCTCGGGTTAGGGGGCGGTTCTACCATGCCCTAACTCACCCCCTTATACAAGTGTTAGGTATACTACCAGCAGGTGGTTCTACCTCAGGCACAAAAAAAATCCACTCTTATATATATATATATATATATATATATATATATATATATATATATATATATATAAATTTGTTCTTAGAGATGGGATGAAGTCAAAAAGAATTTGATGAAAATAAATCCAAGAGGAAAAATAAAAAAGATTTGGAATCAAATCGATGAAAATCATAATTTCAAGGAAAGATATCATCAAATAGAGCTTACTTATTTGGATAGTTTAACATGCCTAATTCCCTTCTAATAAAATCAAATTGTTCCTCATTTAAAGGTTTCATAAAAATATCCGCTAATTGATGATTTGTATCAACAAATTCAAGGGTGACATCTCTACAAATTACATGATCACGTATAAAATGATGCCTAATGTCAATGTGCTTAGTTAGAGTGTTGAATCAGATTTTTAGTTAGACAAATAGCACTCGTGTTATCACATTTTATAAGAATACTTTTAAGTAAATTCCATAGTCTTCTAGTGTATTTTTCATCCGGATAACTTTGTACAGACATGCACTTGCAGCTATATATTCAAACTTTTATCGTAGATAGTGCAATCGAATTTTGTTTCTTGAAGTCCAAGAAACAAGTGCATGTCCTAGAAATTGGCATGTTCGGATGTGCTTTTTCTATCTATTTTACATCCACCAAAATCCATGCATAAGCTCTCAAATCAAAGTTATCAGTTTTAGATACCATAATCCAAGATTAGGGGTCCCTTTAAGATATCTAAGAATCCTCTTAAACTTTGAAGTGAGATAGCTTAGGATTAGCTTGGAATCTTGCACATAGCCCTACTGAACATGATGTCAGTGCAGTTGCGATGAGATAAAGCAGGCTACCTATCATGCCCCTATAAGTTTTTTGATCAAAACTTTCTCCATTTTCATCCATATCTAATTTAGCGGAGGTGCTCATAGGAGTGCTAATATCTTTTGATCCATCCATGTTAAATCGTTTTAACAATTCCAATATGTATTTTAATTGATTTAGAAATATACCATCACTTAGCTGCTTGATTTGTAGTTCTAAAAAGAAATTTAGTTCTCCCATTAGGCTCATCTCAAATTCATCACTCATATTCTTAGCAAATGATTCACATAGTGATTTATTACAAGAACCAAAAATAATATCATCAACATAAATTTGAACAATAAGAAAATTATTTTCAAAATGTTTAATAAACAATGTAGTATCAACCTTGCCTTTAGTGAAATCATTTGAAATTAAAAAAGAACTAAGCCTCTCATACCAAGCCCTAGGGGCTTGTTTTAGACCATATAAAGCCTTAGTTAGCTTAAACACGTGGTTAGGAAATAGAGAGTTTTCAAATCCGGGTGGTTGTTCGACATACACTTCTTTGGAAATAAAACCATTTAAGAATGCACTTTTGACATCCATTTGAAATAATTTGAAATCTTTACTACTAGCATAGGCAAGGAGCATCCTAATGGCTTCCAATCTTACCACCGGAGCGAAGGTCTCTTCGTAATCGATACCTTCTTCTTGGTTGAAACCTTTGGCCACTAGTCTAGCCTTGTTTCTAACCACGATACCATATTTATCTTGCTTGTTTCTAAAGACCCACTTAGTACCAATAACTAAGTGGTCATTAGGTCTAGGAACAAGCTTCCATACCTCATTCCTCTCAAATTGATTCAATTCTTCTTGCATTGCGATAACCCAAGAATCATCTTTCAAGGCATCAACAATGCATTTTGGTTCAACTTGAGAAAGAAAAGCGGCATGGGCACAAAAATCTTTGAAAGAAGAGCGAGTTTGAACCCCTTTCGATGCATCTCCTATAATTAACTCCTTGGGATGAGCATCTACATACTTCCATTCCTTGGGTAAGGAAGTTTGGGAAGAAGATGCATCCAAGTTGTCATTTTGAGGAGAGGGTTCATTCAAATTCAAATTATCAAGACCAAAATCATCATCAAAATCTTTCTTCTTAAATTCAGAAATTTCATTAAAAACCACATGAATAGATTCTTCTATAACTAAGGTTCTTTTGTTGAAAACACGAAAAGCCTTAGAAACCGAAGAATAACCAAGAAATATGCCTTCATTGGATTTTGCATCGAATTTTCCTAAGGCATCCTTTTCATTTAAAATAAAGCATTTACAACCAAAAACTTTAAAATAAGAAACATTTATCATTCCATAATTCATATGGAGTTTTAGATAGGGATGGTCTCACTAGAACTCTATTCATAACATAGCAAGCCATATTCACGGCTTCGGCCCAAAAATATTTTGGTAAATTATATTCATTTAACATGGTTCTAGCCATTTCTTGTAAACTTCTATTTTTCCTTTCCACTACTCCATTTTGTTGTGGATTTCTTGGAGTAGAGAAGTTATGATTGTATCCGTTTATTTCACAAAAATTTTGGAGGTCATGATTTTGAAATTCACCTCCATGATCACTTCGAATTGATGAAATCATAAAACCTTTTCATTTTGAGTGAGTTTACAAAATTTAGAGAAACATTTGAAACAATCACTTTTATGAGCCAAGAAATAGGTCCAAGTGTATCTACTATAGTCATCCATAATACAAAGGCATATTTGCTACCTCCTAGGCTTGTTATGTCAATTGGTCCAAATAAGTCCAAATGGATCAATTGCAATGGTCTAGTGGTGCTAATTTGATTTTTTGATTTGAAACTAGTCTTTATTTGTTTTCCTAGTTGACATGCATCACATACCTTGTCCTTAACAAATTTCATGTTTGGGATACCTCTTACTAATTCTCTAGATGAAATCTTAGAGATTAGTTTCATGCTTGCATGGCCTAATCTCCTATGCCAAAGCCAAGCATCATCATTCAAAACCGAAAAGCATATTTCATTACTTAATTCATCAATATTTATGGTGTAGACATTGTTTTATTTTAAAGCAATCATGGATATGTTATTGTTGGGTTTTTCAATAATGCAAACATTAGATTCAAATCTAACAACATAACCTTTATCACATAATTGACTAATACTTAAAAGATTATGTTTTAAACCATCAACTAGTAACACATCATCAATTGAAAAACTCGATTTGTTACCTATGGTTCCCTTGCCAATGATTTTACCCTTGTTGTTGTCTCCGAAGGTGACATATCCTTCTTCTTTGCTAGTGAGCATAGAGAAATGAGATGGATCTCCGGTCATGTGCCTTGAGCATCCACTATCAAGATACCATTTCTTGCTCCTAGCTTATGAGTTTGTCTACAAAAGAGGATGGTTTTGGTACCCATTTGATTTTGGGTGCCTTACAAATTGATCTGCTTACTTTGTAATTTAACATTGAATTGTTTATGGTTCCTTTAGGAACCCATATCAATTTTTGTGGACTAATTTTCTTGAATGAACATTTGTAAGCAACATGTCTCGTTTTACCACAAAAATTACATTTCAAATGGGGTGATACATGCAATGTAGGCCCTTTAACGAAGGTGGTGTGATTTTGGTGAGAACCTCTCACAAATCCGATTCCACTTCTATTTCCGACGTGACCTTTGTTAGCAAGGATCATGTCCAAGCCTTTGCTACTGACCTTAAACTTGTTTAGGGTCTCTTTGACTAGCAAATTTTCCCTCTTTATTGCATCTAAGTCTTCACACTTAGAGCATGGGGGTAGAGAAGGGTTTTGAAGACTATTGAACTTACTTTGTAATAAAGCCTGCTCTTTCTTGAGCAAATTGAACTTCTTACTAATAGTTCTACATTCATCAAATAACTCATGAAAAGCCATAGAAAGTTCATCGAAAGATAATTCTTCATTAAGTAACTCACTAACCTCTTCTCCTAATGCCATTAGTGCGAAGTTTGCCTCCTCTTTGTTGCTAACTTCTTCAACCTCGAAGTCACTTGAATCATCCCACGTGGCCTTCAAGGCTTTTATCTTCTTGAATTGCTTCTTCTTGGCTTGAGGGCATTCATTCTTGAAGTGTCCCGGCTTCTTGCATTCGTAGCAAATAACTTGGTCCTTTTTGTGTTCAAATTTATTTTTTGTGTCATTTTTAAATTTGTTCTTTCTTATAAATTTCTTAAACTTTCGAGTTAGAAGTGTAATGTCATTATCACTGTCCTCATCACTTGATGTTCCTTTCAAGTGGTCTTCTTGTGTTCTAAGTGTCATATCCTTCCTGTTCTTTGGAAGGGGGTTCTCAAGCTCTTCATGAGCATGACACGTCATCTCGTAGGTCATTATAGATCCAATAAGTTCTTCAAGAGGAAGAGCAAAAATCTTCCTCTCCGACTCATTCCACTCACTCATCGGAAGAGAAGATTTTGCAAAGCCATTTTCAATAATGTTCCAAAGTTCGAAGTCCATAGAAATGAGAAAAATCCTCATACGAGTCTTCCAATACGTATAATCTGACCCATTAAACATAGACGGACGAGTAATGGAGTGACCCTCTTGCATACCAGAGTAGGCCATCTCTCTTGGGTTTTAAACCAATATGAGAGGAAACCTTGCTCTGATACCAATTGTTAGGATCTAAAAGGCACTAAGAGGGGGTGAATTAGTGCAGATTAAATCATACTTTTGAAACCGATTTTGCAAAAACACAAGTTCGTAGGAAGATTTGATTTGGCAAAGAGAACTTGAAAGTAATTGCTTACGTAAAGGAAATAACTATGAACTAAACAACTTGCAGCCAAGTAATGAAATGATTCAAGAATGTAAACACTCACACATTTATGAACACAATGATGTATAGTGGTTCGGTCAAATGACCTACATCCACTCTTGAAGCCTTTACGATGAGGCTCTCTTCCACTAGCAAATCCTTTGAAGGGGAAGGACCAAATACCCTTTTTACAATCCTTTACAAGAAGTTCACACTTTTACAAGATTTCTCAAGAAGAAGAAGGAGGTGAACACTTAGCAAGGACAAGACTTTTCAAGACCTTTCAAAGGCTCAAGACTAAGATTCTAACTCTCAAAAGGGTGCCCTTTCAGCTGAGAAAGGGGGGGTATTTATAGATCCAAAATGGATTTAAAATTGGGCTCCAAATTTGAAATCAAATTTGGAGTTCTCGGTTCTGGGTGTCAGAGGCGGTGCCACCGCTTGTGTCAGTCTGCTGACTGACACACAGGGGCGGTACCACCGCCCTAGGCAGGCGGTGCTACCGCTCCAGTCTGGTGACTGGGGCGGTGCCACCGCCCCAGCCAAGCGGTTCCACCGCCTGTCTGTGTACAAGGGCGGTGCTACCGCTCCAGCCAGGCGGTCCCACCGCCCCAGGCTGGGCGGTTCAACCGCCTGACCCATTCAGCCAAAGCCGAATGGGCCCTGTTTAAGCCCCAACTTGGCCCAGTAGAGGCTCGGTTGGCCCCCACTGAATTTAGGTAGGATTTTTTCCTAAATCCTTGCTCTACTCATGTGCAAACTACGAACTTAAAAACATAACTCAACGTGATTTGATCCGACACTCTTCAAGTCAACTTCCGGTGAGCTTTACGGAGAGATTCTGGCAGGCTTCCGATGCTTCCCTCGGATTGCTTCGGTGGACTCGCAGCATACTCCGGATTGTATGGCGAGCTCAGCGAGTCTTGCCGACTTCGAATCTTCCCGGTAAGTTCCGCGAACCTTCGATGATCTTTGAGATGAACTTCCGAAAACTTCAGCAAGTCCCTGATTCGATCTTGGATGGTTCCGACAACACTTCCGAAGATCTCTCGGACTTCCGATGAACTCTTGAACCCCCGACGGACTTGACCTCGGTAAATCACTTTATGTTTTCTTCCCATCGTAGTTGTTCCTGCACACTTATCTTGACAAAGTAGATTAGAACAAATATTTCACCAATTGACTTCATCATCAAAATCCGAGATTCAACACCAACAAGGTGGTGGTACCGTCAGTCCATAGAGCACAAGGACTCTATCAAGCGGTGGTATCGCCCAGTACATTGACAGAGCAGGGTAAATAAGCAGTGATACCACTAGTGCCAGGCGGTGCTATCGCCAATACTTAAAAATCCAAGATGTGACTTTTTTTAGCTCTATTTTTGAAAGCCAATTGAGTCTATAAATACCCCTCTTTTCTTTACTGGTAAAGTACCTTTAGAGAAGTTGAAAACTGAGTCAAAGATATAGCAAAATCTTGTTTTGATAGCTTAAGTGTTCACCTCCCTCTTTCTCTTTATCAAAAATTTGTAAGAGTGTGAACCACTTGTAAAAGTTTGTAAGAGGGGTGTTTGGTCCTTCTCCTTCAAAGAGGTTTGATAGTGGAAGTTGAGAACCTCATCGGAGGAGGCTTCGGAAGTGGACGTAGGTCATTTGATCTAACCACTATACATTACTGCGTACTTTGATGTGTGAGTTTTTAAATTTCTGTATCTTATCTTTACTTAGCTGCAAATCATTCAGTCTTCTTCTCCCTGTTAGGGATCAAGCGGCACTAAGAGGGGGGGGGGGAGGGGTGAATTAGTGCAGCGGTAAAGAACGATAGATTTTCGACGATTAAGACAAGTTTTGGAAACTTCGTACGATGAAAGCAACGTTTCATTTGAAACAGATTCGATTGTGTTTTAACTTTAAAGCATACGTAAGAAGATGAAGAGGAAGTTGAGTAAGGCAGCAAATGAAGGTGGTTTGCAGCAAAGTAAGTTGCAAGAAAGTAAATACAAACTGATTTATAGTGGTTCGGTCATGCGACCTACGTCCACTCCCGATTCCTCTTCACTTGAGAACACCGGCTTTCCATTAAGTATCCTCCTTCCAATGGGCAAGGATAAACTCTCTTACAGCTCCTCTCCTTTTGACGGGTTTAGGAGATAACCCTTACAAGCACTCTTACCCCTCTCTTGGACTAGAACACTCTTAAAACTTAGAGGGAAGATTTGACACACTTTCAAGAGAGTTTCCTACTTCTTTTTTTCAGTTCTAGACACCCTTTCATCCAAGAATGTGAGGGGTATTTATAGGCCTCAAGTGGATTCAAATTTGAGCTCCAAATTTGAATTCTGTTTGGGTTTCCCGGTGCTGGCGGTGCCACCGCCTGTCAGTTGTCAGACTGACAGTGCACAGGCGGTTCCACCGCCCAAGGCAGCGGTGCTACCGCCGCTACACTCTAGCGTTGGGCGGTGCCACCACCCAACTTGGGGCGGTACCACCGCCCATGGCTCGGCCACTGGGCGATGCCACTGCCCAGCACGTTTCAGCCCACTAGTTTGGGCCGAAAACTCATCCCAAATCGGTCCAAAACAATCCCAAATGGCCCCTAACTTGGTTTATAGGATTAACACCTAATCCTAAACCAAATTATATGCTAACTATGAATTTAAAGATATTTTCTAAGCTATTACAAAGTCCGACAAGTCAAGACTTCTTTAGACGAGCTTCCGGCAAACTTCCGATGGTCTTCCGACAAACCCTCGGAAACCATTCTATGGACTCCTGGTAAGCTCCCGGACTTCATGATGATCTTGGCGAGTTCCACCGAGCTTCTTTAGCAAGCTCCGATCTTTCTTGGCAACCTCTACGAGCTTCTGATGAACCTTTCGGCGAACTTCCGAAAACCCTTCGGCAAGCTCCCTACTCGTTCTCAATCGGTTCTGGCAATACTCTCAATGAATCTTCGGACTTCCGTCAGACTCTTGAACTCCCAACCATCCATCACACTTGTCTTCCAGCACTTTGTTTCACTTTACGTCTTCATCGCTATCATAGTTAATCCTGCACACACATAAATAAACATTATACTTCAATCTAGACAGTTATTACTACGCGAATTGACATACAATTACCCGGCATGTCATTAGTCGGCGCTTCATCTGATTCTTCAGCACATCATCCGCTCTTGTGATCCGTTGCCCAATCGGTGGTTGACCTCTGCAACCCCGATATCCATGGCGCAACATGCTCTTCTTGGCCCGATGCTTGACGTACGAAGCCTTCTATCGATTAGCGACCGAACCTCTGGCTCGACATCCAATATCCTGACGTGATCACTTCCGCCGTAATGTCAATTCCTCCAGCATCAATTGTCTAATCCTGATCGATAGTAGACCTATGTAACTCAACACGCAATTAGATCATAAAACACAATCAATTAGTTTCATCATCAAAATCCAAGATTCAACAATCTCCCCCTTTTTGATGATGACAACTAATTGATGACTAACGGAGTTAACCAAAACTCCCCAGAGTTTAACAAAACTCCCTATATCAATATGCCATTGATAGAAACACTTGGATTATCCCAAATCCAAGCAACATTCATCACAGAATATGAGAATTATCAAACCATCATGCAAATATATAAAATATTCAATCAATGCATGAAGTCATCAATCTACTTCTCCCCCTATGTCATTAACAAAAAGGAGAAGTTGCATCATAGCTAGTTTAAAAGATATGCAAATTTTATAATATACTTGCTATCAATCTAGATATACATCATACAACATTTAAGCATAGCTTTACAATACAACATCCAATCATACCATTTAATCATAGCAAGTTTTTAAGGATGGGCAATGATGATAATTTTTTCACTTGCTTCTTGAGATATGCAAGTTGCACTTTCTTTGCTTCCTTTGCATGTTCTAGCTAGCAAAATTTTTCTTTACGATACATAAGCTAACAATAAATCTTCTCCCCCTTTGTTTTTGTCAAAAAAAAAGGAGTACAAATAGTCAATGCTTTGATCATGACAAAATAACAAATTTACAACATAAATTTTCAGTATATTAAGTCATGAATTCAAGAGAGTCAAAAATCATGATACGTGAGAAAAAGATGATAAGCAAGTAATCAATAATGATAAGCAAGCTAACATACTTTGTGACACGCAAGTTAGCTTTCTTTTAATTCTTCTCTTTTGTAACTAAGTTTCACCTTTGCAAGCTATCAACATTTTATTTGCAATGAGCTAGAAATTATGTATAATCACTTTAAACATATATGCTAACTTTTCATTAAAACATACAAACATAAAGGCATGGCAAGTTAAATATTTCAAATTTTTGAAGTTTTGCATTTTGCTTCTTTTGAGATAGTCAAGATACCAATATTTGTATCCTTTGAGATAGCAATCCTTAACTTCTTGTGAAATTGCAAGGTAGCAATTTTTCTCCCCCTTTGTCTTTGTCAAAAAGAATGGAGGACTAAATAGCTAAAAATTTCAATCATTATACAAGCCATTTTTCATATCAATTATAAATTTGCATCAATAAAAATATACATCAATTGTTCAATCATCACATGATGCAAATAAGACAATAATGCAAAGAAATCATATCATGAAGGATATCAATATGCAAATTCAACAAGGATCAAAACCAAAAGATATCATTCATGATTCATAACTTTCTTTTTAACAAGATCAAAATTCATATTTATCAATTTTTAATTCAAGATAAATATCATACAACCAAGAATCACGATATATAAAAGCATATTAATATCATGGATCAAATCATGATTACAAGTGCTAACATATTTTCTTTTCATTCATTTTCAAGCCATGATAAAAGAATAAATCAATGATTCAATCATTAAGCACATTTCTTTTACATCAATTTTGAATCATATAAGGCTTACATGGCAAATATCAATTCATGATAAAGGGTATACAACCAAGAATCATGATGCATAAAAATATATCATTCTCATAGATCAAGTCATGATTCATTGATTCATCATAAGGCAAATTTCTTTTCAATCATCAATTTTTCAATTGCCACATAAGACATACAAGCCAAAGAATTCTTGTCATTTCTATATTATGAAATATATGACATTAAGACTCGTGATTCATTTAAAAAGATATAGCACAAAGAACAACTTGATTCATGCATAAGAATTCCAAGTATCAAATATTAAGATATCAAGACTTGGATTGTGATAAAGTTCATTCTAGTTCGAATCATCAAAATCATTAATATAGTTTATGAGATTCACAAATGACATAAACTTGAATTGTTCTCCTCTTTGGTAAATGATAAAAAGAAGCAATCATTTTCGAGATTCAAAATGCTAGCAATTTACATTAATCATGACAAGTGATACACCAAAAGTCTACATCAATATTTCAATCAACAAGTCATGAAGCATACAATATAACACATTATGAGATTCAATTTATTATGATAATGTGTTTCATTTTGTTTCAAACAAGTGTGCTCATGCTTCAAAAGATGAGTATCAAATTTAAGACCAAAACATGATTTTTTCATCAAGATATGATATCACAAAGTCATTAAGCATGATAACAGACTTTTAATATTTTCATTTCAATGATGATTTCATAATGTATGTTCAAACATTTATATGGAACCCATCATTGTATAAATTAAAAATACAAGTTTGTCATTAAACCCATTAAGATCAAATGCATCAAAATCTTTCATTCAAAAATTTTAATAAGAGCAACATAAATTGATTACATGTGAGCATGTATCAACTTTTCAAAGCAAGACGTAAGTTTCGTCATAAAGACCGTTAAGACCAAACACATAAAAAATAAAACATCATGATTAAACTATTTTTAACTTTTGTGTTTTATTTTATGTGGTTGATCTTATATATATGCATGTTCAAATTTTCATGTAAAAATGAAATCATCAATATGCTTGCTTCTATCTTTTAATCATATTTGGTGTGCAAGCATTATCTTGAAACATGCTATTAATTTTTTGTATCAAAAATCATGCATCTTGTTTGAAATCAAAAGCAATGTAAAATCATCAAGATTCATGAATTTATCATGATCATACGTATGGAGCATTTTCATTTATCAAGTAAGATTTCACATAAGCATGCCCAAAAACTTTTTGCATGAAAGATATGTATCAAGTTTAAAGCCAAAAAGTGATACGAAAATCATCAAGATTCATGGATTCATTATGAATATATTATTTCAAAATATGAGATTTCAAGTCATCAAGTATGATACAATCATTAAGCATATTTTCATGATACATCATCAAAATCATTTTAATTCTTTCTTTCATTTGTTATAACAAGATGATCAATGCTCAAACTTTTGCTAAAATCATACATCATTTTAAAAATCTGAAAAATAATTTTTATCATGACAACCATTAAGTCCAAATAGAACACAAGGCAATATCAAAAACACATTTCTTTCATTTTGAAAATTTGTGGGTTAGGTCTTTTAGTTTTGCAATTGATTTCATGAAGACATGCATCATCTAAAAACTTCATCATAAAAAGGATTAAGACACATTAATCCAAGATAGATGTTTTTAAATCAACATTACTTCAAATCCTCATTGCATGAAAACCGAAGTACACAATCATGGATTAACCCTATTAAACATAATCATGCCAATTAACTTTTGTGTTAAACCATGCATCAAAATACGATATGAAAATCATAAACTAAGCAATCATCATTCATAATCATTCAAAGTTTTGAATCATAATATGCATGAAACTTTAATAATATAGTTTTTCATGATCATTTTTATAATTTTTCAAAAATGCTAGAAGGAAAAGCATAGCATAATTTTTTAAAACAATTTGTTTTAATTTCCAAAAACATAAGAAAAAAAAACTACTAACTAAGTTAAGCATTCATGAAAAGCATCATGTAATTTTAAAATAAGGTAAAAGCAACTTAGGTGAGTTTCTTACCTCATCGTCGAAAACCGTCAAAGCCCATTTGGCCTCTTCTTTACTTGATTTTTCTTTGTAAGCCTTCTTCTTCTTTGGCCTCATCCTCGGTTCAAGTTCATTATTGATTTTAGATTTTTGTTTAATGAACTTATTAAAATTTAATGTTCGAAGTTCAAGTTCATCATCGTCCTCATCACTTGAGTCATCACTCAAGTGGTATTTCATAGTTCGAAGTTCCAAAACCTTCTTGTTCTTTAGAAGGTGGTTCAAATGTTCATTATATTCAATATGTTCCAAGAAACTCATTTCATATGTCATTAAGGATCCAATGAGTTCTTCAATAGAATAATCATTTAAATCTTTAGTTTCTTGTATCGTCGTTATTTTAGGATCCCACCTTTTTGGAAGGGATCTTAAGATCTTGTTAGTGAGTTCAAAATTTAAAAAATATTTACCAAGACTTTTCAAGCTATTGACGACATCCGTGAAACGGGTGTACATATCGTCGATAGTTTCGCTTGGTGTCATTCTGAAGAGCTCAAAATCATACAATAAGAGGTTTACTTTCAAGTCTTTGACTCTACTAGTTCCCTTATGCGTGATTTCAAGTGTTCGCCAAATTTCAAAAGCTGTTTCGCACATAGAAATCCGATTGAACTCATTTTTATCTAAAGCACAAAATAAGGCATTCATAGTCTTTGCATTTAAAGAAAAAAGACCTTTTCTCCAAATCCGACCATTCGTTCGTCGGTTTAGAGGAAAGTTGAAAATGGTTTTTAATAACATTCCATAAGTTTAAATCGAGAGAAATCAAGAAAACTCTCATTCGAGTTTTCCAAAATGTGTAGTCCAATCCGTTAAAGAACGGTGGACGAAAAATCGAAAAGCCCTCTTGAAAGCCATGAAGAGCCATTTCTTATGGGTGTAAATCCAAATGAGAAATAACGTGGCTCAGATACCAATTGTTAGGGATCGAGTGGCACTAAGAGGGGGGGGGGGGTGAATTAGTACAGCGGTAAAGAACGATAGATTTTCGGCGATTAAGACAAGTTTCGGAAACTTCGTACGATGAAAGCAATGTTTCGTTTGAAACCGATTTGATTGCGTTTTAACTTTAAAGCATACATAAGAAGATGAAGAGGAAGTTGAGTAAGTAAGGCAGTAAATGAAGGTGGTTTGCAGCAAAGTAAGTTGCAAGAAAGTAAATGCAAACCGATTTATAGTGGTTCGGTCATGCGACCTACGTCCACTCCCGATTCCTCTTCACTTGAGGCCACCAGCTTTTCACTAAGTATCCTCTTTCCAATGAGTGAGGATGAACTCTCTTACAGTTCCTCTCCTTTTGATGGTTTAGGAGATAACCCTTACAAGCACTCTTACCTCTCTCTTAGACTAGAACACTCTTAAAATTTAGAGGGAAGATTTGACACACTTTCAAGAGAGTTTCCCCTTTCTTTTTTTCAGTTCTAGACACCCTTTCATCCAAGAATGTGAGAGGTATTTATAGGCCTCAAGAGGATTCAAATTTGAGCTCCAAATTTGAATTCTATTTGGGTTTTCCGGTGTTGGCGATGCCACTGCCTATCAGTTGTCAGACTAACAGTGCACAGGCGGTTCCACTGCCCAAGGCAGCAGTGCTACCGCCGCTGCACTATGGCGCTGGGCAGTGCCACAGCCCAGCCTGGGGTGGTACCACCACCCATGGCTCAGCCACTGGGCGATGCCACCACCCAGCATATTTCAGCCCACTAGTTTGGGCTGAAAACTCGGCCCAAATTGGTCCAAAACAACCCCAAATGGCCCCTAACTTGGTTTATAGGATTAACACCTAATCCTAAACCAAATTACATGCTAACTATGAATTTAAAGACATTTTCTAAGCTATTACAAAGTCCGACAAGTCAAGACTTCTTCCGGCGAGCTTCCGGCAAACTTCTGACAGTCTTCCGACGAACCCTTGGAAACCATTCCGCGGACTTCCGACAAGCTCCCGAACTTCACGATGATCTTGGCGAGTTCCACTGAGCTTCTTTGGCAAGCTCCGATTTTTCTTGGCAAGCTCCGCAAACTTCCGACGAACCTTTCGGCGAACTTCCGAAAACCCTTCGGTAAGCTCCCTACTCGTTCTCGGCCATCCATCACACTTGTCTTCCGGCACTTTGTTTCACTTTACGTCTTCATCGCTATCGTAGTTAATCCTGCACACACACAAACAAATATTCTACTTCGATCTAAACAGTTATTATAATGCGAATTGACATATAGTTGCCTGGCACGTCATTGGTCGGTGCTTTGTCCGATTCTTCGGCACATCGTCCTCTCTTGCGATCCGTTGCCCAATCGGCGATTGACCTCCACAACCCCGATATCCTTGGCACAACACGCTCTCCTTGGCCCGATGCCGGACGTACGAAGCCTTCTACCGATTGTCGACCGAACCTTCGGCTCGACATCATCCAATATCCTGACGTGATCACTTCCAACGCAACGTTAATTCCTCCAGCGTCAACTGTCTAATCCTGATCGATAGTAGACCTACGTAACTCAACACGCAATTAGATCATAAAACATAATCAATTAATTTCATCATCAAAATCCGAGATTCAATACTCCCTTCTCTCATTTGCATTCACTCAAACCATTTTAGCTAAAATCACTTTCGTCAAATCGAAATTTCTATACGAATCAACTATCTCCAAAATCGATTTTAACTTTACGAGTTTTAATTCGCTGCACTAATTCACACCCCCATTCTTAGTGTCGCTCATATTCTAATAACAATCTACCGCCACATTTGATCCCATAATTATTGTGAAAAGATATACAATATTAATGAAAATTTATAGTTCCCATTTTATAAAATGTAAAATTAATTTTTCATTAAGGCTAAGAGAAAAATGTGAAAGAACAAAATTTACGTCTCTTGTCAATCACTCTGATCGATTCCTTCGACGTATCTTGGCATTGTACGATCCTCTTTGATTTATAGGGGGGAATTCCACTGACAAAACGCTTAATTATTGTATAAAACCTAATTATTGTTTCATTAAACATTAACTTGTTAGCCAGCATTAGGATAACCAATTCTCATCTACATCTCTTCGCAAGCACTCACTCTTTTGTCAACCCATTAGAACATGATGATCCTTCAAAACAACCAATTACTTAAACCATCGAAAGGAAACTTATACAAGGTGAAATTTGTCTTTCCATAGAAAGAGTTTAAGCTTTATTCATAAGATGAAAAGCATGCCAAAAACATCATTCGCCTCTGAGTGAATTAAAATTTTCAACTTTGCTGGGTTCATCCCAGACTTGATTACCTTTATTATTCTTTACAAGCCTAGCTAATCAGTTTGTAACTCTATTACCTTTACACAAAACATGAGAAATATAAAATCTCAAAAATATATTGAATGATAATTCAATATAAGAGAAAACACAACATTTCTAATCAGATTGAAAATCCACAAGAGGAAACATCCTTCCCATGCAACCAGAATAGAAAACACATAAAGCTTTTGAACTCAAGTAGATACAAGAATGATAATTCCAAATGCTAGCATGCATAAAAGAGCTATTGAATCTTAAATTTTGAAGATAAAATCAATTGATAGATTATTTGATCATATCCATATTATTGAAATAAGTATGTAGGATTAACTACGATAGCAATAAAGACATAAAGCGAATTACCGGAGTCAAATACGTTGGGAGTTCAAGACTCCGCCAGAAGTCCGAAGGATCATCAGAAGTGCCACCGGAACCAGTCGAGAATGAATCGGGGACTTACCGAATGTTTCAAAAATTCATCAGAAAGATCGTCGAAGGTTTGCGGAGCTCATCGAGAAGGTTTAGAAGCTTGCCAAAGATTTGAGGAACTCACCATAAAGTCCGGGAGCCTGCTAGGAGTCCGTTGGAAGAAATCCGAGGGTGTGTCGGAAGTTCGTCAGAAGAAAACTCGACGTGCCAGTTTAGTTTTTGCTTAGAATATATTTTTAATTTTGTACTTAGCATATAATTAGGGTTAGGTTTAGGTGATAATCCTGATTAACCCTAGTATGGGCCAATTGGGTCTTAATTATGTTGAATCTTGGATTTTGATGATGAAGTCAATTGGTGAATTATTTGTCTTAATCCATATTGTCGAGATAAGTGTACAGGATTAACTATGATAGGATGAAAACATAAAGTAATTTACCAGGTCAAGTTCGCTAGGAGTTCGAGAGGTCATCGGAAGTCCGAAGGATCGCCGAAAGTGCTGCTGGAACCAACCGAGATAGAATCAGGGACTTGCCGAAGGTTTCGAAAGTTCGCCAGAAAGATCATCGGAGGTTCACGAAGATCACCAAGAAGGTTCAAAAGCTTACCGAAGACTTGTTGAACTCGCCACGAAATCCGGGAGCTTACTGGGAGTCCGTCAAAAGAAATCCGAAGGAGTATCGGAAGTCCACCAAAAGTTCATCGAAAAAGCTCACCGGAAGAAGACATGAAGAATGTTGGTTTAAATCACTTAGAATTATGTTTCAATTTTATAGTTAGCACGTAATTAGGGTAAGGATTAGGAAATAATCCTGTTTAAACCTAGTAGGGGCCAACTGGGCCCTTATTGGGCTGATTTGGGTCGAAAATAAGGCCCATTCAGCTTTGCTGAATGGCCCAGGCAGTGGCACCGCCCAGGCTGGGTGGTGGCACCACCCAGCACCCAAGAGCATGGGCGGTGGCACCGCTGTTCTAGGCTGTGGAACTGCCCAGTACACTATCAGTCTGACAACTGACAGGCGATGACACCACTAGCACCGGAAAACCCAAAATAAATTTAAATTTGGAGCCCAAATTTGAATCCTCTTTGGATCTATAAATAGCCCTCCTTTCTCAATAGAAAGAGTAACCTTTTGAGAGTTAGAAATTGAGCAAAAGCCATAGCAAAGCTTTGTTTTCGATAGCTTAAGTGTTCACCTCCCTCTCTTTGCAAAAATCTATAAGAGTGTGAACCACTTGTACAAGATTGTAAGAGGGGTATTTGGTCCTTCCCCTTCAAAGAGACTTGTTAGTAGAAGTTGGAAGCCTCATCGAATAAGGATTCGAAAGTGGATGTAGGTCATTTAACCGAACCACTATACATTGTGGTATTCTTGAATGTGTGAGTGTTTAAATTTCTGAATTGTTTCTCTACTTAGCTGCAAATCATTTTGGTTTTCATCTCTTTTACTCAAGCTACTTCAACTAAGTCATCTTTCGTCGAATCAAAATCTTCATACGAACTAGCTATTTACGAAATCGATTTCAAACTTACGAATTTTAATTCGCTGCACTAATTCACCCCCCCCCCTCTTAGTGCCTTTCCGATCCTAACAATTGGTATCAGAGCAAGGTTCACTCTCATATTTGGTTTAAAACCCAAGAGAGATGGCTTATTCCGGCATGTAAGAGGGTCACTCCATTACACGTCTGCCTATGTTTAATGGGTTGGATTACACGTATTGGAAGACTCATATGAGAATCTTTCTTATTTCCATGGATTTTGAGCTTTGGAGCATCATCGAAAATGGTTTTAAAAAATCTTCTCTTCCGACGAACGAATGGAATGAATCGGAGAAGAAGACTTTTGCTTTAAACGCAAAGGCTATGAATGTCTTATTTTACGCTCTCGACAAAAATGAATTTAATCATTTTTCGATTTGTGAATTGGCTTTTGATATTTGGCGTACTCTTGAGATTACTCATGAAGGCACTAGCCGAGTGAAAGAGTCCAAAATCAATATTCTTGTGCATTCCTACAAACTTTTCTGAATGAAGCCAAGTGAGTTCATCGGAGACATGTACACTCGCTTCGCGGATATCATCAATGGACTCAAAGCACTTGGTAAAGGTTTTTATAATTTTGAACTTGTAACTAAAATTTTAAGATCCCTTCCAAAGAGTTGGGATCCAAAAGTTACGACCATTCAAGAGGCCAAGGATCTTAAAACTTTTTCTCTCGAATAACTTATTGGGTCTCTAATGATCTACGAAATGACATGTCATGCTCATGAAGAGCTCGAGAACCCCCTTCCAAAGAACAGGAAGGATATGACACTAAAAACACAAGAAGACAACTTGAAAGGAACATCAAGTGATGAGGACAGTGACAATGACATTGCACTTTTAACTCAAAAATTTTAAAAATTTATGAGAAAGAATAAATTTAAAAATGACACTAAAAATAAACTTGAACATAAAAAGGACCAAGTCATTTACTACGAGTGCAAGAAGCCGGGACACTTCAAAAATGAATACCCCCAAGCCAAGAAGAAGCAACCAAAAAAGAAGAAAGATTGAAGGTTACATGGGATGATTCAAGTGACTCCGAGGATGAAGAAGCAAGCAACAAAGAGGAGGCCAACTTCATGCTAATGGCCTTAGGAGAAGAGGTTAGTGAATTTTTTAATGAAGCGTTATCTTTCGATGAACTTTCTATCGCTTTTCATGAATTATTTGATGAATGTAGAACTATTAATAAGAAGTTTAATTTATTAAAGAAAGAGCATGCTTTATTACAAAATAAGTTCAATAGTCTCCAAACTCCTTTTTTACACCCATACTCTAAGTGTGAATACTTAGAAGCAATAAAAAATGAGAACTTGCTACTTAAAGAGACCCTAAACAAGTTTAAGGTCGGTAGCAAGGGCTTGGATACAATCCTTGCAAACAAGGGTCATGTCGGAAATAGAAGTGGAATTAGATTTGTGAGTGGATCTTACCAAAATCCCACCACCTTCATTAAAGGACCCACATTGCATGTATCACCCCATTTGAAATGTAATTTTTGTGGTAAAACTAGACATGTTATTTACAAATATCCGTTTAAGAAAATTAGTCCACATAAATTGATATGGGTTCCTAAAGGAACCATAAATAATTCAATGTTAAATTATAAAATTAGTAAATCAATTTGTGGGGCACCCAAAATCAAATGGGTACCTAAAAACCACCCTCTTTTGTAGACAAACTCACAAGCTAGAAGCAAGAGATGGTATCTTGATAGTGGATGCTTAAGGCACATGACTGGAGATCCATCTCATTTTTCTATGCTCACTAGCAAAGAAGAAGGGTATGTTACCTTCGGGGACAACAACAATGGTAAAATCATTGGCAAGGGAACCATAGGTAACAAATCAAGTTTTTCAATTGATGATGTGTTGCTAGTTGATGGACTAAAACATAATCTTTTAAGCATTAGTCAATTATGCGATAAAGGTTATATTGTTAGATTTGAATCTAATATTTGCATCATTGAAAAACCAAACAATAACATATCCATGATTGCTTTAAAACAAAATAATGTCTACATTATTAATATTAATGAACTAAGTAATGAAATATGTTTTTCGATTTTGAATGATAATGCTTGACTTTGGCATAGGAGATTAGGCCATCTAAGCATGAAATTAATATCTAAGATTTCATCTAGAGAGTTAGCACGAGGGATTCCCAATATGAAGTTTGTTAAGGATAAAGTGTGTGATGCTTGTCAACTAGAAAAATAAATAAAAGCTA
This sequence comes from Musa troglodytarum, assembly GCA_023547065.1. Classification (NCBI taxonomy): domain Eukaryota; kingdom Viridiplantae; phylum Streptophyta; class Magnoliopsida; order Zingiberales; family Musaceae; genus Musa; species Musa troglodytarum. The sequence goes on from CP097506.1 coordinate 30,104,372, forward strand.
GTTTCAAACCAAAAAAATCAAATTAGCACTACTAGACCATTACAATTGATCCATTTGGACTTATTTGAACCAATTGACATAACAAGCCTAGGAGGTAGCAAATATGCCTTCGTAATTGTTGATGACTATAGTAGATACACTTGGACCTATTTCTTGGCTCACAAAAGTGATTGTTTCAAATGTTTTTCTAAATTTTGTAAACTCACTCAAAACGAAAAAGGTTTCATGATTTCATCAATTCGGAGTGATCATGGTGGTGAATTTCAAAACCGTGACTTCCAAAATTTTTGTGAAACAAATGGATATAACCATAACATCTCTACTCCGAGGAATCCTTAACAAAATGGAGCAGTGAAAAGAAAAAATAGAAATTTACAAGAAATGGCAAGAACCCTGTTAAATGAATATAATTTACCCAAATATTTTTGGGTTGAAGCCGTGAACACGGCTTGCTATGTCATGAATAGAGTTCTAGTAATATCATCTCTATCTAAGACTCCGTATGAATTATGGAATAATAAAAAACCCAATGTTTCTTACTTTAAAGTTTTCGGTTACAAATGCTTTATCTTGAATGAAAAGGATGCCATAGGAAAATTTGATGCTAAATCTGATGACGACATCTTTCTTGGTTACTCTTTTATTTCTAAAGCTTTTTGGGTTTTCAACAAAAGAACCTTAGTTATAGAAGAGTCTATTCATGTAGTTTTTAATGAATTTTTTAAATTTAAGAAAAATAATTTTGATGATGATCTTGGTTTCGATGATTTAAATTTGAATGAACCTTCTCCTCAAAATGGTAATTTGGATGCATCTTCTTCCCAAATTTTTTTATCTAAGGAATGGAAGTATGTAGATGCCCATCCCAAGGAGTTAATTATAGGAGACACATCGAAAGGGGTTTAAACTCGTTCTTTTTTTAAAAAAATTTTGTGCCCATGCCGCTTTTCTTTCTCAAATTAAACCTAAGTGCATTGATGATGTCTTGAAAGATGATTCTTGGGTTATCGCAATGCAAGAAGAATTGAATCAATTTGAAAGAAATGAGGTATAGAAGCTTGTTCCTAGACCTAGAGACCATTTAGTTATTGGTACTAAATGGGTCTTTAGAAACAAGCAAGATGAATGCGGTATCATGGTTAGAAACAAGGCTAGACTAGTGGCCAAAGGTTTTAACCAAGAAGAAGATATCGATTACGAAGAGACCTTCGCTCCTATGGTAAGATTAGAAGCCATTAGGATGCTCCTTGCCTATACTAGTAGTCATAACTTTAAACTTTTTCAAATGAATGTCAAAAGTGCTTTCTTAAATGGCTTTATTTTCGAAGAAGTATATGTTGAACAACCACCCGGATTTGAAAACTCTCTTCTTCCCAATCATGTATTTAAACTAACTAAGGCTCTCTATGGATTAAAACAAGTCCCTAGGGCTTGATATGAAAGGCTTAGTTCTTTCTTAATTTCAAATAATTTTACTAAAGGTAAGGTTGATACTACATTGTTTATTAAATATTTTAAAAATAATTTTCTTATTGTTCAAATTTATGTTGATGATATTATTTTTTATTCTTCAAATAAATCACTATGTAAATCATTTGCTAAGTGTATGAGTCATGAATTTGAAATGAGCCTAATGGGAGAATTAATCTTCTTTTTTGGATTGCAAGTTAAACAACTTAGTGATGGTATATTCCTTAATCAAACGAAATATACATTAGAATTGTGAAAACAATTTAACATGGATGGTTCAAAAGCCATCAACACTCCAATGAGTACTTCCACCAAGTTAGACTTGGATGAAAGTTGAGAAAATTTTGATCAAAAAACATATAGGGGAATGATAGGTAGCTTACTTTACCTCACCGCAACTAGACTAGATATTATGTTTAGTGTAGGTCTATGTGCAAGATTCCAAGCTAATCCTAAGTTATCCCACCTTAAAGCTGTTAAAAGAATTCTTAGGTATCTTAAAGGAACTCATAATCTAGGATTATGGTATCCAAAATCCGATAACTTTGATTTAAAAGCCTATGTAGATGCGGATTTTGGTGGATGTAGAATAGATAGAAAGAGCATACCCGGAACATGCCAATTTTTAGGATATACACTTGTTTCTTGAACTTCCAAGAAATAAAATTCGGTTGCACTATCTATGGCGGAAGTCGAATACATAGCTGCAAGTGCATGTTGTACATAAGTTATTTGGATTAAAAATATGTTAGAAGACTATAGAATTTATTTAAAGAATATTCTCATAAAATATGATAATACAAGTGCTATTTGTCTAACCAAAAATCCAATTCAACACTCTAGAACTAAGCATATTGACATTAGGCATCACTTTATATGAGATCATGTCAATAATAATAATGTCATTCTAGAATTTATTGATACAAAACATCAATTAGTGGACATCTTCACAAAACCCCTAAATGAAGAACAATTTGACTTTATTAGAAGAGAATTAGGCATGCTAAATTATTCTAATACATGATGTTGTATATTTCTTTTCCGAAATTTTTCAACTTCGGTTTTGATTGTATCATCTTAATATCAACTTTTTATTTTTGAATGACATCTTTACAATGTCATCTTGGCATTTTGATCTTCCTATTGATGAATTTTTTGAGTTATGTCATGACTTTTGATGAAATGATTAAATTTTCAGTTTTGATAGTTTCATATTGATATTATATTTTCATATTTTGATGACATCTTTATATCATGGAGCTCTCATTTTTATCTTTCGATCATAATCTTGATGAAAGCTATCATGATGTTGTTTTCCTCCTTCTTTAAATAGTGGATACTAATGATGTAGTAAAAACTGATTTTATACGCTCCTTTAAGTATGACTAAAGATATTTCATGACTTGCATTTTATATGAAGCTTAACATATGCATAAATTAATGTCATGAATTATGCAAAATTAAGTTCTTAAATGTTCATCTTTGATTTTTATTCTTGTGCTAATCGGTATGATTCAAGGTTTTATGACTTCCTCCTCATGAATCACTACAAGAATGCCACGTCGAATTTTTTTTTCCTTCAAATTTTTGATATTGATATATTTCATTCGTTGAAGTTTTATGAATTTTGACACCTCATTCTCATGGAGTTTACCTTAAAATATGAAATCTTTGATAAATGACTTTCATGATCTATCCTTTCACAATTCTATGCTCAATTTCTCAATAAAAAAATTGAGTCTTAAATTTTTTTCATGTATGAATTCTTCATAAGCATTTTCAAACTCTAATGTTTTTCTTCGGATCTCATGAACATGAATAAAAATGATCCAAACATTTTTTGAATTTCTCCATCAAGGATGACATATTTTGCATTATGTTCAACTCATTTATCAAATGCTTGATAATTGACCACTCATTTTTTTTGTGGTATGATACCTTGTTAATAAAAAAGGGGGAGAAAAATGTGAAATTGATGACAAATGACTTATACATAGCAATATGATGGAATCAAAGACTTAATGTATCGTATCGCATCGCAATAACTTATATGGTTCATATTACAAATTGCTTTTGCCATGCCTTGAAATTAAAAATTATTTCTATGCTTAAAAGCATCACAATGAATTGTAATATATCTCAAATGTTTAAAATGTAAATTTTCTTGAGATAAGCTATTTTTTCATTTGATATCATGCCTTGATTGTGCATTTCATTGATATCATTTGATCCTTGTGTTATTTTAAGTTGTGACTAGTTTCTCTTGTCGAAATGATGTATGTCTATCATTCGACTAGAAAATTCATATCATGCCATGACATTATGAAAAATATGAAGTTTCATATTTATGGATGAAAAATCATGCTTGTTAAGCATGGCGATAAGTTTAATAAATGAAACTTATTGGGTTTGGGATGAATTCAAAGGATTGAATTCAAGTGTTTTTACCTTCTCATAATATGACATATAGATAGGGGGAGTTAAGATTAACTCCATCATCAATTGATTATCATCATCAAAAAGGGGGAGATTGTTGAATCTCGAATTTTGATGATGAAGTCAATTGGTGAATTATTTGTTCTAATTCATATTATCGAGATAAGTGTGCAGGATTAACTATGATAGGATGAAAATATAAAGCGATTTACCGAGGTCAAGTTCGCTGGGAGTTCGAGAGGTCACCGAAAGTTCGAAGGATCGTCGAAAGTGCTGTCGGAACCAACCGAGATAGAATCAAGGACTTGCCGAAGGTTTTGGAAGTTCACCGGAAAGATCGTCGGAGGTTCGCGGAGATCACCGAGGAGGTTCGAAAGCTTGTCGAAGACTCATTGAACTCGTCACGGAATCTGGGAGCTTGCTGGGAGTCCACTGAAAGAAATCCGAAGGAGTATCGGAAGTCCACCGGAAGTTCGTCGGAAAAGCTCGCCGGAAGACGACCTGAAGAATGTCGATTTAATCACTTAGAATTATGTTTCAATTTCGTAGTTAGCATGTAATTAGGGTAAAGATTAAGAAATAATCCTGTTTAAACGTAGTAGGGGCCAATCGGGCCCTTATTGGGCTGATTTGGGCCGAAAATAAGGCCCATTCAGCTTTGCTGAATGGCCCAAGCGGTGGCATCGCCTAGCACCTGAGAGCTTGGGCGGTGGCACTGCTGCTCTGGGTGGTGGAACCACCCAGTATACTGTCAGTCTGACAACTGACAGGCGGTGGCACCGCCAACACCGAAAAACCCAAAATAAATTCAAATTTGGAGCCCAAATTTAAATCCTCTTTGGGTTTATAAATACCTCTCCTTTCTCAATAGAAAGAGCAACCTTTTAAGAGTTAGAAATTGAGCAAAAGCCATAGCAAAGCTTTGTTTTCTATAGCTTAAGTGTTCACCTCTCTCTCTTTGTAAAAATCTGTAAGAGTGTGAACCACTTGTAAAAGGTTGTAAGAGGGGTATTTGGTCTTTCCCCTTCAAAGAGACTTGCTAGTGGAAGTTGGGAGCCTCATCGAAGAAGGCTTCGAAAGTGGATGTAGGTCATTTGATCAAACCACTATACATCGTGGTGTTCTTAAATGTGTGAGTGTTTAAATTTCTAAATCGTTTCTCTACTTAGTTGCAAATCATTTCGGTTTTCATCTCCTTTACTCAAGCTACTTTAACTAAGTCATCTTTCGTCGAATCAAAATCTTCATACGAACTAGTTATTTACGAAATTGATTTCAAACTTACGAATTTTAATCCGCTACACTAATTCATCTCTCCTCTTAGTGCCTCTCCGATCCTAACAAATTAGGCTGAATTAGACTAGATTCAAGGTCCATTCAATAGGGATGGACCACGTTTGGCGGTGGCACCACTAGACTGGGGTGGTGGCACCACCCCAAGAACTAATTCCCAAATGGTTTGGACGGTGATACTGTTGACAGTTATTACCTATCAACGGTGGTACCGCCTGACAAGCGGTGGTACCACCTGATAAACGGTGGACCACCTGACAAGCGGTGGTATCGCTTAGTACACTAACAGAGCAGGGTCAACTGGTGGTGGTACCACCAGTGCTAGGTGGTGGTACCGTTAGTACCCAGAAATCCGAGATGACTCTTTTTGGCTCCATTTTTTAAGCCAATTGAATCTATAAATACCTCTCTCTTCTCAGCTAGCCAAGCACCTTTGAGAAGTGGAAAAACTGAGTCAAAGCTATAGTAAAATTGTATTCGATAGCTTGAGTATTCACCTTCCATGTTTTACTTTGTCAAAATTCTGTAAGAGTGTAAACCACTTGTAAAAGTTTATAAGAGGGGTGATTGATCCTTCCCCTTCAAGAAGATTTGATAGTGGAAGTTGGGAACCTTATCGGAGAAGGTTTCGGAAGTGGATGTAGGTCATTTGACCAAACCACTATACATCGTTGCGTACTTCTCTTAATGTATGAGTTTTAACTTTCTGTATTTTATTCTATACTTGCTGTGAGCTCTCGAGTTCCTCCTCTCTACTTTCGATAGCATTCACTTAGCCAAAATCTTTTTTGTCGTATCAAAAATTCTCTACGGACAACTCTTTCCGAAATCAATTTTAAAATTATGATTTTTATCTACTACACTAATTCACCCCCCTAGTGCCGCTCAGATCCTAACAATTTGTATCAGATCCCGGTCACTCTTATTTGGTTTAAAACCCAAGAGAGATAGCTTATTCCGGTATACAAGACGATCATTCAATTATACATTCGTCTATGTTTAATGGGTCGGATTACACCTATTGGAAGACTCGTATGAAGATTTTTTCTTATTTCCATGGATTTTGAACTTTGAAATATCATTGAAAATGGATTTAAAAAATCTTCTCTTCCGATGAACAAATGAAATGAATCGAAGAAGAAGGTTTTTGCTCTCAATGCAAAGGCTATGAATGTCTTATTTTGTGCATTTGATAAAAATGAGTTTAATCGTGTTTTGATTTGTGAATCAACTTTTGATATTTGGCATACTCTTGAAATCACTCATGAAGGTACTAGCCAAGTGAAAGAGTTCAAAATCAACCTCTTGGTGCATTCTTACGAATTGTTTCGGATGAAACCAAGTGAGTCCATCGGTGACATGTACACCTGTTTCACGGATGTCGTCAATGGACTCAAAGCACTTGGTAAAGGTTTTTATAATTTTGAACTTCTAACAAAAATTTTAAGATCCCTTTGAAAGAGTTGGAATCCAAAAGTTACGGCTATTCAAGAGGCCAAGGACCTTAAAAATTTTCCTCTCAAAGAACTCATTGGGTCTTTAATAACCTATGAAATGACATGTCATGCTCATGATGAGCTAGAGAACCTCCTTCCAAAGAACAGGAAGGATATGACATTAAGAACACAAGAAAATCGCTTGAAGGAATCTTCAAGTGATGAGGACCTTGATGATAAATTTGCACTCTTACCTCATAAATTCAAAAAAATTATAAGAAGAAATAAATTTAAAATTAAAATTAAAAACAAACTTGAACCCAAAAAGGATCAAGTTATATGTTATGAAAGCAAGAAGTCATGACACTTTAAAAGTGAATGCCCCTAATCCAAGAAGAAGTAACCAAAGAGGAAGAAAGCTCTAAATGTGACATGGGATGACTCAAGTAGCTCCGAAGAAGAAGAAGTAAGCAACAAAGGGAAGGCCAACTTCGCATTGATGGCTTTAGGAGATGAGGTAAGTGAGTTATTTAATGAAAATTTATCTTTCAATGAACTTTCGATTATTTTTCATGAATTATTTGATGAGTGTAGAGCTATTAATAAGAAGTTCAATTTATTAAAAAAAGACCATGCTATCTTACTAGAGAAACTTGAAAGTCTTGAACTCGATACTCCCTCTTTACCCTCATGCTCTAAGTGTGAACACTTAGAGGTAATCAAAAATGAGAACTTGCTATTTAAAGAGACCCTAAACAAGTTTAAGGTTGGTAGTAAGGGCTTGGACATGATCCTTACAAACAAGGGTCACGTCAGAAAAAGAAGTAAAATTGGATTCATGAGTGGATCTCATTGAACTCCAACCACCTTCATTAAAGGACCCACACTACATGTATCATCTCATTTGAAATGTAATTTTTATTGTAAATCCGAACATGTTGCTTACAAATGTTTGTATAAGAAACTTAGCCCACAAAGATTAATATGGGTTCCTAAAGGAATGATAAGGAACTCAATGAACAATGATAAGTTTAGTAGATCAATAATTAAGGCACCCAAGTTCAAATGGGTACCTAAAAACTATTCTCTTTTGTAGACACATTCACCTACACAAACTAGGAGCAAGAGATGGTACCTTAATAGTGGATGCTCAAGGCATATGACCGGAGATCCATCTCAATTCTCTAAGCTCACTAGTCAAGACGAAGGGTATGTCACCTTCGGAAATAACAAGGGTAAAATCATTAGTAAGGGAATTATAGGTAACAAATCAAGTTTTTCAATTGATAATGTGTTATTGGTAGATGGTTTAAAGTATAATCTTTTAGTCAATTATGTGATAAGGGATATATTATGAAATTTGAATCTAATGCTTGCATTATTGAAAAACCACACAACAACACATCTATGATTGCACTAAAACAAAATAATATCTACACCATAAACATTGATGATCTTAGTAATAAAATATGTTTTTCGATTTTGAATGATGATGCTTGACTTTGGCACAAGAGATTAGGTTATGCTAGTATAAAACTAATCTCTCAAATCACATCTAAAGATCTTATAAGAGGCATTCCTAATGTTAAGTTCATTAAAGACAAAGTATATGATGCTTGTCAACTAGGAAAACAAATAAAAAATAGCTTCAAACCAAAGAATCAAACAAGTACCTCTAGACCATTATAATTGATCCATATGGATTTATTTGGATCAATTGACACAACGAGTCAAGGAGGTAGCAAATATGCCTTTGTAATTATATATGACTATACTAGATTTACTTGGACCTATTTCTTAGCTCACAAAAGTAATTGGTTTAAATATTTCTCTAAATTTTGTAAACTTGCTCTAAACAAAAAAGGTTTTATGATTTTATTGATTCGAAGTGATCACGGTGGTGAATTCTAAAACCGTGACTTCCAGAATTTTTATGAATCTAATGGATATAACCAAAACTTTTTAGGAATCCTCAACAAAATATAGTAGAAAGAAAGAATAAAAATTTATAAGAAATGACAAGGACCATGTTAAATGAACATAGTTTACCCGAATACTTTTGGGCCGAAACCTTTAATACAACTTGATATATCATGAATAGGGTTCTAATAAGACCATCTCTATCAAAAACTCATTATGAATTATGGAATAACAAAAAAACTAAATATTTCTTATTTTAAAATTTTCGGTTGCAAACGCTTTATCTTAAATGAAAAGGATTTCTTAGGAAAATTCAATACTAAATCCGATGAAAGCATCTTTCTTAGTTACTCTTCTGTTTCTAAATATTTTCATATTTTTAACAAAAGAACCTTGGTTATAGAAGAATCCATTCATGTAGTTTGTAATGAAAATTTTAAATTAAAAAAAATAATTTTGATGATGATCTTGATTTTGATGGTTTGAATTTAAATGAACTCTCTCATCAAAATTGTAACTTGGATGCATCTTCTTCCTAAATTTTCTTACCTAAGGAATGGAAGTATGTAGATGCCTATCCAAAGGAGCTAATTATAGGAGACACATCAAAAGGGGTTCAAACTCGTTCCTCTTTTAAGAATTTTTGTGCTAATGTTGCTTTCCTTTCTTAAATTGAACCTAAGTGCATTGATGAAGCCTTGAAAGATGATTCTTGGGTTATCGCAATGCAAGAGGAATTAAACCAATATGAGAGGAATGAAGTGTAGAAGCTTGTTCCTAGACCAAGTGACCATTTAGTTATAGGTACTAAATGGATATTTAGAAATAAGCAAGATGAATTTGGTATCATGATTAGAAACAAAGCTAGATTAGTGGCCAAAGGTTTCAACCAAGGAGAAGGTATCGATTACGAAAAGACCTTCGCTCCTATGGTAAGATTAGAAACCATCAGAATGCTCCTTGCCTATGCTAGTAATAATAATTTTAAATTATTTCAAATGGATGTTAAAAGTGCTTTCTTAAATGATTTTATTTCCGAAGAAGTGTTTGTTGAACAATCACCTGGTTTTGAAAACTCTTTTCCTAATCATATGTTTAAATTGACTAAGGCTCTCTATGGGTTAAAACAAGCCCTAAGGGCTTGGTATGAGAGAATTAGTTCATTTCTAATTTCAAATAATTTTACTAAAGGCAAAGTCGATACTACATTATTTATTAAATATTTTAAAAATAATTTTTTTATTGTTCAAATCTATGTTGATGATATTATCTTTGGTTCTACTAACGAATCGCTATGTGAATCATTTGCCAAGTATATGAGTTATGAATTTGAAATGAGTCTAATATGTGAATTAACCTTCTTTTCAGGATTACAAATTAAATAACTTAGTGATGGTATATTTTTTTATCAAACTAAATATACATTAGAATTGTTAAAATATTTTAACATGGATGGTTCAAAAGCCATAAATACTCCTATGAGTACTTCCACTAAGTTAGACTTAGATGAAAGTGGAGAAAATTTTGATCAAAAAATATATAGGGGAATGATAGCTTACTTTACCTCACCATAACTAGACCGAACATCATGTTTAGTGTAGGACTTTGTGTAATATTTCAAGCTAATCCTAAGTTATCTCACCTTAAAGCCGTTAAAAGAATCTTTAGATATTTTAAAAGAACTCCTAACCTAGGATTATGGTATCCAAAATCTGATGACTTTGATTAAAAGCCTATGCGGATGCGGATTTTGATGGATGTAGAATAGATAGAAATAACACATCCAGAACATACCAATTTTTAGGATATGCACTTGTTTCTTGGACTTCTAAGAAATAAAACTCAATTGCACTATCTACGATTGAAGCCGAATACATAGCCGCAAGTGCATGTTGTGTACAAGTTGTTTGGATGAAAAATACTTTAGAAGACTATAGAATTCATTTAAAGAATATTCTCATAAAATATGATAACACAAGTGCTATTTGTCTAACCAAAAATCTCATTCAACACTCTAGAACTAAGCATATTGACATTAGGCATCACTTTATATGAGATCATGTCAATAATAATGATGTCATTCTAGAATTTATTGATACAAAACACTAATTAGTGGATATCTTTACAAAACCCCTAAATGAAGAATAATTTGACTTCATTAGAAGATAATTAGGCATGCTAAATTATCCTAAAATATGATGTTATATATTTCTTTTCCGAAATTTTTTTTTAACTTCGGTTTTCATAGTCTCACCTTAATATTATTTTTGAATTCCGGATGACATCTTATCGATATGATATTTTAAATGGAGCTCTCATTTTTATTCCTCAATCATAATTTGTTGATTCTCCTCCTTCTTCGGTTGATGAATCTTAAGTAATATCATACCCTTCGATGATGTAGTGAAATCGATTTTATACTCCCTCTATCTTTATTGGGATGATTAAATGGTTTTTATGATTTTTATGATCATTTGAAACTTGACATATGCATAGATTAATGTCATGAATTTTGCACAAAGATTAAGCTCTTAAGTATATGTTTTACTCTTTTCAGACTTTATTCTTAACTCTTGTGCTCATCTCTAAGTTTTGAGCATTTGTTATTTATCTTCCGCCTTATGGATTCTTATAAGAATACCAAGTTGAATCTTTTTCTATAAAACTTTTGATGTTGATGTGTTCCACTTCATGAATTCATAAATGCCAAGTTGAACTTTTTCATGAATTTTGATCCCTCTCTCTCACAAATTTTTCCTTGAATAAATGACATGAGCTCTTGTTAATATGTTTGACAAATGACTAAATGTTTGATAAATGACTTCAATGATCTATCCTTCCACTTTACAATTTTATGCTTGAATTTTCAATATTGCATCTTGAACCTCTTTCATGTATAAATCTTTCATGACTACATGATACCTTATGATGATTGCATTTATTATTATTTTTTTGTAATCATAATTCACCTCTTTTTTGTTGATGACAAAGGGGGAGAAGAAAGTGGCAAAATAAATTGATGACTTGATAAATGCCTTGCATGCATCGAGAAGAATATGGCAAATAAATCTATGACTTAATAAATGATTTATATGTATCGTATCGTATCGTAATGACTTGATGGAATGATAAATGTCTTATATGTTTTGTATTGCAATATGATGGAATGATAAATGTCTTATGTGTTTTATGTTGCAATATAATTGATTTTTCCATGTCTTGTAATCGAAAATTGGTTGCTATCTTTAAAAGCATCGTAATAAAATTTGTAATGTATCACAATGTATCACATGTATCGCAAATGGTTCATATATGCTTAACATATAAATTTTTAAAAGATTATTATCATATCATATTTAAAATTTGGTATCTTTCATTGATATGATAAGATATCATCCCATTTAATGATGTATTGAAAAAATGATATCATGCCTTGCATTGTGCACTTTATATTGATATCATGTGATCTTTGTTATATTTCAAATTATGATTGGTATTATTTGTCAAAGTGATAAATGTCTATCATCATTTGATTTGAAATTGAGTGTTATGTGAAAAATACAAAGTTTTGTATTTATGAATGAAAGATCATACTTGTTATGCATGATGATAAGTTCAAACGGATAAAACTTATTGGTTTCGGCTTGAATTCAAGTGTTTTCCTTCTCACATATAGATTGGGGGAGTTAAGATTAACTCTGTCATCAATTGATTATCATCATCAAAAAGGGGGAGATTGTTGAATCTTGAATTTTGATGATAAAGTCAATTGATAGGTTATTTGATCTAATCCATATTATTGAGATAAGTGTGCAGGATTAATTATGATAGCAATGAAGACATAAAGTGAATTATCGGAGTCAAGTATATTGGGAGTTCAAGAGTCCATCGGAAGTCCAAAGGATCATCGGAAGTGCTATCGGAACCAGCCGAGAATGAATCAGGGACTTACCGAAAGTTTTGGAAGTTCATCAGAAAGATCGTCGGATATTCGCGGAGCTCACCGAGAAAGTTCGGAAGCTTGCCAAAGATTCGAAGAACTCGCCATAAAGTCTGGCAGCTTGCTGGGAGTCTATTAGAAGAAATCTAAGGGTGTGTCGGAAGTCCGTCGAAAGTTCGCTGGAAGCTCGTCGAAAGAAAACTCGACATGTCGGTTTAGTTTTTGCTTGGAATATGTTTTCAATTTCGTAGTTATCATATAATTAGAGTTAGAATTAGGTGATAATCCTGATTAACCCTAGTAGGGGTTAACTGAGCTTTAATTGGGCTGAATTGAGCCGGATTCAAGGCTCATTCAGTAGTGTTGAACCATGTCTAGCGGTGGCACCGCCCCGAGAACTAATTTCCAAGTGGTTTGGGTAGTGGTATCGCCCTAGGTCAACGGTGGTATCACCAATTCATAGAGACCGAAGACCCTGTCAAGCGGTGGTATCGCCAGACTGGGTGGTGGTACCGCCCAGTACACTAACAGAGCAGGGTCAACTGGCGGTGATACTGCTAGTATTAGAAAATCTGGGATGTGACTCTTTTTGGCTTTATTTTTGAAGTCAATTGAGTCTATAAATACCCATATCTTCTTAACTGGCTAAGCACATTTCAGAAGTGAAAAAACTGAGTCAAAACTATAGCAAAATTGTATTCGATAGCTTGAATATTCACCTCCCATGTTTTATTTTGTCAAAATTCTGTAAGAGTGTGAACCACTTGTAAAAGTTTGTAAGAGAGGTGCTTGGTCTTTCCCCTTCAAGAAGATTTGATGGTGGAAGTTGGGAACCTCATTGGAGGAGGTTTCGGAAGTGGACGCAGGTCATTTGACCAAACCATTATACATTACTATGTATTTCTCTTGATGTGTGAGTTTTAATTTTCTGCATTTCATTCTATACTTGTTGTGAGTTCTCGATTTCCTCCTCTCTCCTTTCAATAGCATTCGCTTAGTCGAAATCTTTTTCGTCGGATCGAAAATTCTCTACGGACAACTCTTTCCGAAATTAGTTTCAAAAGTACGATTTTTATCCGTTACACTAATTCTACGCCCCCCTTTCTTAGTACCGCTCAAATCCTAACAAGAGTTAGTAGTATCCATGGAATAAATTACATAGTAAAATTTTCTGAAGTTCTTCAAAATTATTATCAAAAAAAATTTAATCATCGATGTGACACTAATCTATTAAGTTGAATCAAGTATTTAGTGATTTATACTTAGATGTGAAAATTGGTGAAAGCTAGTTAAACTTTATTCTAACATTTTCTTAATCCAATCTGGGATAAGCTTAGATTAAAAAATATGTAAGTATTATAGTAAAGTATGGATTCAAATTTGGATACCTAAATAATTAGAGGGATTTTATTATTGTGAAACATATGTGCAACATAATTATTATTAAATAATGATGATAGCTACCGAAATTTTATCGGATACCCACGTTTATGTTCCCCACTTAAATTAGTTTTGGATGCATTTTAATTAAGTTTAACATTGATTTTAAATATGAAACTAGATAATTGAGTTATTACTTCGTCAAGTTTAAGACATTTTTAGATTAAAACAATTCGATACATGAAGTAATTAGTTGAGTTTGATTTCGGATTCAAATAAAATGTGAATTTTCTAAATTTTCTTGTTCCTACTTTTTTTCTTGTCATTCCATTTTGATTTCTTTTCTTTGGTTAGTTTCTAGAATCAATAATTTAGCAATTATAGCAACATCTGTGTTCCAATGTTTTGTAATAAAATCTACACCATCCCAACTGTAATAGAATATGGTAGACATATGATTTGATGGGATGGGTGTCATATATTACACGCATGATGAGTATAATTAGTTTTCATTGATCTTGTTTATGACAAATATATTTCATGCATCATTTGGTGTACTCATTAACCCATCATAATCTCGTCTAAGCATGAAGTTTTAAGGCACTTGAGGCCTTTAATTTTCTAAGATTTTAGAGAGAGTCTTCCGTTTTTATGACGTGCACACTAAAATTCTTATCATGTGAGACCCATTTATTGCATTCATGATTATTATAATTATTGTTCATTCATCTTATTTATGGTGAAGATATTTTATACATTCTCTTATAAATATTATAATGTGACTGATTAATTTAGGTAAGAAATTATAAATATTAGACATGCGATGATTAAAATTATTTATCATTGATAATGTTTTTTCGTGTGTCAATTAGGCATTTAGCTAATCATGGAGGACGAATGAGTAATGAGTGTTTAAATGTCATTGTGAGATTCATATATCCACCTTTTCTGTTAAAATATTTTAATGAGTTAGTGCACTATTGTATGGGTCTTATATCTAATAATGGAGATATTATATATATTCTTTGAAGTACCAATTGACCGGTCACAAATAATCACTCAATTTAGCTCATCACCAATTTAGGATGGAATATCATGTAATTACATCATTTTTGTGTGAATACCTGTATATATTAAAATATATAAAAGTCTCGAGTAGCTCAAAAATAGGTTCTTATTTTTTTATTTTAATATGAGAACCTATCAAAATAATATATATATATATATATATATTGTGAAGGTTTAAATTTTTTTTAGAATTTCAAATGTATTTACGAGAAAATAGGATCACAAATTTTTAATAGGATATTAGAGGGAATTTCTTGAATATACACTTAGAGGTATATACAAATATGGAAAGAAATATTTATGAGAGAGTAAGATATAGGTTTATGTGAGATAGAAAGAGAGCAAAATTAACTGGTCATTCAAATAAATAAATAATAAAAATTAGCATTTGATTTGTCGTTGGAATCAAAATATTCTAATTTTATTGGATCTGACATTTTAATGACCAAATATTTTTGACATCTTTTTTCATGCATTTCTGGTGTCCCATTATATATTGATTCTCAAATTCTTAAATCAAAATATAGATTTGGGTTAATTACAGCAACTAATACAATTTATTAGGTTAAATGCATTTCTTGTTCGTCTGAGATTTTTTATTTTCTATTAGGTATAATCAAATTTATCAACACTATTTTGTACCTATATAATGGTTTGCCCTTAATTAATTAATTATTATTTAATCCTAACTTTGTATTATTTGCTACTCATATTATTAATATCATACTTTGTATATACTACTTTATATTTATTTTTACTATTTTAATATTATTTAATCTTATACATTTCATAATTATATTTTCTAAAATTATGGTGTTTATATTATATTGTTTAATTTTTCCTTAGCATATTACATTATGCATATTTTAAATTTATATTGGTAATATGATTTTGTTATTTTTGGTTTTTAACTTAATAACAGGGGAGAATCTCAAAGTGGATTATATTTTTGTGACACACGAAGGAGTAGGGAATGAGATTACTGCAATCACATATCATAGGTAATAAGTACTCGTATCTCATATCATATATCTCATTTCAATCTATTTATATAGAAAATGTACAGTTGGAGGCGACAAGACGACTCTGATGATTATTATAAACAAATAAAGATGTAAGAAACTTATGTGATAGTTCAATTTTTGGAGAGTTAGAAAACATTTAAAATCCATAAAAAGTCATTGATTATGATTATTTATCTCTTTTTTTTATAGTTTCTATTTTTTTTTTTTTTTTAAGATCTCCCACTCACCTCTTCTCATTTCACTGGTAATAATCGTTTAGGTCTCTTCAACATATATTTACATCAAATTAAACGATCCTTCCTTATTTTATCCTTTCTTTATAGAAGCAACATCAGATTAACTATTCACAAATGTAAATATTTTTTTTATGTTTCCTAATAACTCCAAATATCTATCTTGAAAATATAAAAAAAATAAAGATATTTGGAGTAATCCATCGACACAAACATTTTTTATATATATCCTAGAATAACTCGCTACCGTTGAACTAAATATATATTTAAAACTGATTCAAACCCAAGATTTGGATCAAAGACCTGACCTGATCATGTTCAATCCCACATGAGAAGATTGATTCGATCAACTGTAGATGAATGAGAAAAAGAATGATCATGCTTCTGAGCTCCTTTGTCTCGCATTCCTTGAATGTTTTTGAGTGTGCAGATGCATATCATTTAAAAATATGAGCTGATCTAGCCAGGGTTAGTGCCATGACATACCAACAGAATTTGATCACGAGTCCCACCAATGCAAGGGAAAGTGCCTCAAAGAAGTATTTGCCTACATAAAGCAAGCAACAAAAGGGGAAAAACATAATCACAGATCAGGCCACGGTGCCATTTATATACAAGTTGCAACTTTCAAATTTGAATGTCTAAAACTGCCATATCCGAATCATGAAACCTTAGTCAGAGCTATATTTTCTGATTCTGGGTCTTCATCTATGAGCAATAGATGAAGCGGGAAGAAACTGGGAATAAGGATGCCCAGCAACAAACAGAGAAGAGCTGCAACTCCAACCCACCAGGCACCGTGTGGAATCCCTAACATTAGTTCATCACAAACTGCACAACCGAGAACACTATTAAGATAAGAGTAGGAAAAGAGTGCATGACGAGTTGCATTATCACAATGTGCAACTAAAATAAAAGCCAAAAAGGATACTAGTCTGCATTGAGAACGTATCCTAGAATGTCTGTTCTAAGCATAAAGATGTTCTAATTCACCATCCAAGATGCGGATGGCCTTCAAACTGTGTCCAGTCTTAAATGCAACTAAATATGGAAAATCATTAAATGGCAAAATGTTAACAAGGAAATATCCACAAACACTAGCATTTTACTTAATTTCTGCAGCTGAACATTTATATTAATATATGCTCAAACATAAAAGTTTGCAAGTCACCTATTATTCTGTGATATCAATTTAATCAATAAATTGTAGAATTTTATTTTCTCTAGGTGTCAGTTGGTACTCCATTTTGTTCCATGTACATGGTCATTTGGATTTTTAAAAAAAATGTCGTAACATTAAGACAAACAACAACCACTATTACTATCGAGAACCAAAAAATAATTTTCACCTGATAAGCTAGGTTGTTAATTTCTGCAGCTGAACAATTATATTAATATATGCTCAAACATAAAAGTTTGCAAGTCACCTATTATTCTGTGATATCAATTTAATCAATAAATTGTAGAATTTTGTTTTCTCTAGGTGTCAGTTGGCACTCCATTTTGTTTCATGTCACTGGTAATTTAGATTAAAAAAAATGTCATAACATTAAGACAAACAACATCCACTATTACTAGCAAGAACCAAAAAATAATTTTCACCTGATAAGCTAGGTTGGTAAGTCCACATCCTAGAGAAATTAGGTCTTTCCCGTCACTATGTTGGAACTAGTACTACCATAATCTCTTTGTTTTTTTTCCCTACCATAATATTTTTCAATTTTATATCTTCTACAGCTAATAAGGCTCTTTTAGTTGACACTGAAAAGCAGCTTGTCTTGAATCCATGCAGCAACTGAAAGACTCATGCCTCTAGCAATCTTGAAAACAACTGCAACATTGGAAAGTATATAACCTAACTTTAAGGGTTGTGAATAAGGTTTCAGTTTTGAAGGTCCTGGACATTCATTTCAAATATTGTCGTGCTTGCTCTCCATGTTCCAAAATTTATACTTCCATAAGAAAAGACTACAACCCAATTTCAATTATTTGACTATTAATCTTAATGAAAGGCCATGCATCTCTCTTTTTGTTCCTAAAACTCAAGATATTGCTAAGCAACAGGTATATAAGGCATTTTGATCAATGACAACAGGGCCACAATGGGTAGCCGTCTCAAGTATGAAGGAACAAGAATGTCATAGAATGAACACACTTTAAAATGTATCTAGAGGTTGGCATCCCTAACTTAACTGGCATAAAGAAGTGACCACCAAGGAAGATGATTTCGTCGTATACCAACTGTGAAAAAATTAGTATGTAACATGATGGGCAGTATGTAGAACAAGGTATACTGAAGCGGTGTGAATTGAATGCTTCCATTTATTTTGTTCCCCTAGTTTGTTTGTTTTTCCATATCATACTTGGAAGACTTACTAAAACGGGAGTTCATTCTGACAATCCATAAGCTACTTGACATAAATATCACAGAGAGGCAACAACGAAATTTAGTCAAGATAGAAGTGGGCAACATTTTCTTTTTTCTCAAGGATTTCACTTCTAAACTTCAAACTACAATCAATATTTTTCATGCGGGTAAAGCCAAAAAAGAATCCTTTAAACAAATTATTGTTGAAAAAAAAGTAAAAATTGATATCGTTAATTAAAATTTTCTCAAGATAATGGCAAGCTGAAGTACATACTTTGTTGAAAATGTTACTGAGTGCACATGTGCCACATAGAAGAATCAGAAGGCATGTTCAGGTCTATTGCAGACATTGCAAAATTTCACAGACCAATAGAACTAGAGGTTATAAAACATGGAAGACAATATGAGAAGATCCATGTAGGACAGATCTGAAACTGAAATGATAAGTATTTGCACAAGACAAAAGAACGCTGATGATAAAAATATGGTAAAAGATGAAGAAATTAAGAAAGATGAAAAAAATATGGTAAAAAGGAACCGCAATGAGTACACCTAGGTGAGGAAAAATTTATTAGACTTGCAAGGAAAATACTCTGGATGAGTCTGGCCACTAGTTGAAGACCAAAAAGAGCACTCTATATACTCGTCCTGGCTTTATAGCTGAACCACATTCATGGGCAAAAATCTCAAGGATGTTGATGAAGATGTCATGTTCTATGTTCAGGAACAGAAAGGTGAATAGTGTCCCAAAGTTGAGAGACCAAGCAAGAAAGACCCATAATAGATGTGACCATAGTTAGCAGTATGCATTCGGTGGACCATTTTCTCTACATATATGCTCCTAAGGTCAGCAACGACTTAGAATTTTACTCTTTGAAAGCCTAAACAAGGTCCAAAAGGAACTTAGAGTGTGTCTCAGTTATTTACCTTATGATAACTCTGCTAGTGGTTTCTATAGTTGAAGTTGATTATGTTATGAGCTCGGATAAGATTAGATGTGATCATAATAACACAAGAATTTAAATGAAAATGAAGAGAGAATTTAAAAGAAATCTACATGGAGAGACTTAAGTCTCTTTCAGCTCAAAACAACAAAACAATAGAAGAAAATCATAATATTATGTGGCTAAACAAAGATCATTTTCTTTCTTTTTTTAATCTTAAACTCAAAGCAAAGATCATAGCTTCAGTATATAGGTTTCTTGTTTTGTGGTTTCTTGTTTTGTAACCACAATGGAGATATGAAATGAAAAACCATAATTAGAAAAGCAAAACAGTTAAAACAATCATTGCATTCAATTTGTCATTAAACAAAAGCAACAATTATAAAGGCTGAATTGTTTAAACAAATTAAACAATATAAATCAATAAAAGTGTCATGCTAGGATGAAAGAAAATTTGAATTTCTCTTCCAATCTCTAACAAGTTTTTTAATGTAATTTTGATGGCACAAGGACACAGAAGATTATTGACTATAATGATCAAAACTCCCCGAAACCATAAGACAAAGTGTCAATTTATTCATCACATACCGATGTTATAGATGACCAGTTCTCTCTCTGGCACGTTTGGCTTGGCAACTACCCCAGCAGCGTCGGCCGTCAAAATAACAAAAGCCTGCGTGAGAAGCATCATATCAATTCAGAAACAAAATCCACGAACAGAACAAGCCAACATTGCTTACTGATTCGTCATTATCAGCCTTAAAAATTAGTTTCTCCGTATTAAGCAATCTCCTATTCTTTCTCGACCAAAGTTCCGGCAAGGTCGTCTGCAGTTGAATGGAGAAGCTAGCAGGTATCTATTGCAATGTCACGTTCAATGAGATTAAGATGATCTTCATAAGAAACTAAAAGAAAAAGGCAAAGCAAGAGCTCATTGGGGCAAAAGAACAAACAGAGGCCGGATATGATATCTTGACTTCGTAGGACGCGGATCTTCTGAGGCCGAGCAGCTCGTAGGTGCGTTGTCCGGAGTTCAATGGCATCGTCTCGCCCTTGATTTCTTCACCGACTTTCAGCGCCTTCACATCCGAGCTGCATCGACGAAGGAAGTGATGACGGCTACGGCAAGCGGATATGGGGCGCAGTCGGAGGAGCGAGACTTACCTGTGTGTGAGGGAGAGGGAGGAGGCAACGAAGAAGCACCGGATCAGGGACACCAGAATGCATCTCCACGACGATGAAGGCATCGGATTCCTCCTTGGCGAGAGAGAGAGAAGGAAAGGCCTGAGAATACGGGCCGAGTCAGGCCGCCATGTACCACACGGACCCTTCTATAGCTGCAAAAAGAGGGCCTTTAGGCCGTTATGTGCCACACGGACCGTTATGTGACCAGGGAAGGGGGCCGACGCAGGCCGCCACGTGCCCCACGGCCCGTTATATAGCCTAAGCATGGCGATTTTGAGTCGGATCCAAATATTGGATCCACATTGAGGCCTGTTAATAGAACTATTGGACTCATTTTGGATCTCATATTGATCCATGTTTGTTTGTCTTTGTAAAAAATATAAATGGTGCTTTTTTTTTTTTTGGAAAAATCTTATTTTTGGGTTTTTTTTTAAATAAAGTTACCCTATTTGTATGACGCCCGTAAAGAATCTCTATCTTTTTCCAATGACTAAAATATCCTCATTAAAAAAATAATTATTTTTTCAGAACCGAGTTAAATCTACACCAAATCTGTCTTTGAATAGAACTGTATCGTTTTAGTTCACCAAATCGGTTATATCTTAAGTCTATTTAAAAATACTACAACCAGATTTAAATTAGTTCGAATCTCTGCCGACCTTTATTATTAATCTTATTATATATTTTTAGATATCATAATATGATTTATTTAATAGTTTTGGATGCTCTTGAATGAAATTTAGAATTGTTTTGATATATTTTAAATAAATGAGTTCGAATCCCTACCGATCTTAATTATTAATCTTATTATATATTTTAAGATATCATAATATGATTTATTTAATAGTTTTGGATGATCTTAAATGAAATTTAGAATTGTTTTGATATATTTTAAAACAAAGAATAATGAATCCTTATATTTATTCATTTAACCTTAAATTTATGTCTATATACCTTAAACTCATATTTTTTTAACGATGAATACAAACAAGATTTAAGGTTATATCTCTTGAAATCCATTTGTTGAAAAATATTATATAATTTTTAGGTAAAAAATGGTATTATAAGATGGGCAAAAATATAATATAAAAAATAAAATTAATAGACCCCTAAGGATATGTTAAGGAATATAACTCCTTTATTGACCTCCAACACACACACGATCAATATCATATCAAAAAAAATTTCAGTCTCCTTATTTGTGAGATCATTCTGATCAATTTAAACTTTGCACCATAATTATCAAGTTGTTGACCTTAATTTTTTCATACTAATTTATGTTTTTATCATTGACCTAAGGTCGTCACCAAGAAACTCTTGATAATCTTTCTTTGTTCTCTTCTAAAATATGTCAATGGGTAACTACGAAAGTCTTTATATTTGATTAAAAAACATAATGCAAAGAAGCATCAAGATCAAACCCTCTTTATAGGGCTGATAGTGAGTAGAGTTCCCAAAATTTACCTAGGTACACCAATTAACCCACCTAGTTAGATAATCACAAGTTCATTCAACAAAAGTCATGAGCCAAATGAATGAGATAACTATATTAACAATAATTTATATTACTAAGTCTTAATTATTAGGATCTAGAGCGACACTAACAGGGGAGGTGAATCAGTGTAGCGGTTAAGAATGATAAATTTTTGGTAATTCAAACAAGTTTAGATACTTTGCACGTTGAAAATTTTATTTTGATAAAATTTGGTTTCGATTGCGTATAAACTTACAATAATTTATAAGGAGGAGATGAGGAAGTGGAGTAGTAAGTAAATAAGGTTTGTTGAAATACAAAGAACAATAGTAAATACAAACTAAGATTTTTATAGTGGTTCGATCATACGACCTCCGTCCACTCCTGATTCCTCTCCTCTTGAGGCCATCGACTTTTTCATTAGTTGTCCTCCTTCCAACGGGCAAGGATTGACTCCCTTACAGCTCTTTCCTTTTGACGGGCTTAGGAGATAACCCTTACAAAGCCTCTCACCCTTCTCTTGAACTTTTCCAACACTTAGAGTTTGAGGAAAGGATTTCTCTCAAATTTACAACAGAATTTTTTCTCTTTTTCATTCTCAGTTATGTGTCTTTTAACCATGAATGAGAGATGTATTTATAGGCTTTGATTGGATTCAAAAATAAAGCTAAAATTTAAATTTTCAGGTTTTCCGAGTATGGGCGGTACCACCGCTTACATTGGGCGGTACCATCGCCTGCAGAACCTCGAAAACAGAGGTTTTGACGGTGCTACCGCTAGCCTGGAGCGGTACCACCGTGGCTGCTTTACTACTAGGCGGTACCACTACCTGTAGCCTAGAAAAGTATACTTTTTCACTTTTCCAGCTCATAGGCGGTGCCACTGCTTGTAACAACTTTGGAGCCACTGAATGGGCCTCCCAATGAGCCCAAATAAGCTCCAATTTAGGCCCAATTGGCTCCTAATTGAGTTAATTCAATTACAACTTAATTAAGCTAATCCTACTCCAATCTAGATAATTATTACAACGCGAATGGTAATTAGTTGCCCGGCACGTCCTTGGTCCATCGACGCTTCGTCCGATACTTCGACGCATCTTCCTCTCTTACGATCTGTTACCCAATCAGCAACTGACCTCTGCAGCCTCGATCTTCTTGGCGCAACTCTGCTCCTCTTGGCCCGATGCTTGATTTTTTTGTCCGAAGCCTTCTACCGATCGTCGATCGAATCTCTGGCTCGACATCCAATCTCCTAACGTGATTTCCTCTAGCGTAACATCGATTCTTCCGGCGTCAATTATCTAACCCTGATCAAGAGTAGACATGCGTGACTCAAAACGTAGTTAGATAACTAAACATGATCAATTAATTTTATCATCAAAATATGAGATTCAACATTAATTTTATATTTTAATTATTAATTTTATTTTACACTAGTATGAAGAATTAGTTATTTTTATTATTTTTGTAAAGTTGGATATAGTTTGTTAACAGTGAACATTCTGTTTTGTATATCAATATGATCAATTATTGTGTTTGGTAAGCATATTGATAGATGTAATAATACTATAGGCTTCTTAATTAAGGTAAATGTCACCCTGTGAATAGCACCAAAAGTTATTATTGTATTGGAAAAAGAAACTTATAGATGTAATTAGTAGACTGCAGTAAAAAAGATAAAAACTTTTCCTTGCAATTATAAAAAACTACAGTATTAAATTCACTTTTACCAATAACATAAAAAATTATAGCAATAAATTATCTCGACGACACTTATTGCTATGGTTCCTACCTGCAGGTCTATAGTTTTGACTGCAATTGGAACATGGTTATTGAGGATTTGGAAAGAAATATGGGCTACTAGTCTTTATCATGAACCATCTTGCCCAAATGAAAATAATCACCTTCATGTGCTACATTTTTGTGTTTAATTGTCTCACATCTCACATTGTAAATAAGAAGAAGCTGGGTCACATCCCAACCTATACCAACGCAGGTCTAGCTAAGCATGCCCCTTAACAAAAAGGATATTACATCCACCCTTAGCTTATTTTATTTGCAATATGCAACTTTAGTATAAAGTCATTAGTGCTTTGATCGTAGTATACTAATAAAATTATAAATCAATTACTAAGGTAACTATTTAACCAATCCGGATTGCTTAGATAACTATTTAACTGGTTAAGATATACTTGACTCGGAATCAACCTATTCAACTTAGGGATGTAATCGATTACTCCACATGAGATTGGCTATAAATAGGCTAATTAAATTCATACATGATCTTTTTATACTTCACGAGATTGGTTATAGATAGGTTAATTAAATTCATAATCTTTTTATACTTCATAATACTTAAACAATCGTTTCGCTTTATAAGTAATGTCCTTTTGTTACAAAACCACACATGTAACACAAATGTATAAAAGTCTTCTCCTTTAATAAAAATTATTCACCATACTATAGTCGTAAAATAAATGATTGATCCGCACTCATTAAACAATCATTGAATCCACCCTGATCAAATAAGGTATCTCTTTATATGGTGCATTAGTTTATAGCATAAGCATCAAAGTGTTTGATATGTTCTGATCAGGCAAATCATCTTCTCATATGCAATATCTTTACTTAGGGTATAACAACAAAGTACCAGATATACCTTAATCAAATAAAATAATATCCTCATGTATGAGATGTCCACACCTAGAATATAAATATTAAGACGTTCAATGCACCTTAAATAAAAGATCACTTATGCCTGTTGTATTAATCTTGGACGAAGGCATTTGTTATATTATTTATTTATTTATTATACAAACAACACTTATTGAATTCCTTCTAATGAGTCTACTCCTTTAATTTTTTTTATATTGATGAAAGCATGAAAATGTAAGATATGCTATAATTGGGAAAGTAGGCCTTATTTGAGATGCATTTATTTTGGATGAAAATATTTAGTATATTTTTATCTTATTTTTTGATTAAACAATAATAAAGAGATAAAGAGAAATGCCTTTATTGCGCCTACTAATATGATCCCAATTCACACCTACTCTCTAATTTTTTTTAACTAACTTTTTTAATGTTAATTTATGATATACAAAAAAATATATAGAACAGGAAAATCATGAATGTTGGTTGTATGAATTACAGTTCTATAAATACAATCAAGCCAAATGTTGGCCCATTAGAGATGGTCTCCTTAATATTTTAGTCAAAATAATGCCCTGAGCTAATATAATATTTAAGCAATTCTAAAGGCATACCTTCGAGGCTTTCAAATATTGTGTTTGACCATCTTATCTTTACTAACTTATATAACTTATGTGAATTATATGTTATAAGTTGCCACATGACAATATCCACCCAAGACAAATAAATAAATAAATAAATATAAAAAAATAAAAGAAATCAGATTTGCTATTGATTAAAGATCATAAATATTGATTGAAAATTTTAAATATTTATTTTTAGAGATGGAAGTATATAAATCAATAATATCATTAAAAAATATTATCATTCAAATCAAGTCAAAAATATTATTTTCTTCGAGGGAAGAAACAAATAGTATATTTTGTTGAATCTCGGATTTTGATAATGAAATCAATTGATGAGTTTATGAATTAATGAGAGTATGAGAAAAATGACATAGGACAAACCTCGATTATGGATAGATAAATCATTGAAGTAGTATAATCAAACGTTGGGCCAGAAAGCATCATGTTAGAGATTGAATATTGGATTGGAGGAATAGTCAACGTGTCGGAAGATGGACTTCATGCCATGAGTTTGGGCATCGGGCCAGAAGGATTGAGTATTATGCCAATAAAATCATATGTTATAGGATATCAACATATTGATAGGTCGAGTAATATACCGAAGGAAAGAACGATGTGCTGGAAAATAAAGCGTCAAATGAACAATTACATGCTGGACAATGTAGGCTTTATGATTGTAATTGCTATGTCTTAATCGGAGTAATTTAGAGTCTAACTAAGTTGGTTTTGGGACCTAACTAAGCTAACTCAATTAGGGACTCATTAGGCCTGAATCGAGATTGAATTAAGCTTATTGGAAGGCTAATTCAGTGGCTTGAGATTGGATGAGGTGGTGGCACCACTAGACCAAGTGGTGGAACTATCAAACTTGACGGTAGTATCACCCGTGAGTTGAAAAGTATGGAATGTATTTTTTCAAAAATCTAATAGTGGTATTACTAGGGAAGGTGGTAATACCGCCTAAACTGATGGTTGTACCATCAGAATACAGTCTCTAAGATTATGTTAGGTGGTGGTACCGCCTAAGTAGATGATGGTATCATCGGTATCCTGAAAACCCAAGGATTTGAATTTTTAGCATCATTTTTGAAGTCGGTTCTATAAATACCTTACTTATATTTGCTTGATATAACAAGAAATGGATAAGAATTCTTGAGAATAAAAGAGTGTAAACTCTATTAAAAAATTGAGTTCCCTTATTCTTGAATTTAAAGGTTGTTATAAAGGAGGTGTGCAAGGATTTTCTTAAAAAAGAAGAGTATAAAAGTTTTCTCCTAAGCCTATGAAAATGAGAAAGAGTTGTAATAAGGATAGTTGATCTTCGTCTGTTAGAAAGAAAATTAGTAGTAGAAGCCGATGACCTCGAATGAAGGGAAATCGGGAGTGGATGTAGATCACGACGATCGAATCACTATAAATTTAATTTGTCTTCCTTTTATGCTCTTTATTAATTTAATTACTTAAACATACATTTAATTATTTAAACATATTTTGGATACCGATTTCATCAAATTCAAGTATTAATCCTCTCCCCACCCCCCCCTCTAGAACCTTTACTTTTTATATTTGATCTTATAAAAAGGATTAAAATATTATAATAAAAATAATAAAAAAAGATCAATAAATAATAAAAAATGTGAGTAGTATGAGGCCATAGTTATTTTTACAGTGAAATTATTTCATCATTCATGTGCAAGAAATAGGAGACCTTCATCGTCAGCCAAGTACGATAGTTATCTAATATTTATTTATTTATCTATTTAGTTATTTTTTTATTTTTTATTATTAAAAAGTTATATTATTACTTGTACTACAACATTAGCTACATAATTGCTTAGACCTATATTCTTAAAAAAGAATCTCATGCATCTTTGCTAGGCAAAAATTTGTAGCTCCCCTATCAGGAGCTAGAAGATTTTGTATTCCCTAACTAAGATATGTTCTTAAATAATGATCAAATTTATAATGCTAGGGAATAGATAAGCTATTATCCTAAAGTGCGATTGTAAATATTATATGACTATTATTGACAATCAATCATGATTGGATATACATAGCTTAACTGGTTCGAAAATAATAGTGTGCCAATTACCAATGGCATATTAATTTAAAAAAATCAAAGAAAGTACTCCATTATTAAAGTACTTAATCTTTTTTAATTTTTACTAATTATAAAATAAATGTTATAAAGTTGGGTTTTTAAAGCTGGGTGCTTTCTTAGTCTTTACTATCAAAAACTCTTCAAGGAGGTCATCGTGAGACATGCCTCCTCCATAAATTTTGTGAGATTATCCCAAACAAAAATAACATAAAAGAAATCCCTTTTAGATATAAGTTGAATTTTGCTTGTAGCCAAATCTGTTCATGACTTTGGGTCAATGCTCTCTAAGCGGATATTTGAACTTCTACATCATACTTCCTTCCAAAAGATAATCTTCTATCCAAATATCAAACTTGATAAGATTTTTAAAATGATTTAAGTCGAATTAAATGTCTTATTAAGTTTATGATCAAAATTGATACTATCATATAAAATTAATATTTCTTAATTTAGTTAGATATATTATCTCAAATGAAATTTAACACAGCGATTTGGTTGAGACATTATATTTTTATTTTCGTTATTGTTGCAAACTTCGATTTAATGTAATTACTTAATTCAAATCCAGAATAAAAAAATGCCCCATATTTCATTTACCTAAATAAAATATCCCTTGTGCCTGATGTATCGATCTTGGATGAAGGCATTTATTGCATCTTTTATTTAATTTTTTATATAAACAACACCTATTAAATTCCTTCGAATGAGCTGACATATGTCCTCTATTTTTCTTATATTAATGAAAGTATCAAAATGTAAGATATGTCGTAATTGAGAAAGTAGATCTTATATCTAATGTATTTATTTTGGATGAAAATATTTAGTATATTTTTATCTTTTTTTATTTAAGCAGTGATAAAGAGACAAAAGGAAATGCCTTTTATCGAGCCTACTAATATGATTCCAATTCATATATATATATATATATATATATATATATATATATATATATATATATATATATATATATATATATATATAACAGGAAAACCATGAATGTTTGGTTGTATGACTCACAGTACCATAAATGCAATCAAGACAAATGTTGGGCTATTAAAGATGATCTCCTAAGAGCAGTAAAAATAATGTCCTGAGCTAATATAATATTTAAACAATTCTAAAGGCATACCTTCGAGGCTTCCAAGTATTGTGTTTGACCATCTTATTTTTGCTAACTATGTGATGCAGAAATAATTTATTATATAACTTATATGAATTATATGTTGTAAGTTGCCACATGATAATATCTACCCAAAGCAAATAAATAAATAGATAAATAAAAGAATTCAGGTTTGTTATTGATTAAAAATCTTAAATATTTATCTTTACCAAGATAAAAGTTTATAAATCAGTAATATCATTAAAGATAATATTATCATTCAAATCAAGTCAAAAATATTATTTTCTTCAAGGGAATTTGATAAATTTTAATTTTTCATATTCATGTATTTTCCTTTTACTTTTTGTATTTGATATCATAAAAAGAACTAAAATATTAGAATAAAAATAATAAAAAATAGATCAATAATTTGAGTTTTTTTTTCCACTTTATGTGTGAATAGTATGAGGCCATAGTTATTTTTGCAATTGAATAATTTCATCGTTCATGTGCAAGAAATACGAGTCTGATAGTTATCCCTTGAGCTAGAGCAGCATGCCTAATAATTATCTATTTATTTTTTATTATTATCTTTCTATTTTTTTCTCTCTCTACTTTTTATTGTTGAATAATTTATATTATTACCTGTACTACTATGGCCATGTAGTTACTTAGACCTATATTCTTAGAAAAGAATCTCATGCACTTTTGCTAGGAAAGAATTTATAGCTTCCCTAGATTTTATATTTCCTAATTAAGATATGTCCTTACATAATGGTTAAATTTATGAGACAAATAATATGCTACGGGATGGATAAGTTATTATCTCAAAGTGCAATCGTAAATATGATATGACTATTATTCACAATCAATCATGATTAGACATACATAGTTTAATTAGTTCGAAAATAAGATAAAAGAAATCCCTTTTAGATACAAGTTGAATTTTGTTTGTGGTCAAATGGCTTCATGACTTTGGGTCAATGATCTCTAAGCGGATATTTGAACTTCTACATCACACTTACTTCCAGAAGATTGTCTTCTTTCCTAATATCAAACTTGATAAGATTTTTAAAATGATTTGAGTCGGATTAACTTTGTCATATTGAGGTTTAAGATCAAAACTGATACTATCATCTAAAATTAATATTTCTTAATTTAGTTAGATATATTATCTCATATAAAATTTAACACGACGATTTGATCGCGACATTATATTTTATTTTTGTTGTTGTTGTAAACTTCGATTTGACATAATTACTTAATTCAAATCCAAAAGAAGAAAAAGAATTAAAAAAAAAAAAGCCCGATCCTTCTCCTGCTCCATCTGTCATCAGACCCTCCGCCCGCACGCAACGTTCGGAGCGCGTTGGAAAACGATCCAAAAATGTTTTCATTTTCTGTTTTCTGTTTTGTTTTGCATGCAACGGTAACAACACATATGACGGGGCACGTCAATGACAGTTCCTGGTGGGGCCCCAAAACCGATCAATGCCGACGCCCAGCCACCACCGCCCCTCTGCGTTTCGCTGTTGCCAGGTGGCAGTCGGTGCCGCTCCTTCCTTCCCCCTCCCAGGCTAACAAAACATTCCTTCTGACGAGTTGTTGATTAGGCTCTCTAATTGACTATTAGTTGACCTAAAACTATAATTAATATCACACGTCAAGTGCTTATTTTTTTTGTTGCTCAAGGCTGAAGCGTGACGAACGCGTCGAGCAGCGACTAAACTGCTGCCAGGCGTGTCGTGTTCGGCCTCGGAGACTGACGAGTCGTTCTGAAGCCCGCGCTGTTGCAACGACACACAAAGCCATGGTTGTTTGCCATTCAAAGAACAAGTCTGACACGGTGTTTTATTTTTTTTGGTTTTTTGACCATTTCTTTTCGAACAAAAAGTTAGCACCGGCAGGGAACATCAGGGCGAAGCAAAGACGAGACTGGCACCCACGCGGTGTCGATGACGTGTCGTACTGTTACTTGGCCATTATGGATTTTGCTGTTTTGGAGGCATTCGGTGGATAGAAAGGTTGAAAGTTCGAATTTTTAGGCTGGTTAAGAAAAAAGAAAATAACGGACCTCGAAGGCGCAAACGGCTATATCTTCTCTTCTCCTCCTCCATGTTGGTCCGAATTCTCTAGGGTTAGGGATAGCGACCAGGGCCGGGGTTCTTGTCTTCCCGCCGAAGCCAGTCTGGTCCTTTCGGGGTTGCGATTTTGGTTTCGCGAGGGGCGCGTTGTTGTGCCCCGATCGATCACGGGCTCGATCCTTGGTTGGAGCGATGAGGAGATCGAAGCTGGAATCGTCGATTACTGTGAGTCGGAACAGGTTTGTGCAGTTCCTGCTCGTTGTGGGGCTACTTTACCTCTCCTTCCTACTCCTCTGCGAGCTCCCTTTCGTATCCCGCCGCTTCGCGCCTGGAGCCGGCGGGCTTATCGGAAGCGACGTCGTCGCTCGCCGGGTCGCACTCGACAGCGAGGAGGAGAGCCAGGGGAAGTATGCACCGGTTCGCCCCTTCATATTCCCTTATCGGCAGGCGCAGTCCTCCCCCGCTCCCTTCCAGCGACGGCCGCCACCCGATCGGCGCGACCGTCGCTTGCCGGCGGTGTCTGGGTTGGCGCTGATGGAGCTCAACGCCAGCGGAAGTGGAGCCTTCTCGGAGCTCCACAAGTCGGCGAGGGACGCGTGGGAAGTGGGAAAGAGGTTTTTTGAGGAGCTGCAAGCTTCACCGGCGCCATCTGCAGCGGCACCGCTGCAAGAGAGCCGGGCAGAGGAGAGATGCCCAAATTCGATCATGCTGTCGGGCGCAGAGTTCCAGGAGCGAGGGAGAGTGTTGGTGCTCCCTTGTGGGCTGACGTTGGGTTCCCATATTACTCTGGTGGCAAGGCCGCGCCGGGCGCACGCCGAATATGACCCAAGGATTTCGTCTTTGAAGGACGGCGAACAGGCTATTATGGTGTCGCAGTTCATGATGGAGCTGCAGGGGCTCAAGACGGTGGATGGTGAAGATCCGCCTAGGATCCTCCACTTCAACCCCCGATTGAAGGGTGATTGGAGCGGGAAGCCGGTGATTGAGCAGAATACTTGCTATCGCATGCAGTGGGGATCACCTCAGCGGTGTGAGGGCTGGAAGTCCAAGACGGATGAGGAGACTGGTATATTTTCTAGCATACTCGTAGGCAAAAATATCTAATTCCCTTTTTGAGCTTCTGAATACTATCGCAGTTATTTTTTTTAATTTTCTTGTGGGTTGTTTTGTACTGACTATTTAGTTTGAACTTTAAAAAGTCCATTTTGAGAGCATGTGAATTAGCGATGCAAATGCCTTTTTTACTTTTAATTCAGTGGTTCTTTTATTATTGAATTTAATATGGAGGTTCTAATGCAGTTGATGGGCTGGTGAAGTGTGAAAAATGGATTCGTGATGATGATAACCAGGTGCAGGAATCTAAGATGTCATGGTGGTTCAACCGTTTGATTCGTCGAACAAAGGTCTCACTTGATTGGCCATATCCATTTGTAGAAGACAAGTTGTTTGTTCTAACGCTTAGGGCCGGTTTAGAAGGTTATCATGTGAATGTTGATGGGAAGCATATAACATCCTTCCCTTATCGCACTGTAAGTTAAGCTTGAAAAGTTCTCTCTTAGGTTGGCCCTCTGAACAATATCTTACATTCTGATGATCTAAGACCTTATCCTGCCTACAGGGTTTTGTTCTGGAGGATGCCACTGGACTGTCACTGAATGGTGATCTTGATATTGAGTCAATATATGCTGCTTCATTGCCCTCCACACATCCTAGTTTTGCCCCACAAAGGCATCTAGAATTGTCTGCTCGGTGGCAGGCTCCTCCATTTACTGACGAGCCTGTCGAACTCTTTATCGGCATACTTTCTGCAGGAAACCATTTTGCCGAACGTATGGCTGTGAGAAAATCATGGATGTCTGCAGTCAGGAGATCGTCAAATGTGGTAGCTCGGTTCTTTGTTGCTCTGGTAATTGTTGCAGCTACATGTTGCTTAGAGTTTCTATGTTTTTGGTTCAGGATCTGATAGTTCTAATATTGGCAGCATGGTAGAAAGGAGGTGAATATGGAGCTAAAGAAGGAGGCAGAGTTCTTTGGGGACATTGTTATAGTGCCTTTCATGGATAATTATGATCTAGTTGTGCTGAAGACAGTTGCAATATGCGAATATGGGGTAAGTGAATCTTGTCTAATGAATGTTGAGATTAAGCTGCTTAAGCTGGTACTGTATTATCTCAGTGGTTGTTAATCATTTTCTGCTTTTGTCTTCTGCAAAATAGGTTCGAACAGTATCTGCTAAGTATATAATGAAGTGTGATGATGACACATTTGTAAGACTCGACTCAGTTCTAAAGGAAGTAAAGAAAGTTCCAGCTGACAAAAGCCTTTATATAGGAAATATTAATTACTACCACAAGCCCTTGCGTTCTGGAAAGTGGGCAGTCACATATGAGGTATGTGCTGTCTACTGTATACAGTTTTCATTAATTTGTAGATATGTTTAAATTATTATTTAAGCAAGCCTCTGCTTATCTGCGACAAGAGTATATGTATGTTTTTACTTGGTTGCATCTCTGTTTCAATTAATTTTAGCATCTTATAGTTTATTTTCCTCAAGTAATCTTTTTAACAAGTCTGGAAACTTTCTTCTTTTTGGGTAACAAGACTTTTAGCTTTAAACATATCTACCATAATTATGCTGACAAATAAAAAAGGAAAAATGTTGTGGAATACAATTATCCATATTACTGCATACCTTTAAACTCTTGTGAATTGTGAAACATAGTTACCTATGGACATCAATTGATTGCTTAGTTATCAGTTATCAGCATGTCTTATTTTACATTATTGTGCTACTCGTTTCAATGGACGACAAAACAGAATATATTGTTTATCTTGTAGCAATGGTGCAATTCTTACCCAATAATCTTCTGATTTTTGTGGTGCTTTTTTTCCTTGTAACTACCAATATGTTTTTACTTTCTAGCTATGTGGCTATGAAGCAGTATGCTTATTGTTTTATTTTAAGGTTGTGAAGTAATATCAACTTTGTGCTTTAGGAATGGCCAGAGGAGGATTATCCGCCTTATGCTAATGGTCCAGGCTATGTTGTATCAGCTGACATTGCACATTTTGTGATTTCGGAGTTTGAGAAGCATACACTAAGA
This sequence comes from Musa troglodytarum, assembly GCA_023547065.1. Lineage (NCBI taxonomy): Eukaryota > Viridiplantae > Streptophyta > Magnoliopsida > Zingiberales > Musaceae > Musa > Musa troglodytarum. Next base: position 30,138,209 of record CP097506.1, read on the forward strand.
GTAAGATCCATTAACTTGTATCTTAATGCATCATTTCTGGCAGTTTTGTTGCTTCAAAAATTATAGGACCACTTCTGTCTGACTAATAATTGACATAATTAAACTAGAATCTCCTTTTTGTCATTTAAAAAGATTTTATGTAGCACTGGTTTGTTTGACATGGGGGAATAAGAATAAAGTAAATGAACGCATGCATATGCTTATCAACCTAACTAGTTAATGGCCTTTTGTCCTTCACCACCGGCTTTCAAATTTCTTGGAAGTGATAATATTTCTTCTTTTTCTGGAAATAGTACAAAAATTTCAATTCTTTAAATAGCATAATTTTTTCTAATGATCTTAAGGCTTTCATAGCATAGATTACAAAAAGTTTTCTCTTGAAAGAAGCAAAAGAGAACACATGGTACTTTATAACGCATGGCTGTATGGTTCATAAAATACTAGTGCCAGCCTTTAAAATGTTATAAATGTTTAAGTGGATAGTGTTACGGGGACTCAACTTATACCATTTTGTATAATTGGAGATGGAAAAACATACAAAGATTGGTTTAGGTTTCAAGATTCTGCATTTGGGCTTTCAGGACTTTCTGAGACGCTCTAAAAATTTTTCTTTTATGCAGTTATTCAAGATGGAAGATGTGAGCATGGGCATGTGGATTGAGAGTTTCAACAATATGAAGCCTGTGGAGTATGTCCACAACCTCAAGTTTTGCCAGTTCGGCTGCATTAATGATTATTACACGGCTCATTACCAGTCTCCGAGACAGATGATGTGCATGTGGGAGAAGTTACAGGCAGGAAAACCTCACTGTTGCAACATGAGATGATACTGGTGCAAGTGGCAGCTCAGAATCCAATTTTGTAGCTATAACAGGCCCCTTCTCAAGGGCCATAAAAGGAGGGTTTCATCTGATTCAAACGTCCCATTCCAGATTTGCTCATTATTTTATTCTGTGTTGTGGGGAAGAGCTATTTAGCTACTTCCTTGCACATGTAAAAGAAAAAAAAGATGGAAAGATTCTTGAGCTACATTGTCCAAATCTCTCTCTAGAGCGAGATCCGTTGTATGCTGATGTTTCATGTTGTGGATCCATAAATAACTTTCTTTCCCATTCTCATTTTTCTGCCATATCTTTGGCAAAGTTATAAGATCCATTATTTATGCAAGTGCTCCATACCAGTTCTGAACAATGAGGCTTGTGGCAAAAGTCATCTTTGCACCTCATCTAGCCTCCAAAATCTGGTTTGCCGTCTGCTCTTTTCCTCGTGTATTCAAGTCAAAGGCTCACTTAATTCTTCCTATGTGAACTCAAGCGCTTTTCTCCTGTTCCTTTGCAGGCCATATACCAACTGCTTGGCTGTGTTTTGGCACCAAGTGAAAATTTTTGTCAACTTCTGCATCTACTTCAAGGATTTGCCCAACAGCACAAGCCATTTGTTTACTTGTCGCTGAAAGGTAGGTTGTTCACCACCATTGACTCATGACAAGAACTCTGGAAGAACTGTCCATTTAGCTATTTTCTTCATTGGCCACAGTTGGCAAATTGTGGTCATGATTTCTGAGCTAGTTGGCTAAGATTATTGTGGCAACCTTTGTTGATTGAAGTTGAGAGAATAATCTATTTATACAACCCGAAACTTGTGGGGAATTAGCTGGAAGGGGGCATGGAGTGGAATATTCTCTTCTTTGGTAGGAAAGAAAGACTTGCATTGTGACCCCTCTTTTTGTCTTCATCTTGGCTGGTTAGATTGCTTTAGTTATCACTGGCTTATGACCCAAAATTGACTCTCTTTTTTTTAGTAATACAGATTTTTCCAAAAATGTTACATTGCAGGCTTAATTCATTGGCAAATTAGCTGCTGGAGGCTTAAGTACATCATAAACCAGCCATGCTTTATCGAATTGAGTGTTGAACAATAAAAACAAAATTATACCTGAATAATAAAAATATATAAAAAAATTTATACCTGAAATGAAATGAAAATGTTGAGATGAATGTATGAAATTAACATGAAATATAAAAAATATATATTTTTATTTGTGAACGATTAATTGTTTAAAGATGTCATATTCATATGTTAAGGAGACTTATAGATATTGATGAGAAGTTGGTGGACCAAAAATGATTTTGTTAAAAATTATAAATAAAAATTTAAACATTCTTAATTTAACTAAGAAAATAAAATTTTTTTTCACATAGTTCACTAGCAAAAAAAAAAAAAAAAAACCATATAGTTAATCTCATATCATTGAAATATTATGAAACTAAAAAAAATCTTTATTCTTACTAATTGATTTCATGTTTGCATACTTAATGAAATTGATTTTAATTTATGCCCAGGTAATTAGTCATAAACAATGACTTTGTCGATGAGGTATTAGAGGCTATTTGACTTTTAGGGCGCCTGTTTTGTTTGCTTTTTTCTCCATTATAAGATCAATCATGGTCATAATTTAGCTAAAAGCCATTTTCAACGGTCAATTGAGAATGATGGTGTTTGGCCAAATAAATACAATTTTCTCTTTCAAGCATTATTTTTGTTAGAAAAAAGACAACTCCCAAGAAAAATAACTATTCTACAAGTATATTTCAGAATTTAATATCTTTTAGTATTATACTTGAGAAGAAAATGATCAAAACACCCTCTAATGAGATATAAGCCTGTCAATCTCTCTATAGTTTGTGCTTATCTGAATGTTCCCATAATAGATTGACAAAATAGATTTCACGCTTTCTTATATTTCAAAATTTTATATTTTAATAATATTTTCGGATCATCCTAAATCCTAACAATGGAAACAAAACCATCCAAAAATGCATCTCCTAAAGACGCGAAATAATTTTTTCATGAATACACTAATTGAGACTCTATATGACATCCCTATCTGGTGGTAGTAGCAGAAGCTGAAAAATTAGTATTTGGAATTAATCACAGAAACCCCACAATTAGCAACCTTAATGAATTACGATTTTATTTAGGACGTGATCTTCGAATTGCATTAACTCCACAATCATAAATTTGGATATTTTACACATTCTAATTTCTGAAAAGAAATTTGGATCATCTTAAATGTTGGGCTTCCCTTTTGCCAATGGTTTCCTTAATCTTGGAGAAAGAAGCTTATTTTTGTGTTTTGTCTTTTTTTATTTTATGAAAGAGAGGATATCTCGTGCTCTTGGAGAATTTTATTTCGTTGTGGGCGGGCTTCTTGTATTCTCATTTCTCATTAATCAGGGGATGTGATCTAATATAATCTGCAAAACCACTTCCTCATCATCACTTCTCCTATCTGAGAAAACCTGAGCATTTCTTTCCTGCCATGTTTATGCAGAATTAAGTTCTTTTAGCATGACTCTCATACCAGAGAACTTCCTGTTCGACAAGCTTTTACCAAAATAATTCAAGAGCAGCTACACTGAAGAAAAAGATGGTCCTCATCTTCCTCAGCATTCAGCTAAACCTTAACAAGACTTGCGCGGTGAACCCATGCTTTGGCAGTTCATCTCGAGTCCTATGGATGCCTTGAGACTTGCAGTTGTGCCAGCCTCTATCTCCAGACATTTGGCTCACAACATTGAAGCAATCTTTATGGACTACTTGATAGCATCATTTGGTAACTAGTCCCAGCTCGTGTACTCCTATCATTAGGTGGTATAGTGTTCGATAGACATCCTTCCTTAATTCTCAGAGCATAGACCCGCCTGATCAACGAGGAGATTGCTTTAGAAAATGCCGCAGCAGCATATCTTTAATTCTCAGATGATTCATCCTCAATTCTCATGGCTGATCTTTTCATGTCATCACAGCCATTGCGTTGGGTAAGCTGAACAGGTGGGAGACCCCAATAAATTTGCATGCTAGACATCATAATTTCAAGTAAATGTAGATCCCATGCATAGGCAAGAAAAAAGAAAGTTTTCATTCTATGATACATATTTCTACACCACTGACGCAAATCAAGCATGAGAAGAAAGAGATTGCAGAGTTCCTTCTCTTTCTGACTATAATAATGCTCCAGTGATCCAGCAGATAAATAAACAATGAGAGGAGAAGGGTGAGTCCTATAGATTCCAGCTAATATGTGTCACTACTGTCATGAAAGGGAATACAAAATGTAATGGAAGCTTCAAAGTGAGTCAGGAATATATGCTCAATCATGGCCAATCCCCCCCCACCTTCGATGCTGGCCACTTGTGACTGTCAGTGTTGGCAGACAGGCACAAATGGCACTAAATTTGCACGCCTTTTTTCTAGTTTAAGGCAATCCAATTTCACTATGAAGCTCATAAATTAGTGTGCATTGATCTCTCTTGATTGGGATCAAGAAGAAGAAGAAAGCTTCATGATCGTTATTTAGAGTGCTTTCACTGTGCAATGTACCACAAAGCAGCAGAAGCAAAACCCGGAGGCCTAAAGTGCACATGCTTTCTCCGGTTTCTCTTTCTCTCTCTCTCTAGCCACTACAAGAGATCAATCCTTGCATCATGCATCTCTTGCTCCTTGCTCTCTTCTGACTCACTCACGCTGCTCTCACCATGACTGTGACTCTGAGCACTGTCAACCCTCTCCTTCCTCTCCCCATTCTCTTCCTCCTCCTCGCCTCCCCCACATCCTCTCAGCCCGCCTGCAAGAGCTCCTGCGGCTCCATCTCCATCCACTACCCCTTCGGCACCGGCCCCGGCTGCGGCAGCCCGGTGTTCCACCCCCACGTCGCCTGCGACGGCGATCAGCTCACCTTCACCACCCGCACCGGCTCCTACCCGATCCAGTCCGTCGACTACTTCAACCAGGTGCTCTACATCACCGACCCCTCCATGTCCACGTGCTCGTCGACGTGCCGAAGCGACGGGTTCTCCCTCGACTGGAACGCGCCCTTCACCTTCGTCGACGGCGACGTCTTCGCCCTCCTCGACTGCTCCACCTCCCCCTCTTCCTCCTCCCCTCTCTTCGCGCCGAACAGCACCGACGGCGCTGCGCCGCTGTGCGACACCACGAACGCGCCCATCTGCGCCCTCCTCTACTCGTGCCCGGCGATCAGCCAGCTCAACGTGCCCATCTCCACCTGCTGCATCTACACCCCGGTCACCCTCGGCCCCGCCTTCGAGATGGACCTCAGGAAGCTGCAGTGCAGCTCCTACTCGGGCATCTACAGCTTCAACGGCGACGAGACGTCCCCCGGCGGCTGGAAGTTCGGGGTGGCCCTCAAGTACCGGTTCAGCGTCGACGACGGCTACCCGAGTGCATGCGCCGACTGCGAGAAGAGCAACGGAGTCTGCGGGTACACGGGGCAGTACAACTCCTTCACCTGCAACTGCGTAAATGGCATGAACTCCTCCACCAACTGCTACTTCGCGTCGGTCTCATGGAGCGGTGGCGACAAGCTCGATCCATTGTGGATGGGTAAGAAGAGCCATCATGAGATGAGATAATCCACTACTAGTGCGGATATCTTAACATGCATTTGTTTGTGCGCAGGCTTTGGGTTGATCTATGCATGGTGGCTTGTGGTTTGGATCCTGCAGTAAATGACACTGTGAGAAGATGGATGAAGGTTCAATACATTTAGTCTACTATACATCGCTAGAATAATGTGGTGTTTAGGAACTCGTTTTTGGATTGTCCAGATGTTATCCATTTTGTAGCTTGTGATTGCATATGTTTGACAGACTTCGGTATGGGAATTGCACATCAATGATACACGAGAAAGAATCTTTTTTTTTTCTTGAGAATTTAAATCAATTGATCACGCATAATATTTTGGATAGAATGATGTCAGTAGTAGAAAATATAGTATCAAAACAAATTATCATGTGTTCAAAATTATTATTTATTTATGTATTTATGACTAAATCAAGTTTAAGTGCTGAGTTGAACCATCTGCCGTTTATGCATGAGAAGGAATATTAAAAATATAGCTGACATATTTTGAGTATATTAGTTTAGTTGGTAAAGATTTTGATAATTTATCTTTATAAAAAAATACGTAAGAATGAATACAAAAAATAAAACAATAGCTCATATTTCATCTATAAACTTAAGTTTTGGATGAAAAAATGACATTGAAAAAAAATTAAGAGGCCAATCAAATGGTGCAATCTAAAAGGAGAAAAAGGAGACATTGTTTTGTTTTGTTTTTTATAAAAGATTAATGACTAAGACAGGATTTAAACCTAAAACTTTATGATACATTATCAAAATCTTTACCAACTAAGCTAGCTAATATTAGTACATTATGTAAACATTGATTAAATATTAGATGAAATACAAAGAGACAAATTCTCATTCTGATACAATAATAAATATTTTTTTATTAGGTTCGATTTCATATGTCGAGATTATTCCACCTTGCACATGAAAGAGAAGATACTAAAACTTGATAGAAACTAATCACATTGGGTATGTTTTTAGAAAAAGAAAGAAAGAAAGAAAGGAACCCTTGTTCAGCACTATGGCAATGCTACTTTGCAGAAGGAACATATTCAAAGTTCATATGAGTGGGAAAATATTCTTGTCACTTTGGGTGGACCTAGAAGAGTTGGTGTTTCTTAATCTTGATCCCTGTATTGTTTTGTGTCGACTTGAGCTTATTCTCATGTCAACATACACTCCTTGGTGTGGATCTCAGCTTAGCCAAGGAGGCTTAATCAAATAGGATGGCAAGTTGGAAAGGCAATAGCCTAGTGATCGGTGAATGCATGGTCTCTTTAGAGCCTGCACCAGCGTATCAGATTTGGGATACCTTTTCATTCTCCTCAACTGGAACTACGTAGATTTGGGATCATAATTGAGGACCGGATGAATGAGGTTGAAAGATAAATATTCTTTAATAACGAAATATTTTCATTAAAAAAATACTTCTTGCAGTGATCAAGGAGGAGATATCTCATGGTGTCTCTGTTAGGGAAATTCAGGGGCAACATCTCGCAGTAGAAGAACAAAAAATAAAACATCCTAGATTTCGATAAAAAATTTCATTATCGTGCAAAGATCAATGCATAAAACAAATCTGTAAATCTGAAAACTATGTATGTAAAAAGAAAATACCTAGGGAGATCGTATATCCTTGAGATTCCTACAAATCCATAGAGAGGATGAAGAAGGTCAAGCATCCCCATCTTTAGTGGTGATCCACACGGTAGGTGTTGCGAAGATGCTCCTCTCTTGGGAGAGAAGAATAAAAGGTGACTATCAAAAAGACTCTAGCCTATGGGTTTTTGGTTCCCTCCTATTTATAGAGGTCATCTATCAACCCTAATGGATATTGTCCTATTGGGTATTGGATCTCCATCCAAGTACCCAAACATATTAGATTAATGGGTCTCTATCCAATAATCTCTTATTAGTTCTCATTGGATCTCATCCATAGGATCCAATAATTCAGGGGCTTATTAGATATCCAATAAGATAGGGGCTCCGGCGGAAATCTCATATCCGAATCTCTACTCTTCGCAATACCTACCATATGTGTGTGACACTCTAGGCCCAATATCGAGTTAGCCGTAAGTCACACCTGTTAGAACTTCTTTTGACTCAATGAATTATTATTTCCATAATAATTCACTTGACTCATTGACTACGGACGTATTAGGCCACTACGCTGCAGTTCCCAAACGATATAAGGGAATCCAATCCTTTGAACTTATATATCCTCAATTACCATGTATCTATAGTCCCTCATCCATCTAATATCCCAGAGACTGTATATTGGACATGGTGTTCTCAGGCCCATATGGTTTCTGCTCGAGTCTTGCTCTAATCGGATTCTCTTAGTGAACTTTTTCTCTTTCAATCTGAATGACCCTGGCTAGGGATTTGCTTGAGCAAGAACACATGAGATATTTCTCTCATGATACCGAGAGTGGATGATTCTCTATTGACACTCAATTGCCTTCGTAAAATTAGCTATAATTCCTGAGAACCAATTGTACAAGATCTGAAACTTTCCAAACTTGTAAGTCCGACGTTAAAGAATGGAGTACTCATACAAGGCATCTTTGGTGTCTCAAGTCTGAGGACCAGATATACTATTGAGATTATGGAATCGCTGTTGACATGAGGTATCAATAACCATCAATCAATGAACTCATTCTCCAATGAGCACCTGAACTGTGTCCATAGTGTCCCCACACAAGTAGTTATAAGACTAGCCACCTCCATCATATGGACGGGTATACAACATACCAGTCTATCCGATTATCTCGATGTCCCTCTCGAGTAGCCTATGATGGAGATTATTTAGGGTATGTGTTTAAAGGTGAATTGGTCTCATTATCATGATCTTATTACGATCCAATTCCCATTGCATAGATCCAATGACATCACAATATATATCCAAATAATATATGAAAATGTTAATAATCATAAGTGAAGAGATTGACGCAATGAGTTACAAGTGCCATCACTCACGTGATTAGCTTGTAGGGCACTTATAACTAGCAATCTTCCACTTGACCTAAAGCCAATCACCTACGTGTCTGATCCCTATCAGACCTCTGTGATGCTCAAAGATAATCTGAGATAATGGCTTCATCAGTGGATCTGTAATGTTATCTTCGGATGGAACACTTTCCACTGCTATACCTCTTCGGGCCACGATCACTCTAATAAGTTAGAACCTTCTCAGAACACTTCTGATGAGACTCAGCTCCCTCATTTGAGCAATCGCCCCATAGTTATCGCAATATAAGAGAATCAACTCCTCGCTGCTTGGCAAAACTCTCAAATCTATGATAAACTACTTCATTCAGACTCCCTCCTTTGCTGCCTCTACCGTAGCAATGTACTCTACCCCTATGGTCAAGTTAGTAGTAGTATCTTGTATAAAACTATTCCTACATACTACTCCATTTAGGGTGAACATATACCTTGAATTAGACTTGCCATCATCAACATTAGACTAGAAGCTCGAGTCCGTGTAGCCCTCAACCCTAAGGCTACTTTCTCCATATATTAGTAAAAGATCCTTAGTCCTTCTCAAGTACTTAAGGATACACTTTACTGCTTTCTAGTGCTCTAAGCTTGGATCAACCTGATACCTGCTCATGACACTTAGAGCATATGTTATATCAGGCCTGGTACTAGCATAGCACACATGATATACCATATTGTTGAGGCATAGGGTATCCTATCCATGTGTGCCCTTTCTTCAAGAGTCTTTGGGGACATACTCCTAGAAAGTGATAGTCTACGTCTCATCGGTATGAGACATCTATTGTATTTTTTTATGCCAACCTTTTGATAATGGTGTCTATGTACCTGGACTGGGATAAGCCAAGTATCCTCTTGGATCTATCTCTATATATCTGAATCCTCAATATGCAGGATGTTTCCCCTACGTCATTCATCGAGAAGTGTCTAGATAGCTAAGCCTTTACCGTGGAGAGCATTCCTACATCATTCCTAATTATTAGGATGTCATCCACATATAACACCAAAAAGGTGATAATGCTCTCACTTACCTTCCTGTACACACAAGGTTCATCTTCGTTCTTAACAAAGTCATAAGATCTAATCCTTCATCAAATCTTATATTTCAACTTTAGAAAGCTTAATTCAATCTATAGATGGACCTAAGCAACTTGCACACATTATCTGGACTATCTTTAGATACAAATCCCTCAAGTTGTATCATATACACCTCATCCTTGAGGTTGCTATTGAGGAACGTGATTTTTCACATCCATATGCCAGATCTCATAATCAAGGTATGCTACAATAGCCAATAGAATTCAAATGGATTTTAGCATAGTTATGGGTGAGAAAGTTTCATCATAATCAACACATTGGCTTTGACGATATCCTTTAGTTGCTAGCCTTGCTTTATAGGTCTCTACCTTTCCATCTACTCCGATCTTCTTCTTGAAGATCTACTTGCAGCCAATGGGTACGATACCCTTAGGTGCATCAATCAAGTTTCAAACCTTATTAGAGTACATAAAATCCATCTTTAAATTCATGGCTTCTTGCCACTTCCCGGAGTCTATACTCGTAATAGCCTCCTCGTAGGTTTGAGGATCAATATCCTCAACATCCTCTCCTCTGAAATTTTCATATCTCTCAGGAGGATGTGATACTTTACCGAACCTATGTAAAGTCAAAACTTATGTGCTAAGTACTTGAACAAACTCTGGTTATGGAATAGTACTTGAGCTGGGTTCTCCAACCTCACTCAACTCTATCACACTCCCACTATCTCCACCAAGAATGTATTCCTTCTCAAGGAACACTACTCTCTTGGCTACAGGTCTTTGGGGTGATAGAAATAATACCCATAAGTTTTCTTGGGGTATCCCACGAACTTGCACCGTTCCGTCCTGGATTCCCACTTATCGTGGTTGTGTCTTTCAACGTGGGCAGAGCAGCCCAAAATCTTAACAACCTTAAGATCGGGCTTTCTTTTCCATATCTCATATGGTGTAGACACTACCAACTTAGTTGAAATTCTGTTCAGAAAGTAAGCTGCGGATTCTATGGCATAATCTCAGAATGAGATGGGTAGGTCGACGAAACCCATCATGGACTACACCATGTCTACCAGTGTGCGATTCCTCCTTTTGGGTATATTATTAAGCTAGGGTGTATAAAGATGTGTCCATTGGGACAGAATCCTATGGTCCTTGAGGAACTAAGTGAACTTTGTACTTAAGCACTCACCTCCTCGATCTAATCGAAGAGTCTTGATACTCTTTTCAGTCTGGTTCTCTACTTCATTCTTATATTTTTTGAATTTTTTGAAGGCTTCAGACTTGTACTTCATTAAGTATATGTGTCCGTACTTAGAGAATTCATTAGTGAAAATAATTAAGTAGGAATAACCACCTATAGCCACATACATCACTATGTATGACTTCCAACAACTCAGTGGCTCTCTCTCTAGTTCCACTAATGAAGAGTTGGTCATCTTTCTATGAAGGCAAGGTTCGTAAGTTGCATATGACTCATAATCAAATGGATCTATGTATCTATCTATTAGCAACTTTTAAATTCTTCTCTCATGGATATGACCTAGTCTATAATGCCATAGGTATACACTGTTCACCTCATCTCGTTTTCTCCTAGACTCACTTATATTCATGATATATGGAGTAGTGTCTAGCATAATCAAAGCATTATGTAATGTTCCTCTCATAATGATCTTATCATCCTTAATAATTGTACAACTATTATTCTCAAAAATTATTTTATAACTATTTAATGTCAAATATGAAATAGAAATAATTTTTTGATAATAGAGGAAATAAAATAGCATGCATCCAATGCAATAATAGCTCTACCAAGTAGATGTAGGGTGACCTTATCGATAACAATAGCAGCAACTCTTGTTTTGTTGCCCATCTAGAGATCCATCTCACCTCTCATTAATCTCCTAGGTCTTACCAAAACCTACAACAAATTATAGATATGATAAGCATTGCCAGTATCTAATACCTATGTGTTATCATTCGAGTCTGACAGATAGAGACTAATCATGAATGCATTCGAAGCTTTTCCAAGCTTCTGTTTTGCCTTTTCTGCAAGACACTCTTTGCAATTCCTCTTCTAGTGCCCATCTTTGCCGTAGTGGAAGCACTGGTCTTTGTCCTTTGCCAGGTCTTTAGCAACCTTTGCCTTACCTGGTCTACCCTTATCCTTGCCCTTCTTAAGGGACTTCTTTGTTTTCCTTTTTTTCTGATCTCACCAGTATAGAGAACTGTGAAAATGAATCTGGTAGGGATTGAAGTATAAGATTTATACACGGGTTATCCTCTAGGACCATACCTAGACCTGTGAGTTTCTCTATCTACTAAATCATCTTAAAGATATGGTTCTGAACCGGTGTCCTCTCAATAATCCTAGCGTAAAAGAGATTTTTTGATATCTAATATCGTTGAGTTCTTTCCTATTCCTCAAACAATTTGAGGAGATGTAGGGGTATAGATTTGACATCTATATTTTTATGTTGTCTCTATAACTCGGGAGTCATGGAGCCCAACATGTAACACTGAGCAAGAGTGGAATCATCTGCATACTTAACGTAGCGAGTGATCTCATCCTCGCTTGCCCCTTCCTTGGGCATAAGCATCACTATATCAAGGACATACGCAATTTTCTCCATCATAAGAATGATTCTCAGGTTGTGAAGTCAATCTATATAAATTGGACCAGTGAGGTGGTTGGCATCAAGTATGCCACATAGAGAATCTAATAGAGACATTTTCTAAAAAATAAAGATGCAACAAAAAATAAATAGCACGTAGATTTTGTAGAAATATAAATAATCAAGATATGAACTTCTATCTTGACGTACTCTCACTATTTTCTAGCAAGTCATGCGACACCCTTAGCACATGAAATGGAAGTCTCTAGCAGACTTCTAGTGGGGATCAAGATCCAATCAGTATCTTAGTGTAACCTCAAGGGACTCGACTAATCATACTAAGCCCAAAAGGTTGGCAACTCTTACCGATCATAACTCTTTGTGATTTCCGTCTTGTTCGGCCTCCGAATTACCATGGCCTCGAGGGACTCGACCAACCATGATATTTGGTTAAGTCATCACCATCGTTACAAGATGAGTTTGATTCAATGGTATACCGTCGAGAGACTCGACCAAGCATACCATGTCCTCAGGTCACTTATGACATCTCTATGTCATAGATAAGATAGCAAATCATGTTATAGGTGAGTCTCAAGGGACTCGACCAACTCGATATACATCGAAAATCAGTTCCTACCTATAACGATGGAAGGCCACGTGTGTCAATCTAATTGTCTCACGTTTATCGACTTAATATTATCGAGAGAGGAGATTTTTAATTTGGTCTCCTAATATGACGTGTCACACACATATATATTTAATATATATCTACATTACATGTAAATAAATAAATAAATATATATATATATATATATATATATATATATATATATTTAATAGGTATATAACCAATCACACATCACATGAGCAATCACACTTAATGATCATGGACCACATCCTAATGTGATCAAGCCCGAGCCAGTAGGCCCAATCACTTATATCAAGATCTATGTGTGCATCGATGCATCTCCATGCCATGTGATCGTTTATCTCGCCTTGTTGGTTCCGTCGGCATCTCAACGCATCACCATGTGTCAGATCGTTCGTCTCAACCTCGTGGGTCTCGCAATTGCTTCCACACTCCCACTATTGCTTCCATGCTCCTGCTGCATCTCTTCGTACAATTATAACATAATTACAAGCATGCAGGCCTGACAATAAATGAGAAAAATAAAGACTCACACGCCCCAATAATAATAATCATATGTACACACACATCACACGGTCCATGATCATCCGTCCACATCATACATCACATGTACATATCATCATCATGCAGGACTACTAGATAAATAATATTAGTTAATTAAATTATTTAATTAACTAATTTTTTTTAAATCAAGGATATAAAGGGAATTTTTTAAATGCTAAAGGGTATTTTGATCATTTGATAGGAAGGGACAAAACTAGAATTTCTAAAATTCTCAAGGGCAAAATTATCTTTTGCCAAAAAAAACCTAATCCCTCCTCTTCTTTGCTATGTTTGCGGTTGCAATCGCTACCACCTTGTCGACGACAGCCATACGCGGGGTGTGTTGTATACCCGTCCATATGATGGAGGCAGCTGGTTTCATAGCTGCTCGTGTGGGGATACTAAGGATACGGTACAGGTGCTCATTGGAGAATGAGTTCACTGATTGATCCACCCACAGAATGTTGGATGGTTGATGATACCTTATTATTAGACAGTGATTTCGTAGTCCCAGTAGTGTATTTGGTTCTTAGACTTGAGACACTGAGGATATCCTGTATGAGTACTCCACTCTTTGATACCGGACTTATAGGTTAGGAAGCTCTAGATCTAATACAACTGATCATTGGGAGTGGTAGCCAACCTTACGAGGGCTATTGAGTGTCAATAGAGGATCATCCGCTCTCGGTATCATGAGAGAAATTTTTCATGTCTTCTTGCTCAAACAAATCCTTGGCCAAGGTTGTTCGGATTGAGAGAGAAAGAGTTCTCCAAGAGAATCCGATTAGAGCGAGACTCGAGGAGAGACCATATGAGCTTGACAGTACCATGACCAGTATAGGGTCTTTAGGATATTAGATGGATGATGGACTATAGGTATATAGTAACTAAGGATGGATAGGTCCAAAGGATTGGATTCCCCAGTATCGTCTGGGGACTACGGCGTAGTGGCCTAGTACGTCCACAATCGATGAGTCGAGTGAATTATTATAAAGATAATAATTCATTGAGTCAGAAGGAGTTCTGATAAGTATGACTCGCAGCCAACTCGATATTGGGCCTAGAGGATCACACACATATAGTAGGTGTCGCGATGAGTAGAGGTTTAGATATGAGATATCCGTTGGAGCCCCTATCTTATTGGATATCCATTAAGCCCCTGAATTATTGGATCTTAAGATGAGATCCAATAAGAGCTAATAAAAGATTGTTGGGTAGAGACCCACTAATCCAAGAAGCTTGGGTAATTGGATGGAGATCCAATACCTAATAGGGCAAGATCCATTAGGGTTAAGTTGATAGGGGACCTCTATAAATAGGAGGGAACCAAAGGCCCATAGGCTAGAATTTTTTGGCAGCCATCTCCTATTCTCCTCCCCCCTCTCCTCCTCAGCCAGCAGCCCCAGATTAGGGCGTGTGGATAGTAAGAAGGGCCGGCCCCTTCTTGATCGCGTAGTGTACGCTGCGAGGAGATTTGGGTAGTGATTTGAGGAGCGTCGTTGTAGCCCCTACCATGTGGATTATCACTAGAGAGGAGGACATTTGAACTCCTTCATCTAGTCTTATAGATCTGTAGGAATTCAGGGATATACGATCTCTCTAGGTAATTTTCTTACATGCAGTTTTCGGTTTTGCGAATTTTTGCGCACCAACTTTTGCATGACAATAAGAAACTTTTTTTTCTAGAGAAATCTATAATTTTTTGTTTCTATTCGTCTGCTGTGCATATGATGTCGTTGTAGATTTCCCAACAGTGGTATTAGAGCTAGGTTGCTTATGCAAAAGATTAGCTTTGAAACTGCATGTGTTGTGTTCAATTGTGTAAGAATCGTTTTATGCGATTATAGCAATTTGTTATCGTAGATATCAAATCTATGCTACAATTTTTTTCTCTATTATAAAGTGTTTTGCAGAGGGCCTTTGATGCCAAATATGTTGGCACAAAAGAGGAAGAAAGGGCAGCAACGGTTGCTACCCCTTTAGATTGGCCAAAGGCTGCTTGCAGCCTTGGTCGAGAGCTTTTCTTGCTACTCTCGGCCTACCCAAAAGTAGCAGGAACGAGAGCAACAAGGCTGCTCTCAACCTGCTATATGGCAGCCCCTGTAGCTAGGTTTCCTGGCTACAAGGGGCACCCCTGACGCCTACGGTTTCCTGGCCACAAGGGTTGCCCTAGCGGCCAAGACTCTTGGCCTCATGGGGCAAGCTAGCGGCCAGGCTTCCTAGCCGCTCAAGGCTACCCTATAGCCAAGGTTTCCTGGCTGCAAGGGACTCCTTAATGATTAGGTTTTCCTAGCCATGCAAGACAGCCTAGTGGCCTAGGATTCTTGGCCACAAGGGAGTCCTTAGTGGCTTAGATTTCCTAGCCACATAAGGGACTTCTGCTATATAAGGATACCCTATGGTAGGGTAACCCTAAAGGGCAGCAAAATAATTAATTAAATAGTTTAATTAATTATAATTATTATTATCTAGTAGTCCTACATGATGATGATGTGTACATGTGATGTATGATGTGGATGAATGATCGTGGACCGTGTGATATGTGTGTACATATGATTATTATTATTGGGGCCTACGAGCCTTCAATCTTTTTCTCGTTTATTGTCGGGTCTGTGTGTCTATAATTAAGTTATAATTATACAAGAAGGCATGACGGGAGTGTGGAAGCGATAGCGAGACCCACGAGGATGAAACGAATAATCGCGACACATGGAGATGCGTCGAAATGCCGACGGAACCAATGAGGATGAGATGGATGATCACAGGGCATGGAGATGCACCGTTGCACACATAGATCTTGATGTGAGTGATTGAGTCCACTGGCTCGGGCTTGATCATATTAGGATGTGGTCTATGTTTATCTAGTATGATTGCTCATGTGATGTATGATTATATATATACTTATTGGATACATATATATTTGCATGCGATGTAGATATATATTAAATATGTTTATATGTGACACATCATATTAGGAGACCAAATAAAAAATCTCATCTATTAATAATATTAAGTAGGCAAACATGAGACAATTAGATTAACCCACGTGGTCTTTCGTCGTTATAGGTAGGAACCGATTCCCGGTGTAGGTTGAGTTGGTCGAGTCCCTCGAGACTCACCTATATTGCGATTCGCTATCTTATCTATAATATAGAGATGTCACCAGTGACCTAAGGATATGGTATGCTTGGTCGAGTCCCTCGAGGGTATATCATCGAATCAGACTCATCTTGTAACGATGATGATGACTTAACCGAACATCATTGTTGGTCGAGTCCCTCGAGGCTATGGTGGTTTGGAGGCCGAATAGGACGAGAATCACAAGGAGTTATGATTGACAAGAGTTACATACCTTTATGGGCTTAACGTGATTGGTCGAGTCCCTTGAGGTTACGTTAAGACGTCGATTGGATCCCGATCTCTACTAGAGATCCACCGGGGGTCTCCGATTCATATACCAAAGGGAGTTATGTGTCTCATGAAAAATTAGTGGGAGTAGATTAAGATAGAAGTCCTTATCTTAATTGTTTAATTTTGGCAAAGTCTACATGTTATTTATTTCTGCTATATCTTTAATTTTATAAAAATATCACTTTCAAATCTTTTACATATCATACTTGATGCCAACTGCCTTACTGGTCCAAATTATACGGATTGACTTCATAATCTGAGAATCATTCTCACGATAGAAAAAATCATGTATGTCCTTGATACAGTGATCCCTGCGCCCGATGAAGGGGCAAGCGAGGATGAGATCGCCCGTTATGTGAAGTACATAGATTATTCCACTCTTGCTTAGTGTTATATATTGGCCTCTATGACTCCTGAGTTACAGAGACAACATGAAAATATGGATGCTAATTTCATTCTCCTATATCTCCGTAAACTACTTGAGGAATAGGGAAGAACTCAGCGATATAAGATATCGAAGAGTCTCTTCCATGCCGGGATGACTAAGGGGACACCGGTTCAGAACCATGTCCTTAAGATGATTGAGTGGATAGAGAAACTCACAAGTCTAGGAATGGTCCTAGAGGATAACCTATGTGTGGATCTTGTGCTTCAGTCCCTACTAGACTCCTTTTCTTAGTTCATAATGAATTTTAATATAAACAAGCTTAAGATGACCCTCCCAGAGCTCCTCAATATGTTGAGAGAAGTAGAGAGTACTATCAAGAAAGAGAAGCTAACTCTCTATGTTGGTGAGACCAGAGAGAAAAGAAAGGCTAAGAAGTCCCTTAAGAAGGGAAAGGGCAAGGGCAAACTGGGTAAGACAAAGGTTGCTAAGAAAGACTGATAGAACCCTAAAGGAATTCTGTGTAGATTTGATCTTTGAGGGGAATCAACCCTTGAAACGCTATAGGGGTTCCACCCTCCAAGTAGTCGGCCTGGTGGCTGCAATTTTAGATGAATCTTCTTTTTCTTATTCCAAAGAGGTGGAGACTACATGCTTATATAGGACTCCAACTCAAGACCCCTAGTATAGCTAGAGTTCTCTATTGTTAGGACTCTTACTTAAGACTCCTATTTTTAATAAACTCTCATACTCAAGACTCCTACTTTTAATAAACTTTCCTACTCAAGACTCCTACTTTTAATAAACTCTCATACTCAAGACTCCTACTTTTAATAAACTCTTAATGCTTCTCTAAGAAGCAACCACCCAACTAATCCTAATCTTAGCCGCCCTCTTCACCTCTTTATTAAGGGTCGTCTAGATAGGATTTACATGAATACTCTTATCAATAAAACTCAATTAAGACTCTTCTAGCTAGAGTCCCAACAAGTTAGGACTCTCCTAGCTAGAGTCCTAACAGACCTGCCCTCTTCAAATCAGCCTTATCCTCGAGACTAATACTTCATGAATTCTACGAATTTAATCTTCAAGTCATCACAGTTCTCCCAAGTGGCATCTTCGAGTGGTAAATTATTCCAATGTACTAATACTTCAGTAGAGGGACGTCGGCGATGCATCATAATTCTGTGGTCGAGGATAGCTTATGGTTGGGCTTGAATATTTCCATCATCAGTGGTGTTGGGCAGTTGAATCTGGGGTGACTCGTGTAGAATGATTTTGATACATGGGGAGTCGGGTATAAATATAATATGGCCGTTATAGCGTAGATCCTTCGAATCCCAAGCATAGTGAGCTATTGCACTTGGATCCTCCTCCAATTTTTTAATGATATTGCTAGTCTATGGATCCTTCTTCCATTCTTCCCTAATGTCCTCGAGGAAGCCGGTGGTGGGAAGGGAGATGGCTAAAAATTCAGCTTACTCTGGTAGTCGTGAGAGTACATCTGCAACAATATTTTCTTTCCTCTTTTTATAAATAATTTCATAATTAAATCCTAGAAGTTTGATTACCCATTTTTGTTGCTCTGGAGATGATATCTTCTGCTCCAAAAAGTGCTTGAGGCTTCTATGATTGGATTTAATTTGAAATCATCGATCGATCAAGTAGGGTCTCCACTTCGTTACTGCGTGCAAAATGGCGAGCATCTCCTTATCATAGATTGACATTTTTTATGGGGGGAGATAGCGCCTTGCTAGTGTATGTGAATGGTCGACCATCTTGCATGAGAACGGCTCTAATTCTGACTCCATATGCATCGGCCTCAATGATGAAGGGTCGGCTGAAATCTGGTAGTGCTAGCACGGGTGTCGTCGTCATGGTTGCCTTAAGTTTATTGAAGGCGACGAAGGCTTCATCTGATCATTGGAAGGCACTGATCTTCAGTAAAGAAGTGAGGGGTGCACTGATCTTTCTATAGTCCTTCACAAATTTTTGGTAGTAGCCTGTTAGTCCAAGGAACCCACGTGGTAATTTCACATTTGTAGGTTTCAGCTAGCCCTACATGGCTTCAATTTTTGTTGGGTCTATTGCCACTCCTTCTGATATTAGGTGCCCAAGGTACTCTACTTTCTGCTAGATAAAGCTGTACTTTGATAGCTTAACAAAAAGAGTATTCTCCCAAAGGATCGTCAGAACAAACCGTAAGTGCTGAAAATGAGTCTCAAGAGAAGGGTTGTAAATGAGAATATCATCGAAAAAAATACCATCATAAATTTACAAAGAAAGCTCCATAAAATATCGTTCATGAGACTTTAGAAAGTTGAAGGAGCATTAGTGAGTCCAAAAGGCATTACCAAGAATTCATAATGGCCATTATGTGTGCGGAAAGCAGTTTTTGGAATGTCGTCTTCACATACCTGAATTTGGTGGTAACCGGATCAGAGGTCCAACTTTGTAAAGACTCGAGCTGCTTTTAACTCATCAAGAAGTTTATCCATCACTGGTATTAGGTACTTATCCTTGATAGTGATGCCATTTAGAGCTCGGTAGTCGATGCATATCCGTCAAGTTCCATCCTTCTTGCGTACAAGTAGCACCGGTGAGGAATAGTGGCTGTAGCTTGGCCGAATCACCCTTGTTTCAAGCATCTCCTTTATAATCTTCTTAATTTCATCCTTCTGGAGGTGAGGATAGCGGTATGGCTGAGTGTTCATTGGTAATTTGCTCGGAAGAATTGGAATTCAGTGGTCATGTTGCCAAGTAGGAGGAAGACCACGCGGTTCAGCAAAAATGTCATCAAATTCAGCAAGCAATTGGGCGAGATTTTGATCTTGAATTTCTATTTTCTTCCCTTCTGGTTGCTACTGGAGATGCATCAAAAAGCTACCATTTATCTTGTGCAAAACTTTCTCCATTCGTTGGGTCAAAACGGTGGTTACGTTGCTTCCGCGCTTCCCGCGTAGGATGACATGTTTGTCTTTGCAGTAGAATTTCATAATTAACTTAGAAAAGTTCCAGGAGATGTCACCTAGCATCGTTAGTCATTCTATGCCCAGCACGGCCTCATAATCATCAATTGGTAGGAGGAAGAAGTCGACAATAATTTCTTGGTCTTGCAGTAATAGTTTCACTTGCGGGCATCTTCGGTCGCATTTTAGGATTCGGCCGCCGACGACCTTTACGTTGAACTTATTGCAACCTTTGATGTGGAATGCTATCCGAGCAGCAACCTTACTATTTAAGAAGTTATTAGTGCTACCTGTGTTGGTGAGAACGGTGATCAGTTGTTGTTTGAGCAGGCCTCCAACTTTCATCGTTTGCGAATTTGAGTAGCCGGCTAGCGTGTGTACCATAAAGTTGGTCGATTGTGACTCTTCTTTTGTATCTTCTTCCTCATGTTCAAGGCTCTCTTCTAGCTGTTCACTGACCTCTTCTTCCATTGGTTCGATCATAAGAATTTTTCCTTTTTTACAGTGATGCTCGCGGCTCCACAACTCATCGCAATGCCAACATAGCCCCTTTGTAGATCACTCCCGAAGCTCTTCTCTTGTCAACTTTTTTGGTGCAGGAGCTCGGCTAACAGTAGGGGGGGCTGAGGGCTTCAATATTGTTGGTCAAGGAGTGACCCTAGTCCTCCAGGCTTCATGGTTCAATCGCTCCTCTTAAAGTTGTGCAAAAGAGATGGCTGCCATAAGCATATACGGTTGTCGCACTTTAACTTCTCCCCGGATCTCCGACTTCAAGCCCTTAATAAATGTTCCCAATAGCTGTTTCTCAAACCAATCATGAGTTTGATTAGATAAACTTTCAAACCTGGTTTGATACTTTTGAATGGTGGAGGTTTGTCGGATCTTTGCTAGTTGTCCGTTGATGTTCTCGTAATCGGTTGGTCCGAAGCGGATCAACAATCCTTCTTTGAATTATCATCATGAGAGGACTCCATGAGTATGTTCAAACCAATCAAACCACTGTATGACATCCCCTTCAAGATATATAGCCTCAATTTCCACCATAGATGCGTCTGCGGTTTTATGATATCGAAAATATCGCTCCGCGCACGAGATCCAACCAATCGGGTCTCCTCCTTCCCATCTAGGGAAGTCCACCCTCATGCGTGGATAGTAAGGATTGGTCATAGAGCCTCCCCTCTCCTGGAAGTCATCTCTTTGGTCAGAGGTCTCTCCTAGATGAGATTTCTTCGGGCTTGGTGATCAACCCAAACTGAGTTCGGCAAAGAGAGCCCGAATCTTATCCTCCATTTGTGTCTCGAAGGCTTCAAATTTAGTATTGATCGCCTCCTCGGATGTCATAGTATATGCCTCCAAATCTATAATATTAAGATCTCTATTTTGTTGTCAGGTTAAAGGCATGTATTGGTTGAAAAAAGTGGTAGCCAAAAGGGTTGGTGGATTGGTGGATGTAGGCTACGGTTTAGGCTTATTTTGTGGCTGCTTTGGGTGCGGTTTAGGGGTGCAGTTTGATGGAGTTTTGGGCTGTGATGGTAGTGGATGAAGGTTAGGGAAGAGAGTTTTAGATCTGTGGTAGATGGCGACAGAGATTTGATAGAATTTAGTAGAAGTTGCTGCCGATATGCGCTGTCTCGTAAGAGCAGAATTATCGTCGAAGAAACAACGGTTTCTCGATGAAATTTCTAGTGAAAACCTAGAGATTTGAGGAGGGAATTTGATAGTAGAATCTCAATTTAGATAACAGCAAGGATGACAATTTGAATCAAGAAAATTTCGGTAATAAATCGGTGGAAGTTGCTGTAGATATGTGCTATCTCATAAGAGCAGAATTATCATCGAAGAAACAATGGTTTCTCGACGAAATTTCCAGCAAAAATTCTGATATTTGAGGAGGAAATTTGATAGCAAATTCTCAATTTAGATAATAGTGATGATGATAAATTGGATCAAGAAAATTTTGGCAGCATAACAATAAGAAAATTGGTGCAATTTGTGATGATAGAATTCTCGTCGAAAAATTTTAGCGATTTGCGATGAAAACTTGTAGCAATATAAGAATGTTTTAGAGATGAAATCCATGATAGATTTATCACAGATGAAAGCCAAGATGATCTATGAAGTGCTCAAGAAATTTCGTTAAAAAATGATAGCAAATAGATTGGTTTCAAAACAGTAATATGCGGCTGAAATTTTCTGCAGCAATCCTTCGTTCGCAAAGATGATAACTTTTGCGATGAAAGGAATTCGCAGCAAAGAATATATAGCAATACTTCTTTTTGGTATTTTGGATGGAGAATTGTAGTAGCAAAAGGTATCAGTGATAGAAAAATACCAGATCTCCGATGCAATTGGAGGTGGCAACAGTAAATTGATTTGATCTACGACAGAAGATGACGGTAGAGACGGCGATGTCAAGAGCAATTATGGGAATTATTTGGCTGATGGTAGGCAGTAGGGATGGCAGCAAAAGTAGCAAGATCGCTACTCTGATACCAGATGATAAAACCCTAGAGGAATTTTATGTAGATTTGATCTTTAAAGGGGATCAACCCTTGCCTCCAAGTAGTCGACCTGGTGGCTGCAACTATAGATGAATCTTTTTTTTCTTATTCCAAAGAGGTGGAGGCTACATGCTTATATAGGACTCCAACTCAAGACCTCTAGTATAGCTAGAGTTCTCTATTATTATGACTCTTACTCAAGACTCATACTTTTAATAAACTCTCTTACTCAAGACTCCTACTTTTAATAAACTCTTAATGCTTCTCTAAGAAGCAACCTCCCAACTAATCTTAATCCTAGCCACCCTCTTCACCTCTTTATTAAGGGTCGGCTAGATAGGATTTACATGAATGCCCTTATCAATGAAACTCAATTAGGACTCTCCTAGCTAGAGTCCCAATAGGTTACGACTCTCCTTGCTAGATTCCTAACAAAGACCCAACAAAGGCCAAAGGCCAGTACTTCCACTGTGGCAAAGATGAGTATTGGAAGAGGAATTACAAAGAGTACCTTGCAGAGAGGGCAAAACAGAAGCTTGGAGAAACTTTAGTACATTCATGATCAGTCTCCATTTGTTAATATCTTATGACAACACATGAGTATTGGATACCGAGAGTGCTTATCATATCTACAATTCGTTGCAGGTTCTAGTAGGACCTAGGAGATTGAAGAGAGGTGAGATGGACCTCAAGATGAGTAATAAAGCAAAAGTTGCTATAGTAGCTATTGGCAAGGTCACCCTACATCTGCTTGGTGGAGCTATTATTGTATTAGATGCATGCTATTATGTTCCTTCTATTATTAAAAATATTATTTTCATTTCATGTTTGATAATTAATGGATATAAATTAGTTTTTGAGAATAATGGTTGTTCAATATCATTAGATGATGAGATCATCACGAGAGAAACATTTCATAATGATTTATTTATGCTAGACACAGTTCCACACATCATGAGTGTAAGTGAGTCTAAGAGGAAATGAGAAGAGGTGAACAATGCATATTTGTGGCATTATATACTAAGTCACGTCCATGAGGGAAGGATTCAAAAGTTGTTAAATGATGGATATCTAGATCCATTCGATTATAAGTCATATGCGATTTGCGAACCTTGCCTTCATAGAAAGATAACCAACTCTCCATTTAGTGGAATTGGAGAGAGAGCCACTGATTTGTTGGAACTCATACATAGTAATGTATGTGGTCCCATGTCAACTCATGTCATAGGTGGTTACTCCTACTTTATTACTTTCACTAATGATTTCTCAAGATACGGACATTGTACTTGATGAAGTATAAGTCTAAGGCCTTTGTGAAATTCAGAAAATATAAGAATGAAGTGAAAAATCAGATTGGAAAGAGTATCAAAACCTTCAATTAGATTGAGGAGGTGAGTACTTGAGTACAGAATTCATCTAGTTCCTCAAATACCATGGGATTTTATCTCAATGGATACCTCCTTATATACCACAGTTCAATGTTGTATCAGAAAGGAGAAATCATACATTGTTAGACATGGTGCGTTCTATGATGAGTTTCGCCGACCTACCCATCTCATTCTGGGGATATGCTCTAGAGACCGCAGCTTATCTTCTAAATAAAATTCCAACTAAGTCAGTAGTATCTACTCCATTTGAGATATAAAATGGGAAGAAGTCCGATCTTAAGGTTATTAAGATTTGGGGGTGCTCTGCCCATGTCAAGAGACACAACCCTGACAAGTTGGAATCCAGGATGGAACGGTGCAAGTTCATGGGATACCCCAAAGAAACTTGTGGGTATTATTTCTATCACCCTAAGGACCAAAAAGTCTTTATAGCCAAGAGAGCAATGTACCTTGAGAAGGAACACATTCTTGGTGGAGATAGTGGGAGCATGATAGAGTTGACCAAGGTTGGAGAACCTAGCTCAAGCACCATTCCATAGCCAAAATCTGTTCAGGTACCTAGCACACAAGTTTCAAATTTACGTAGGTCCGGTAGAGTATCCCATCCTCCTGAGAGATATATGAGACATATCAAAAGAGATGATGTTAAGGATATTGATCCTCAGACCTACAAGGAGGCTATTATGAGTATAGACTCCGGGAAAT
The DNA here is from genome assembly GCA_023547065.1 of Musa troglodytarum. Lineage (NCBI taxonomy): Eukaryota > Viridiplantae > Streptophyta > Magnoliopsida > Zingiberales > Musaceae > Musa > Musa troglodytarum. The sequence goes on from CP097506.1 coordinate 30,162,839, forward strand.
AGCAAGAAGCCATAAATTCAGAAATGGATTCCATATACTCCAATAAAGTTTGAAACCTGATTGATGCACCCGAGGGTATTGTACCCATTGGTTACAAGTGGATCTTCAAAAAGAAGATTGGAGTAGATGGAAAGGTAGAAACCTATAAAGTAAGGCTAGTGGCTACGAAGTATCATCAAAGGCAATGTGTTGACTATGACGAAACTTTCTCACCCATAGACATGCTAAAATCCATTTGAATTCTATTAGCTATTGTAGCACACTATGATTATGAGATCTGGCAGATGGATATGAAAATCACATTTCTCAATGGCAACCTCGAGGAAGAGGTGTATATGATACAGCCTAAGGGATTCGTGTCCATAGATAGTCCAAATAAGGTGTGCAGGTTGCTTAGGTCCATCTATGGACTGAAGCAACCTTTCCGAAGTTGGAACATAAGATTTGATGAGGCGATCAGATCTTATGACTTTATTAAGAATGAAAATGAGCCTTGTGTATACAAGAAGGTAAGTGGAAGTGCTATCACCTTTTTGGTGCTGTATGTGGATGACATCCTGATCATTGAGAATGATGTAGGAATGCTCTCCACAGTAAAGGCTTGGCTATCTAAAATCTTCTCTATGAAGGACTTAGGGGAAGAATCCTGCATATTGAGGATTCAGATATATAGAGATAGGTCTAAGAGGATGCTTGGCTTATCCCAATCTAGGTACATAGACACCATTGTCAAAAGGTTTGGCATGAAAAATTCCAAGAGAGGTCTCATACCAATGAGATATGGTATATTACTTTCTAGGAGTATGTCCCCAAAAGACTCCTGAAGAAAGGGCACACATGGATAGGAAACTTTATGCCTCAGCGACAGGATCTATCATGTATACTATGCTATGTACTAGGCCTGATATAGCGCATGCTCTAAGTATCACGAGCAGATATCAGACAGCTCCAGGCTTGGAGTACTGAAAAGCAGTAAAGTATATCCTTAAGTACTTGAGAAAGACTATGGATCTTTTACTGGTATATGGAGAAAGTAGCCTCAGAGTTGAGGGCTACACAGACTCGAGCTTCCAGTCCGATGTTGATGATAGAAGTCTAATTTAGGGTTTATGTTCACCCTGAATGGAGGAGCAGTATGTTGGAAGAGTTCCAAGCAAGACACTACTATTGACTCGACCACAAAGGTAGAGTACATTGCTGTGGTAGAGGTAGCAAAGAAGGGAGTTTGGATAAAAAAGTTCATTACAAATCTAGGAGTTGTGCCAAGCAACGAGGAGCCGATTCCCTTATATTACGACAACAATGGGGTATTTGCCCAAGCGAAGGAACCCAAGTCTCATCAGAAGTCAAAGCACGTTATGAGGAGATTCCACTTGATAAGAGAGATTATCACCCGAAGAGATGTAATAGTGGAAAGAGTTCCATCCGAAGATAACATTACAGATCCACTAACGAAGCCATTGTCTCAGATTATCTTTGAGCGTCATAGGGGTCTGATAGGGATCAGACATATAGGTGATTGACTTTAAGTTAAGTAGAAGATTGCTAGTCATATGTGCCCTACAAGACATCACGTGAGTGATGGCACGTGTGACTTGACATGCACTCTTTTTGCTTATTATTATTTGACATTTTATCACTTTATCTTGTGTGTTGCATATATTGTGATGTCCATAGATATGTGCAATGAGAATCGGATCGTAATGAGATCACTATAATGAGACCTAATCACCTTTAATTACAGATCCTAAATAACCCCAATCATATGTTACTCGAGAAGGACATCGAGATAACCGGATAGACTGGTGTGCATATATCTGTCCATATGATGGAGGTGGCTGGTCTCATAGCTGCTCGTGTAGGGATACTAAGAATACAGTACAAGTGCTTATTGGAAAATGAATTCATTGATTGATCCGCCTACGGAATGCTGGATGGTTGATGATACCTTATTGTCAGACAACGATTTCGTAGTCCTAAGAATGTATATGGTCTTTAGACTTGAGACACCAAGGATGTCCTGTATGAGTTCTCCACTCTTTGATACCAGACTTATAAATTTGAAAGCTCCAGATCTAGTACAGTCGGACATTGGGAGTGATAGCAAACCTTACAAGTGCTATTGAGTGTCAATAGAGGATCATCCACTCTCGGTATCATGAGAAGAATATCCTATGTATTCTTGCTCAAACAAATCCTTAGTCAAGGTTATTCAAATTGAGAGAGAAAGAGTTCTTCGGAAGAATCCGATTAGAGCGAGACACGATGAGAGACTGTATGGGCCTGACAACACCATGCCTTGTATAGGGTCTTTGGGATATTAGATGGATAAGGGACTATATATACATGGTAACTGAGGATGGATAGGTCCAAAGGATTGGATTCCCTAGTATCATTTGGGGACTGTGGTGTAGTGACCTAGTACGTCCGCAATCGATGAGTCGAGTGAATTATTATGGAGATAATAATTCACTAAGTCAGAAGGAGTTCTGACAAGTATGACTCACGGCTAGCTTGATATTGGGCCTAGAGGATCACATACATATAGTAAATATTGCGACGAGTAGAGGTTCGAATATGATATATCCGTCGGAGCCCCTATCTTATTAGATATCCGTTAAGCCCCTGAATTATTAGATCCTAAGATGAGATCTAATAAGAGCTAATAAGAGATTATTGGGTAGAGACCCACTAATTCAAGAGGCTTGGGTAATTGGATGGAGATCCAATACCCAACAGAACAAGATCCATTAGGGTTAAATTGACAGGAGACCTCTATAATAGGAGGGAACCATAGGCCCATAGGCTAGGGTTTTTTGGTAGCCATATCTTATTCTCCTCCCCCCTTTCCTCCTCAGCCAGTAGCCCCAGATTGGGGCATGTGGACTGTTGGGAAATCACGAATTGACATCTCATGCGCAGCGGAAAACAAAAACAAGATCAAATTTCCCATAGTTAAGTACTTGGCCATTGTGAGATGATTGATGCATGAAAAATCGTAAATCCAAAAAATCGCACATATCATGTCAGGAGCATTACCTAGAGAGATCATATATCCCTAAATTTTTCAGATCCGATGAAGAAGATAAAGGAGCACTAGCGTACTCTTCTCTAGCGGTAATTCACACAATAGACGCAGCGGTAACGCTTCTCAGATCACTGTGGAATCTCCCTCTCCGCTACACCACAAGGCTGTCGGAGCCAAGGAGGAGGAGAGGAGGCTGAGGAGAATAGGAGGGGCGACTTCCAAGAGCTCTAGCCTATGAACTAAGTAGTTCCTCCTATTTATAAAGATGTTGGAAGCTTATCTTTAATAGATCTTGTTCACATTGGATCTTTATCCAATTATCTAGTTGGATCTTTATCCTATTGAATGTCTATCCAATCATTCAATTTGATCTCATCTAATTATCCGATTGGATCTTATCCACAAGATCCAAAATAGGGGCTCCATAGATATCTTATATCTACACCTCTACTCGTCGTAACATCCACCTAATGTGTATGACCCTCTACGCCCGATACGGAGCTAGTCGTGAGTTGCTCTCGTCAGAACTCCTTCTGACTCAAAACACATTCTGATATAGTGAATTATTATCTCCATAATAATTTACTTAACTTTTCGACTGTGGATGTACTAAGTCACTACGCCATAGTCCCCAAATGGTACAGGGTGATCTAATCCATCGGACCTATCTATTCTTAGCTACCATGTATCTATAGTCCCTCATCCATCTAATATCCTAGAGACTGTATATTGGGCATGGTAATGTCAGGCCCATATGGAATCCTATACGAGTCTCACTCTAATCGAATTCTCCTAGAGAACTTCTCTCTCAATCTGAACGACCCTGGCCAAGGATTTTGCTTGAGCGAGCACAGCGAGATATATCTCTCATGATACCGAGAGCGGATGATCCTCTATTAATACTGAATTACCTTCATAAGGTTGGCTACCATTCTTGAGAACCGGCTATACCAGATCTGGAGCTTTCCAAAATTGTAAGTCCAACGTCAAAGAATGGAGTACTCATATAAGGCATCTTTGGTGTCTCAAGTCTAAGGACCAGACACACAACTGGGACTACAGAATCGCTATCTTACGTTAGGTATCATTAACCATCCAGTATTCCATAAGCGGATCAATCAGTGAACTCATTCTCCAATGAGCACCTACACTGTACCTCTAGTGTCTCCACACAAATGACTATAAGACCTGTCACTTCCATCATATAGACGAGTATACAGCACACCAGTTTATTCGGTTATCTTGATGCCCTCATCGAGTAACCTATGACTTGGATGATTTAGGATCTATGTTTAAAGGTATATCGGTCTTATTATCGTGATCTCATCATGATCTGATTCCCATTGCACAGATCCAAAGACATCATAATATTCATCCAGATATTGTGAGAAAATATCAGTAATAATATGCAAAGAGATTGACGCAGTGTGTCACAGGTGCCATCATTCACGTGATTGGCTTGTAGGGCACCTATAACTAATAATCTCTCACTTAACCTAAAGCTAATCACCTATGTGTATGATCCCCATCAGACCTCTGTGATGCTCAAATATAACCTGAGTCAACGGTTTTGTTAGTGGATCTGCAATATTATCTTCGGATGGAACTCTTTCCACTACTATATCTCTACGGGCCACGATCTCTCTGATCAGGTGGAACCTCCTCAGAATACTTCTGATGAAACCCAGGTTCCCTAGCTTGATTGATCGCCCCGTTATGTCATAATATATGGGAATCAGTCTCATGCTGCTCGATACGATTCCCAAATCTGTGATGAACTTCTTTATCCAATCACCCTCTTTTGTTGCTTCTACCACAGCAATGTATTTTGCCTCTATGGTCAAGTCAGCAATAGTATCTCATTTGGAACTCTTCTAACTTACTACTACTCCATTCAAGGTGAACATGTACCCTGAATTCAACTTACTATCGTCGACATCAGATTGGAAACTTGAGTCCGTGTAGCCCTCAATCTGGAGACTACCTCCTTCAAATACTAGTAAAAGATCCTTAGTCCTTCTCAAGTATTTAAGGATACACTTTACTGCTTTCCAGTGCTCCTAGCTTGGATTTGTTTGATACCTGCTCGTGACACTCAAAGCATATGCTATATCAGGCTTGGTACAAAGTATAGCAAATATGATAGATCCTATCGCATAGGGTATCATATCTATGTTTGCCATTTTTCTAGGAGTTTTTGAGGACATACTCTGAGAAATTCTATATACCTGGACTGGGACAAGCCAAGCATCCTTTTGAATCTATCTCTATAGATCTGAATCCCTAAAATATAGGATGCTTCCCCTAAGTCCTTCATGGAGAAGTGTCTAGATAGCCAAGCTTTTACTATGGTGAGCATTCCTACATAATTCCTAATAATTAAGATGTCATCCATATATAACATCAAGAAGGTGATAGTACTCTCACTTACCTTCTTGTACACACAAGGCTCATCTTCGTTCTTAACGAAGTCATAAGATCTGATCGTCTCATCAAATCTTATGTTCCAACTTTGGAAAGCCTACTTTAGTCTCATAGTCATAATATGTTATAATAGCCAATAGAATTCAGATGGATTTCAGCATAGCTATGAGTGCGAAGGCTTCATCATAGTTAACACCTTGCCTTTGAAGATACCCCTTAGTCACTGGTCTTGCCTTATAGGTCTCTACCTTTCCATCTACCTCGATCTTCTTCTTGAAGATCCATTTACAATTGATGTATATGATACCCTCAGGTGCATCAACAAAATTTCAAACCTTGTTAGAGTACATGGATTCCATCTCAGAATTCATGGTTTCTTGTCACTTCCTGGAGTCTATGCACATAATAGCCTCCTCATAGGTATGAGAATCAATATCCTGAGTGTCCTCTCCACTGATATATCCCACATATCTCTCAGGAGGGTGTGACACTCTATCAGTCCTACGTAAAGTCAGAATTTGTGTGTCAGGTACTCGAACAGACTCGGTCTCCGAAATGTTGCCTGAGCTAGGTTCTCCAACCTTGCTCAACTCTATCATGCTCCCATTGTCTCTGCCAAAAATATGTTCCTTATCAAGAAACACTGCTCTCTTGGCAACAAAGACCTTTTAGTCCTCTGGGTGATAGAAATAATAACCATAAGTTTCCTTGGGGCATCCCACAAACTTGCATCGTTCCGTCCTGGATTCCAACTTATTGGGGTTATGTTTTTTTATCGTGGGCAGGGTAGCCCCAAATCTTAACAACCTTAAGATTGGACTTCTTCCCTTTCCATATCTCATATGGTATAGACATTACCAGTCTAGATAGAACTCTGTTCAGAAGGTAAGCTACAGTCTCTAGAGCATATCCCCAAAAGGAGATGGGTAGGTCAGCGAAACTCATCATGGATCTCACCATATCTAATAGCATGTGATTCCTTCTTTCTGATACACCATTGAGCTGTGGTGTATAACAAGATGTCCATTGGAACAGAATCCCATGGTTCTTGAGGAATTGGGTGAATTTCATACTTAAGTATTATCCTCCTCAATCTGATCAAAAAGTTTTAATACTTTTTCCAGTCCACTTTCTCTTGGATATGCTTACATTCATGATATGTGGAGCAGTATTCAACATAATCAAACCATTATGCAATATCTCTCTAGTGATGATCTTATCATTCTTACTAATTGAATAATAATTATTCTCAAAAATCACTTTATAACCATTTAATGTCAAACATGAAATAAAATTAACATTTTTGATAATAAAGGGAACAAAATAACATGCATCTAATGCAATAGTAGCTCCATCAGGCAGATGTAGAGTGACCTCGCCGATAGCAATAGTAGCAACTCTTGCTTCATTACTTATCTTGAGGTCCATCTCACCTTTTGCCAATCTCATAGGCCTTGTCAGTGTTAGGATCTGAGTGATACTAAGGGGGGGGGGGTGAATTAGTGTAGTGGATAAAACTCATAAATTTAAAATGATTTCGGAAAGAGTTGTTTGTTTAGAAATTTTCGTCCGACGAAAGAGACTTAAGCAAAGTGATTCAAGTGAATGGGATTGAAAGTAATGAAAAGAAGATCGAAAGATTTGCAGCTAAGTAAAATCAAGATGCAGAAATTAAAACTCACACATCCAAAGTAGTACACAATGATGTATAGTGGTTCAGTTAAATTACCTACGTCCACTTCCAAAACCTTCTCTGATGAGACTCTCAACTTCCACTATCAAATCTTCTTGAAGGGGAAGGACCAAGCACCCCTTTTACAAACTCTTACAAGTAATTCACACTCTTATAGAATTTTGACAAAGAAAAAGAGGGAGGTGAACACTCAAGCTATTAAATATAATTTTTCTAAAGCTTTAACTCAGTTTTTTTACTTCTCAAAAGGTGCTTTACCAGTTGAGAAGATAGGGATATTTATAGACTCAATTAGCTTCAAAAATGGAGCCAAAAAGAGTCAGCTCAGATTTTCGGGTATTGACGGTACCACCGCCTAGCACTGGCAGTACCAGGCCCTGTTCTGTCAGTGTACTAGGTGGTACCACCACCCACTCTGACAATACTACTGCCTGATAGAGTCCTCGAGCTCTATGGACTGGCGATACCACCGCCTGTCAAGCGGTTACATCGTTGGCAAGTAATAACTACTAGTAGTATCACCGTTGACCTGGGGCGATACCACCGCCCATACCACCTAGGAACCAATTCTCGAGGTGGTGCCACCGCCAGACTTGGTCTAGCACTACTGAATGAGACTTGAATCCAGCCCAATTCAGTCTACATAAGGCCCAGTTGGCCCCTACTAGGATTAATCAGGATTATCACATAATCCTTACCCTAATTACATGCTAACTACATAATTGAAACATAATTTTAAGTAAATTAACAACTAGCAACATCGAGTCTTCTTCCGGTGAACTTCCGGCGGACTTCCGACACGCCCTCAGATTTCTTCCGACAGACTCCCAGTAGGCTCCCGGACTTTATGGTGAGTTTGACGAATCTTTGGCAAGCTTCTGAACCTTCTCGATGAGCTCCATGAACCTTCTCGGTGAGCTCTGCGAACCTCCGATGATCTTCGACAAACTTTTGAAACCTTCGGCAAGTCCTCGATTCATTCTCGGCTAGTTCCGGTAGCACTTCCGACGATCTTTCAAACTTTCGGTGGACTCTCAAACTTTCAACGTACTTGACTCTGGTTATATGTTTTATGTCTTCATGCTAGCATAGTTAATCCTACACACTTATCTCAATAATATGAATTAGATCAAATAACCTATCAATTGACTTCATCATCAAAATCTGAAATTCAACAATCTCCCACTTTTTGATGATGACAATCAATTGATGACGGAGTTATCTTAACTCCCCCTATCTATATGTCATATTATGAGAGGGAAAAACACTTGAATTCAAGCTGAAACCAAAAAGTTTCAACCGTTGAACTTATCATCATGCTTAACAAGTATGATTTTTCATCCATAAATATGAAATTTCATATTTTTCACAATGTCAAGACATGACATTCATTTTCAAGTTGAATGATAGACATTTATCACTACGATAAGAGATACCAATTATAATTTGAAATATAACAAGGATCAAATGATATCAATATAAAATGCACAAATACAAGGCATGATATCATTTTTTATACATCATCAAATGAGATGATATCTTATCATATCAATGAAAGATACCAAATTTTAAACATGATATGATAACAATCTTTCAAAAATTTATATGTTAAGCATTTGCGATACATGTGATACATTGCGATATGATACAAATTTTATTACAATGCTTTTAAAGATAGCAACCAATTTTTTATTTCAAAGCATGACAAAAGCAATTATATTGTAATATAAAACATATAAGACTTTTATCATTTCATCAAGTCATTGTAATACGATATGATACATTACGATATGATACACATGCAAGGCTTTTAACAAGTCATCAATTTATTTTACCATTTTCTTCTCCCCTTTGTCATCAACAAAAAGGAGGTAAAGTGTGATTAAAAACAATGGTAAAGATAGTCCTCATAAGGTTTCATGATGCTAGTTATTTATCAACCATATCAAAATTGTAAAGATAGTCATCAAACACATGAGAATTATAAACCTGAAAAGTGATCTATTTATTCTTATTCATATTTATGAAATCAAAAAATGATCATTTATCAAGTTATGAAAGATTCATACATGAAAGAGGATGAAAGGTTCAAGATGTAATTTTAAAAATTCAAGCATAAAATTGTAAAGTGGAAGGATAGATCATTAAAGCCACTCATCAAACATTTCATCATTCGTCAACCATATTAACAAGATCTCATATCATTTATTCAAGGTAAAATTCGTGAGAGAGAGAAATCAAAATTCATAAAAATTCAACTTAGCATTTATGAATTCATGAAGTGGAACACATCAACATCAAAAGTTTCATTAAGAAAGATTCGGCTTAGCATTCTTATAAGAATTCATGAGATAAATAATCAAATTGTAAAAGCTTATAACTTAGAGATTAACACAAGAATAAAGTCCAAAGAGAATATAATAAACACTTAAGAGTCTAATCTTTATGCAAGGTTCATAACATCAAGCTTCAAATGATACGAAAGTCATGAAATCCATTAATCATCTAAATAGAGGTAGAGAGAGTATGAAACCAAGTTTACCACATCATTAAAGGGCATGAGATAACTCAAAATTCATCAATTGAAGGAGGAGAATCAAAATATTACGATCGAGATGATACCAAGGATAAAAATGAGAGCTTCGTTAAAAAATATGATATCATAAAGATGTCATCCAACATCCAAAAAGATAATATCAAGGTGAGACTATGAAAACCGAAGTTAAAAAAATTCAAAAAAGGAACATACAACATCTTCATGTATTAGGACAATTTAGCATGCCTAATTCTCTTCTAATGAAGTCAAATTATTCTTCATTTAGGGGTTTTATGAAAATGTCTACTAATTGATGTTTTGTATTAATAAATTCTAGAATGACATCATTATTATTAATATGATCTCGTATAAAGTGATGCCTAATGTTAATATGCTTAGTTCTAGAGTGTTGAATGAGATTTTTGGTTAGACAAATAGCACTTGTGTTATCATATTTTATGGGAATATTTTTTAAATGAATTCCATAGTCTTCTAAAGTATTTTTTATCCAAACAACTTGTGCACAACATGCACTTGCGGCTATGTATTCAGTTTCGGCCGTAGATAGTGCAATCAAGTTTTGTTTCTTGGAAGTCCAATAAACAAGTACATGTCCTAAAAATTGACATGTTTTGAATGTGCTTTTTCTATCTATTCTACATCCACCAAAATCCACATCCGCATAGGCTTTTAAATCAAAGTCATCGGATTTTAGATACCATAATCCTAGGTTAAGAGTTCCTTTAATGTATCTAAGGATTCTTTTAAAGGCTTTAAGGTGAGATAACTTAGGGTTAGCTTGAAATCTTGCACAAAGTCCTATACTAAATATGATATCTGATCTAGTTGCGGTGAGGTAAAGTAAGCTACCTATCATTCCCCTATATGTTTTTTGATCAAAATTTTCTCCACTTTCATCCAAGTCTAACTTAGTGGAAGTACTCATAGGAGTGTTTATAGCTTTTGAACCATCCATGTTAAATCGTTTTAACAATTCTAATGTATATTTAGATTGATTAAGAAATATGCTATCACTAAGTTATTTAATTTACAATCCTAGAAAGAATGTTAGTTCACCCATTAGACTCATTTCAAATTCATAACTCATACACTTTGTAAATGATTCATATAGTGATTCATTGGTAGAACCAAAGATAATGTCATCAACATAAATTTGAACAATAAGAAAATTACTTTTAAAATGTTTAACAAACAATGTAGTATTAACCGTATCTTTAGTAAAATTATTTAAAATTTGAAATGAGCTAAGTCTCTCATACCAAGCCCTTGGGGCTTGTTTTAACCCATAGAGAGCCTTAGTTAATTTAAACACATGTTTAGGAAAAAAAAAGTTTTCAAAACTGAGTGGTTGTTCAACAAACACTTCCTCGAAAATAAAACCATTTAAGAAAGCACTTGCCACAGGAGTGAAGGTCTCTTCGTAATCGATACATTCTTCTTGGTTGAAACCTTTGGCCACTAATATAGCCTTGTTTCTAACTATGATACCAAATTCATTTTGCTTATTTCTATATACCCATTTAGTACCTATAACTAAATGGTCACTTGGTCTAGGAATAAGCTTCCATATCTCATTCCTCTCAAATTAGTTCAATTCCTCTTGCATTGCGATAGTCCAAGAATTATCTTTCAAGGCTTCGTCAATGCACTTAGGTTCAATTTGAGAAAGGAAGGTAGCGTTGGCACAAAAATTCTTAAAAGAGAAACGAGTTTGACCCCTTTTGATGTATCTCCTATAATTAGCTCCTTTGGATAAGCATCTACATACTTCCATTCCTTAGGTAAGGAAATTTGGGAAGAAGATGCATCCTAGTTGCTATTTTGAGGAGAGAGTTCATTCAAATTCAAACTATCAAAACCAAGATCATCATCAAAATTATTTTTCTTAAATTCAGAAACTTCATTAAAAACTACATGAATAGACTCTTCTATAACCAAGGTTCTTTTGTTAAAAACTCGAAAGGCTTTAGAAATAGAAGAGTAACCAAGAAAGATGCCTTCATCAGATTTGGCATCGAATTTTTCGAAGGCATCCTTTTCATTCAAGATAAAGCATTTGCAACTGAAAACTTTAAAATAAAAAATATTTAGTTGTTTATTATTCCATAATTCATAAGGGGTTTTGGATAGAGATAGTCTTACTAGAACCCTATTTATGACATAGCAAGCCATATTAACGGCTTTGACCCAAAAGTATTTAGGCAAACTATGTTCATTTAACATGGTTCTTGTCATTTCTTATAAATTTTTATTCTTTCTTTCTATTACTCCATTTTGTTGAGGATTCCTCAGAGTAGAAAAGTTGTGGTTATATCCATTAGATTCATAAAAATTTTAAAAGTCATGGTTTTGGAATTCACCACCATGATCACTCCGAATCGATGAAATCATAAAATCCTTTTCATTTTGAATAAGTTTACAAAATTTAGAAAAATATTTAAAATAATCATTTTTGTGAGCTAAGAAATATGTCCAAGTGTATCTACTATAGTCATCTATAATGACAAATGCATATTTGCTACCTCCTAGACTCGTTATGTCAATTGGTCCAAATAAATCCATATGGATCAATTGTAATGGTCTAGAGGTGCTTATTTGATTCTTTGGTTTAAAGCTAATTTTTATTTGTTTTCCTAGTTGACAAGCATCACATTCTTTGTCTTTAATAAACTTAATATTGGGAATGTCTCTTACAAGTTCTCTAAATGTGATTTGAGAGATTAGTTTCATGTTAACATGATGTAATCTCCTATGCCAAAGCCAAGCATCATCATTCAAAATCGAAAAAGATATTTTATTACTAAAATCATCAATGTTTATGGTGTAAACATTATTTTGTTTAAGTGCAATCATAGATGTATTATTGTGTGATTTTTTAATAATGCAAGCATTAGATTCAAATTTCATAATATATCTCTTGTCATATAATTAACTAATGCTCAAAAGTTTATGCTTTAAACCATCTACCAATAATACATTATCAATTGAAAAACTTGATTTGTTATCTATAGTTCCCTTTCCAATGATTTTACCCTTGTTGTTGTCTCCGAAGGTGACATACCCATCGTCTTAGCTAGTGAGCTTAGAGAATTGAGATAGATCTCCGGTCATGTGCCTTGAGCATCCACTATCAAGGTACCATCTTTTGCTCCTAGCTTGTGTGGGTGAATGTATCTACAAAATAGGATAGTTTTCAGGTACTCATTTAAACTTGAGTGCCTCAAATATTGATCTACTACTCTTGTCATTGTTCATTGAGTTCCTTATTATTCCTTTAGGAACCCATATTAACTTTTGTGGGCTAAGTTTCTTATATCGACATTTGTAAGCAATATGTCCGGATTTGCAACAAAAAATGTATTTCAAATGAGATGATACATGTAATGTGGGTCCTTTAATGAAGGTGGTAGGATTTCGGTGAGATCCACTCACAAATCCAATTCCACTTCTTTTTTTGACGTGACCCTTATTTGTAAGGATCATGTCCAATCCCTTGCTACTGACCTTAAACTTGTTTAGGGTCTCTTTAAGTAGTAAGTTTTTATTTTTGATTGCCTCTAGGTATTTACACTTAGAGCATGGGGGTAAAGAAGGAGTATCATGTTCAAGACTTTAAAGTTTATCTACAAATAAAGCATGCTCCTTTTTCAATAAATTGAACTTTTTCCTAATAGCTCTACACTTATCAAATAATTCATGGAAAGCAAATAAAAGTTCATCGAAAGATAAATCTTCATTAAATAACTCATATACCTCATCTCTTAAAGCCATTAGTGTGAAGTTGGCCTCATCTTTGTTGCTTGCTTCTTCATCTTTGGAGCTACTTGAGTCGTCCCACATCGCCTTTAGAGCTTTCTTCCTCTTTGGTTGCTTCTTCTTAGCTTGGGGGCATTCACTTTTGAAGTGCCCCAGCTTCTTGCATTCGTAATACATGACTTGGTCCTTTTTTGGTTCAAGTTTATTTTTAGTGTCACTTTTAAATTTATTCCTTCTTATAAATTTTTTGAATTTCTGAGTTAAGAGTGCAAGTTCACCATCAAAGTCCTCATCACTTGAAGATTTCTTCAAGTGGTCTTCTTGTGTTCTCAATGCCATATCCTTCCTATTCTTTGGAGGGGGTTCTCTAACTCATCATGAGCTTGGTATGTCATTTCGTAGGTTATTAAATACTCGATGAGTTCTTCGAGAGGAAAAGTTTTATGATCCTTGGCCTCTTGAATGGTCGTAACTTTTGGATCTCAACTCTTTAGAAGGGATCTTAAAATTTTAGTTACAAGTTTGAAATTAGAAAAACCTTTACCAAGTGCTTTGAGTCCATTGACGACATCCATGAAATGGGTGTACATGTCTCCGATGGACTCACTTGTTTTCATCCGAAATAATTCATAAGAATGCACCAAGAGATTGATTTTGGACTCTTTCACTCAGCTAGTGCCTTCATGAGTGATTTCAAGAGTACGCCAAATATCAAAAGCTGATTCACAAATTGAAACACGATTAAACTCATGTTTATCAAGTGCACAAAACAAGGCATTCATAGCCTTTGCATTAAGTGTAAAAACCTCCTTCTCCGATTCATTCCATTCGTTCATCTGAAGAGAAGATTTTTGAAATACATTTTCAATGATATTCCAAAGTTTGAAATCCATGGAGATCAAAAAAATCTTCATACGAGTCTTCCAATAAGTGTAATCTGACCCATTAAACATAGGTGGACGTGTAATGGAATGACCCTCTTGCATGCCAGAATAAGCCATCTCTCTTGGGTTTTAAACCAATTGAGAGTGACCAAGCTCTGATATCAATTGTTAGGATCTGAGTGGCACAAAAAGGGGAGGGGGGAGGGGGTGAATTAGTGCAGTAGATAAAACCCATAAATTTAAAACGATTTCGGAAAGAGTTGTTCATTCAGAAATTTTGGTCTGACGCAAGAGACTTGAGCAAAGTGATTCAAGTGAATGTGATTGAGAGTAGCGAGAAGGAGATTGAAAGATTTGCAGTTAAGTAAAAGCAAGATGCAGAAATTAAAACTCACACATCTAAAGTAGTATACAGAGATGTATAGTGGTTCGGTCAAATGACCTATGTCCACTTCTGAAATCTCCTCCAATGAGGCTCCCAACTTCCACTATCAAATCTTCTTGAAGGGGAAGAACCAAGCACTTCTCTTACAAACTTTTATAAGTGGTTCACACTCTTACAGAATTTTGATCAAAAAAAAGTGAGAGGTGAACACTCAAGCTATCAAACACAATTTTTCTAAAGCTTTGACTCAGTTTTTTTACTTCTCAAAAGGTGCTTTACTGGCTGAGAAGAGATGGGTATTTATAGACTCAATTAGCTTCAAAAATGGAGCTAAAAAGAGTCGCATCTCAGATTTTTGGGTACTGGCGGTACCCTAATTACGTGCTAACTATGAAATTGAAACATAATTCTAAGCAAATTAACAACCAGCAATGTCGAGTCTTCTTTCGGTGAGCTTTCCGATGAACTTCCGATGGACTTCCGACACACCCTCGGATTTCTTCCGGCGAACTCCCAGCAGGCTCCCGGACTTTTTAGCGAGTTCGACGAATCTTTGGCAAGCTTTCGAACCTTCTTGGTGAGCTCCGTGAACCTCCAACAAACTTCTGGCAAACTTCTGAAACCTTCAGCAAGTCCCCGATTCATTCTCGGTTAGTTCCTGTAGCACTTCCGACAATCCTTCGGACTTCCAGCGGACTCTCGAACTTCCAACATACTTAACTCCAGTAATTTGCTTTGTCTTCATGCTATCGTAGTTAATCCTGCACACTTATCTCAATAATATAGATTAGATCAAATAACCTATCAATTGACTTCATCATCAAAATCTGATATTCAACAGTTAGATCCTACAACAAATTACAGATGTGATAAGCAGTATCGGTATCTAATACCTATGCATTATCACAAGTATCTGACATATGAAGACTGATCATAAATATACCTGAAGTTTCTCTAAGCTTTTGTTTCATCTTTTCTGCAATATACATCTTATAGTTCCTTTTTTAATGCCCATCTTGACTAGAGTGGAAGTATTGGCCTTTGTTCTTTACTGGGTCAATTTTAGCAACATTTGCCTTACCCCGTTTGCCCTTGCCCTTGCCCTTCTTAAGGGTCTTCCTAGCCTTCCTTTTTCTCTTGGTCTCACCAACATAGAGAACTAGTTTCTCTTTCTTGATTGAGCTCTCTGCCTCCCTCAACATATTGAGGAGCTTAGGGAGAGTCACCTTAAGTTTATTCATATTAAAATTCATGATGAACTGAGAAAAGGAATCTGGTCGGGACTGAAGTATAAGATCAATGCATAGGTTATTATCTAAGACTATTCCTAGACCTGTGAGTTTCTCAATCCACTCTATCATCTTCAGGACATGGCTCTGAATCGATGTCCCCTCAATCATCCTAGTACAGAAGAGACTCTTGGATATCTCATATCGCTGAGTTCTTCCTTGCTCCTCAAATAGTTTATGGAGATGTAGGAGTATGGATTGAGCATCAATGTTTTCATGTTGTCTCTATAACTCAGGAGTCATAGAGGCCAACATATAACACTGAGCGAGAGTGAAATCATCTATATACTTCGTATATTGGGTAAACTCTTCTTGAGGTGCTCCTGCCTTAGGTTGGGGTATGACCGTATCTAAGATATATGTGATTTTCTCCGCTGTGAGAATTATTCTCAGGTTATGGAGCCAATCTACATAGTTTGGACCAATGAGGCGATTTGCATCAAGTATGCCATGTAGAGGGTCTGATGGCGATATATTTCTGATAAACATGAGATATAGCATAAGTAAATAAGACAGATTTTATAAAAAAAATAAATAATCAAGATATGAACTTCTATCTTGACGTGCTCCCACTAATTTTCTTAGTGAGTCATGCGACACCCTCAGCATGTGAAACAGAAGTCTCCGATAGACTTCTAGTGGGGATCGAGATCCAATCGGTATCTTAGTATAATCTTGAGGGACTCGACTAATCACACTAAGCTCAAAAAGCTAGGCAACTCTTGCCAATCACAACTCCTTACGATTCCCATCATGTTCGGCCTTCGAATCACTATGGTCTCAAGGGACTCGACCAACCATGATGTCCAATTAAGTCATCATTATCGTTACAAAATGAGTCTAATTTGGTGATATGCCCTCGAGTGACTCGACCAAGCATACCATGTCCTCAGGTCATCGGTGACTTCTCTATATCATAGGCAAGATAGCGAGACGCAAAATAGGTAAGCCTCGAGGGACTCGACCAACTCAGCCTACGTCGGGAATCGGTTCCTACCTATAACGATGGAAGGCCACGTGGGTCAATCTTATTACCTCACGCTTACCGACTCAATATTATCATAAGAGGGGTTTTAGGTTTAGTCTCATGATATGACATGTCTCACACATACATATTTAATATATATTTATATCATATGCAAATATATATACTTATCTAGTAGGTGTATAGCAATCACATGCACAGGCACACTAGATGATCATGGACCTCAACCTAATATGATTTGGCCCAAGCCAATAAGCCTGATCACTTATATCATGATATATGTAAATATCAGTGCATCTTTGTGCTCGGTGATTATCCATCTCGTCATCGTTGGATCCGCCAGCACCTTAACGCATCTCCAGGCGTCGCGATCGTTTAAAAAGGCCTTGAGGGTCCCGCTACCACCTCCAGGTTTTCGTTGTGCCTCTTCGTGTAATTACAACATAATTACATGCACACAGGCTCGACAATCAACGAAAAATAGAGGCTCGCAAACCCCAATAATCACATACACATCACAAAGTCCATGATCATCTTCCCAGATCACACATTACATGTATATATCATGTAGGATTACTAGATAAATAATAATAGTTACTTAAACGTTTTAAATAACTAAATTTTGAAATCAGGGATATATAGGGAATTTTTAAAAATATCAAGGGTATTTTCATAATTTTTGTAAGACATGCCCTAGAATTTCTGAAATTCACAAGGGCAAAATGGTCTTTAGCCCAGTTACTTCTTGGCATACGTGCAGTAGCCTCTTAGCATGCGTGTGGCGTCGCCTTGGGCACTGCCGCCTTGCTAATGGCGATCGCCAAGTGCCACCCCACGTTGGCTGCTGCCTTTGCACAGAGGCAGTTACCGCCTCACTTTGCAGGGGCGATTGCCACCCCACACAATAGCATGCGCAGGGGCGATGGCTGTTGGGAAATCCACAAGGGGTGACATCTCATACGCAGCAGAAGAACAAAAAAATAAAAACCTTGGATTTCTGTGAAAGGTTCCGTCGTCGTGCGAAGATCGGTGTATCAAAAACAAATCCGCGAAAACTGCATGTATAAAATAAAGTACCTAGGGAGATCGTATATCCCTGAATCCCTGCAGATCTGAAGGAGAGGATGAAGAAAGTCAAGCATCCTCCTCTTTAGCGGTATTCACATGGTAGGGACTGCAACGATGCTCCTCTCTTGGGAGAGGAGAATAGAATGTGGCAACCAAAAAGAACCCCTAGCCTATGGAGCTTTGGTTCCCTCCTATTTATAGAGGCCCTTTGTAAACCCTAATGGATCTTGCCCTGTTGGGTATTGGATCTGTTGAATCTCGAATTTTGATGATGAAGTCAATTGATGGTTATTTGATCTAATCCATTTTTTGAGATAAGTGTGCAGGATTAACTATGATAAAGCAAATTACCAGAGTCAAGTTGCTGGAAGTTCAAGAGTCCACCGGAAGTCCGAAGGATCATCGAAAGTGCTGCCGGAGCCAACCGAGATGAAATTGGGGACTTGCCGAAGGTTTTGGAAGTTCGCCGGAAAGATCGTCGGAGGTTCGCGGAGATCACCAAGAAGGTTCGGAAGGGTGCCAAAGACTGGTTGAACTCGCCATAGAATCTGGAAGCCTGTTGGGAGTGCGTCGGAAGGAATCCAAAGGAGTGTCGGAAGTCCGCCGGAAGATCGTCGGAAAGCTCTTCGGAAGATAACTTGATGGTGTCAGTTTAATTTAGCTTTAAAAGTTCATAGTTAGTACTTAATTAGGGTATAGACTAGGTGTTAATCCTGTCTAGACCTGTATTGGGCCAATTGGGCCTTTAATGGGCTATATTGGGCCAAAGGTTAGGCCCATATAATTTCTGGCAAGGGTCGACGGTAGCACTGCCTGTTGACTAAAGGCTGGGCGATAGCACCGCCCCAGGCAGGCGATGGTACCGCCTAACAGGTGGTTGCAACCACCTGTGTCAGGTGGTAGTCTTGCGGTGCGGAAGATAGTACCGCCGACACCGACACGCACAAAGGTGTAGCGGTAGTCTGATACACCAAAATTTCGGACGAGACCTCTTTGAGCGGGATTTTTGAATCCTAAAAAGCTTTATAAATACCCCTTTACTTCTAGCTGGTTGAGTTACCTTTTGCAGTGTTAGAATTGAGTCTAAGCTATAGCAAATTCCTGCTTTCAATTGCTCAAGTATTCACCTCCTTCTTCTACTTGTAAAAATTTTGTAAAGTGAGGAAACCTTTGGTAAAAGGCTGTAAAGGGGTGTTTGGTCCTTCCCCTTCAAGAGATTTGGTAGTGGAAGTTGGGAGCCTCATTGGATGAGGCTTCAAAAGTAGACGTAGGTCATTCGATCGAACCACTATACATCGCTGCATACATTTGCTGTGTGAGTGTTTGAATTTCTGTTTCGTAAATTTCTTAGCTGCAAGATTAATCAGAATTCTTCTCCCTACTTCTGACTTTATTTACCTGAATTACTTCATGTTAAAGTCACTTTAGTTATATCAAGTTTCTATACGAATATCCGAAATCGGCTTTCAAAAGGTCAAGTTTTAATCCGCTGCACTAATTCACCCCCCCCCCCCTCTTAGTGTCGCTCCAAACCTAACAATTGGTATCAGAGCAAGGTTCACTCTCATATTTGGTTTAAAACCCAAGAGAGATGACCTTTTCCGGCATGCAAGAGGGTCACTCCATTACTCGTCCACCTATGTTTAATGGGTCGGATTATACGTATTGGAAGACTTGTATGAGGATTTTTCTTATTTCTATGGATTTTGAGCTTTGGAATATCGTTGAAAATGGGTTTAAAAAATCTTCTCTTCCGATGAGCGAATGGAATGAGTCGGAGAAGAAGGTGTTTGCTTTAAATACCAAGGCCATGAATGCCTTGTTTTGTGCACTAGACAAAAACGAATTTAATCGCGTATCAATTTGTGAATCGACTTTTGATATTTGGCGAACTCTTGAGATCACTCATGAAGGCACTAGCCGAGTGAAAGAGTCCAAAATCAACATTCTTGTGCATTCTTACAAGCTTTTTCGAATGAAACCAAGTGAGTCCATTGGAGACATGTACACCCGCTTTACGGATGTCATCAATGGACTCAAGGCACTTGGTAAAGATTTTTCTAATTTTGAATTAGTAACAAAAATTTTAAGATCCCTTTCGAAATGTTGGGATCCAAAGGTTACAGCCATTCAAGAGGCCAAGGACCTTAAAACTTTTTCTATCGAAGAACTCATAGGGTCTTTAATGACCTATGAAATGACATGCCATGCTCATGATGAGCTAGAGAACCCCCTTCCAAAGAACAGGAAGGATATGGCATTAAGAACTCAAGAAGACCACTTGAAAGGAACATCAAGTGATGAGGACCTTGACGAGGACATTGCACTCTTAACTAGAAAATTTAAAAAATTCATTAAAAAGGGAAAATTTAAAAATGAATTCAAGAACAAACTTGAACAAAAAAAGGACCAAGTCATATGTTATGAATGCAAGAAGCCGGGGCACTTCAAAAATGAATGCCCTCAAGCCAAGAAGAAGCAACTCAAGAAGAAGAAGGCATTGAAGGCTACATGGGATGATTCGAGTGATTTCGAGGATGAAGAAGCAAGCATCAAAGAGGAGGCCAACTTCGCTCTAATGGCTTTGGGAGAAGAGGTAAGTGATTTACTTAATGAAGATTTATCTTTCGATGAGCTTTTAATTGCTTTCCATGAATTATTTGATGAATGTAGAACTATTACAAAAAGCTTTAATTTTTTAAAAAGGGAACATGCTTTATTGCTAGATAAGTTTAAGAGTCTTGAGCATGATTCTCTCCCTCTACTCCTATGCTCTAAGTGCAATCACTTAGAAGCAATCAAAAAGGAAGGCTTGCTACTCAAAGAGACCTTAAATAAGATTAAGGTCGGTAGCAAGAACTTAGACATGATCCTTGTTAACAAGGGACATGTCAGAAATTGATGTGGAATTGGATTCGTGAGTGGATCTCACCAAACTCAAACCACATTCATTAAAGGGCCAACATTACATGTCTCCTCTCATTTGAAATGTAATTTTTGTTGCAAATCCGAACATGTTATTTACAAATGTCCATATAGGAAGCTTAGCCCAAATAAATTAGTATGGGTTCCTAAAGGATCAATTAGGAACTCATTGAATAATAATAAATTTAGTAGATCAGTTTTTGAGGCACCCAAGTCAAAATGGGTACCTAAAAACCATCCTTTCTTGTAGACAAAAACACCCACACAAGCTAGGAGCAAGAGATGATACATTGATAGTGGATGCTCAATGCACATGACCGGAGATCCATCTCAATTCTCTAAGCTCTCTAGCCAAGACGAAGGATTTGTCACCTTCGGAGATAACAACAAGAGTAAAATCATTGGCAAGGGTACTATAGGTAACAAATCAACCTTTTTGATTGATAATGTGTTATTAGTAGATGGTTTAAAACATAATCTCTTGAGCATTAGTCAATTATGTGATAATGGTTATATTGTAAGATTTGAATCTAATGCTTGCATCGTCGAAAAACCACACAATAATACATTTATAATTGCAATCAAGCAAAATAACGTCTACACTATTAATCTTGATGATCTTAGTAGTGAAATATGTTTTTCAGCTTTGAATGATGATGCTTGGCTTTGGCATAGAAGATTAGGTCATACTAGCATGAAACTAATCTCCCAAATCACATCTAAAAACCTTGTAAGAAGCATTCCTAAGGTTAAGTTCATTAAAGATAAAGTATGTGATGCTTGTCAACTAGGAAAACAAATTAAAATTAGCTTCAAGCCAAAAAATCAAATAAGTACCTCTAGACCATTACAATTGATCCATATGGATTTGTTTGGACCAATTGACACAACAAGCCTAGGAGGTAGTAAATATGTCTTTGTGATTGTAGATTATTATAGTAGATTCACGTGGACCTATTTCTTAGCTCACAAAAGTGATTCTTTTAAATGTTTCTCTAAATTTTGTAAACTTACTCAAAATGAAAAGGGTTTCATGATTTCATCAATTCGGAGTGATCACGATGGTGAATTCCAAAACCATGACTTCCAAAATTTTTGTGAATCAAATCGGTATAACCACTTCTTCTCTACTCCAAGAAATCCTCAACAAAATGGAGTAATAGAAAGAAAGAATAGAAATTTACAAGAAATAGCAAGAACCATGTTAAATGAACATAATTTACCCAAATATTTTTGGGCCAAAGCCGTAAATATAACTTGCTATGTCATGAATAGGGTTCTAATAAGATCATCTCTATCCAAGACTCCTTATGAATTATAGAATGACAAAAAACTTAATGTTTCTTACTTTAAAGTTTTTGGTTGCAAATGCTTTATTTTAAATGAAAAGGATGCTTTAGGAAAATTCGATGCTAAATCTGATGAAGGCATCTTTCTTGGCTACTCTTCCGTTTCTAAAGCTTTTCATATTTTTAACAAAAGAACCTTAGTTATAGAAGAGTCTATTCATGTGGTTTTCAATGAAGTTTCCAAAATTAAGAAAAATGATCTTGATGATGATTTTGGTTTTGATAAATTGAATTTAAATGAACCCTCTCCTCAAAATGGCAACTTGGAAGCATCTTCTTCCGAATATTCCTTACCTAAGGAATGGAAGTATATGGATGCCCATCCTAAGGAGCTAATTATAGAAGACACATCAAAAGGGGTTCAAACTCGCTCCTCTCTTAAAAATTTTTGTGCTCATGCTGCTTTTCTTTCTCAAATTGAACCTAAATGCATTGTCTAAGCCTTGAAAGATAATTCTTGGGTTATCGCAATGTAAGAGGAATTGAACCAATTTGAGAGAAATGAGGTATAGAAGCTCGTTCCTAGACCAAGTGACCATTTAGTTATCGGTACTAAATGGGTCTTTAGAAACAAGCAAGATGAACATGGTATCGTGGTTAGAAATAAGGCTAGATTAGTGGCCAAAGGTTTCAACCAAGAAGAAGGTATCGATTACAAAAAAACCTTCGCTCCTGTGGCTAGATTAGAAGCCATTAGGATGCTCCTTGCCTATGCTAGTAGTAATAACTTTAAGCTTTTTCAAATGGATGTCAAAAGTACTTTTTTGAATGGCTTTATTTCCGAAGAGGTTTATGTTGAACAACCACCCGGTTTTGAAAACTCTCTTCTTCCTAATCATGTGTTAAAATTAACTAAAGCTCTCTATGGATTGAAACAAGCCCCTAGGGCTTGGTATGAGAGGCTTAGTTCTTTCTTAATTTTAAATAATTTTACTAAAGGTAAGGTTGATACTACATTGTTTATTAAATATTTTAAAAATAATTTTTTTATTGTTCAAATTTATGTTGATGATATCATTTTTGGTTCTTCGGATGAATCCCAATGTGAATCATTTGCTAAGTGTATGAGTCTTGAATTTGAAATGAGTCTAATGGGTGAGTTAAACTTCTTTTTAGGATTACAAATTAAACAACTTAGTGATGGAATATTTCTTAATCAAACCAAGTATATATTAGAACTGTTAAAACGATTTAACATGGATAGTTCTAAAGCCATCAGCACTCCAATGAGTACATCCACCAAGTTAGACTTGGATGAAAATGGAGAAAACTTTGATCAAAAAACATATAGGGGAATGATAGGTAGCTTACTCTATCTCACTGCAACTAGACCTGATATCATGTTTAGTGTAGGTCTATGTACAAGATTCCAAGCTAATCCTAAGTTATCTCACCTTAAAGCTGTTAAAAGGATCCTTAGGTATCTTAAAGGAACTCCTAATCTAGGATTATGGTATCCAAAATCTAATAACTTTGATTTAAAAGCTTATGTGGATACCGATTTTGGCGGATGTAGAATTTATAGAAAAAGCACATCTGGAACATGCCAATTTCTAGGATATGCACTTGTTTCTTGGATATCCAAGAAACAAAATTCTATTGCACTATCTACGGCGGAAGCCGAATATATAGCTGCAAGTGCATGTTGTGCACAAGTTGTGTGGATGAAAAACACTTTAGAAGATTATGGAATTAATTTAAAAAATATTCCAATAAAATGCGATAACACAAGTGCTATTTGTCTAACAAAAAATTTCATTCAACACTCAAGAACTAAGCACATTGATATTATGCATCACTTTATACGCGATCATGTCACTAATAATGATGTCACTCTAGAATTTATTGATACAAAACACCAATTAACGGATATTTTCACAAAACCCCTAAATGAAGAACAATTTGACTTTATTAGAAGAGAATTAGTCATGCTAAATTTGTGCTAATATTTAATAGTGTATGTTTTTCAAAACATTTAAACTTTGATTTTGATAGTTTTACCTTTATACTGAAAATCATGTCTTTCAATGATGTATGTATAACTTCATACTATCTTCATCTTCTTTTGAGATGACTAAATGGACTATATAAGCTTGAAATATGCAAAAATTAATGTCATGAATTCTGCATAAAAATCAAGCTCTTAAATATTTATTTGAGATTTTATACATGTGCTAATCAAGTTTTTATATCTTCTTCCTTCATAAAAATGACAAGTTGAATCTCATCATGAATTTTCTTGGATATGTTTGATGATTGGCTTCAATGATGTATCCTTATACATATTTTGACAAAATAATTTGATGACTTGATAAATATCATGCATTGTATTGAAAAATATGAAATTGATAAATATCATGCATTGTATCAAGTTTTTATGTCACTTATGTCACTTTTTTTTTATCAAGTTTCACCCTTTTATCAAGTTTATTCATCTCCTTTTTGTTGATGACAAAGGGGGAGAAAAATATGAAATTGATAACCTGTTGAATGTGGCCTTTATGAGCAAAATAATTTGATGACTTGATAAATATCATGCATTGTATTGAAACCATTGTATTGAAAAATGTCTTATATAGTGTAAATGAAATGAAAAATGTCTTATAAGATTTGTTATTGCAATTCAATTGCTCTTGTCATGCTTTGTGTCAAAAAAAAAAAAAACAGGTTGCAATCCTTAAAAAGCATTGCAATGAACCTATAAGCAATTGAATTTTATAGTTGAAAGATTCTTACTATATCATGTTTATCAAATGGCATCTTTCGATTGATATGACAAGTTTTCATCTCATGATTTATCTGATATGGTGTCATGCTTTTTCAATCATGAGATCCTTGTTGTAATCTCAAATTTTTTGGTATCTTTTGATGAAATGATAAATGTTTATCATCTTTCGACTTGAAATTAAATGTCATGCTTTGATATTGCTTACGAATGAAACCTCATGCTGATTGAGCATGATGATAAGTTCAACGCAAGTAACTTATCGGTTTTGGCTTGAATTCAAGAAATTAGATTCAAATGTTTTTACTTTCTCATTATATGGCATATAGATAGGGGGAGTTAAGATTAACTTCGTCATCAATTGATTGTCATCATCAAAAAGGGGGAGATTGTTGAATCTCGGATTTTGATGATGAAGTCAATTGATGGTTATTTGATCTAATCCATTTTTTGAGATAAGTGTGCAGGATTAACTATGATAAAGCAAATTACTGGAGTCAAGTTGTTGGAAGTTCAAGAGTCCACCGGAAGTCCGAAGGATCATCGGAAGTGCTGCCGAAGCCAACCGAGATGAAATCGGGGACTTGCCGAAGGTTTCAGAAGTTCACCAGAAAGATCATCGGAGGTTCGTGGAGATCACCAAGAAGGTTCGGAAGGGTGCCAAAGATTGGTTGAACTCGCCATAGAATCCGGAAGCCTGCTGGGAGTCCGCCGGAAGGAATCTGAGGGAGTGTCGGAAGTCCGCCGGAAAGCTCTTCAGAAGATAACTTGATGGTGTCAGTTTAATTTGGCTTTAAAAGTTCATAGTTAGCACTTAATTAGGGTATAGAATAGGTGTTAATCTTGTATAGACCTGTATTAGGCCAATTAGGCCTTTAATGGGCTGTATTGGGCCAAAGGTTAGGCCCATACAGTTTCTGGCAAGGGCCGACGGTAGCACCGCCTATTGGTGAAAGGCGGCGGTAGCACCACCCTGTGCAAACGGTGGTACCACGACAGTGGTTGCAACCACCGTGTCAGTGGTAGTACCGCCGATGCCAAGCGGTAATCAAGAAGACACCGACACACATAAAGGTGTGTCAGTGATAGTACCTTGATGCCGGCGGTAGTACCACCTCTGATCAAATTTCGGACGAGACCTCTTTGAGCAAGATTTTTGAATACTAAAAAGCTCTATAAATACCCCTTTACTTCTAGCTGGTTGGGTTACCTTTTGTAGTGTTAGAATTGAGTCTAAGCTATAGCAAATTCCTGCTTTCAATTGCTCAAGTGTTCACCTCCTTCTACTTGTAAAAATTCTGTAAAGTGAGGGAACCTCTGGTAAAAGGCTGTAAAGGGGTGTTTGGTTCTTCCCCTTCAAGAGATTTGGTAGTGGAAGTTGGGAGCCTCATTGGAGGAGGCTTCAAGAGTGGACGTAGGTCATTCGACCGAACCACTATACATCGCTGCGTACATTTGCTGTGTGAGTGTTTGAATTTCTGTTTCATAAATTTCTTAGCTGCAAGATTGATCAGAATTCTTCTCCCTACTTCTGACTTTATTTACCTGAATTACTTCAAGTTAAAGTCACTTTAGTTATATCAAGTTTCTATACGAATCTCCGAAATCGGCTTTCAAAAGGTCAGGTTTTAATCCGCTGTACTAATTGACCCCCCCCCCCCTCTTAGTGCCGCTCCGAACCTGATAGGATCTCCATCCAATTACCTAAGCCTCTTGGATTAGTGAGTCTCTACCCAATAATCTCTTATTAGCAATTATTGGATCTCATCTAAGGATCCAATAATTCATGGGCTTAATGGATATCCAATAAGATAGGGGCTCCAATGGATATCTCATATCGAACCTCTACTCATTGCAACACCTACCATATATGTGTGACCCTCTAGGCCCAATATCGAGCTGGCCGTGAGTGTTACTTGTCAGAACTCCTTCTGACTCAGTGAATTATTATCTTTATAATAATTCACCCGACTCATCGACTACGAACGTACTAGGCTACTATGTCGTAGTCCCCAAACGATATAGGAGAATCCAATCCTTTAGACCTATCTATCCTCAGTTATTATGTATCTATAGTCCCTCATCCATCTAATATCCTATAGACCCTATACCGGGTATAGTGCTGTTAGGCCCATACGGTCTCTTCTCGAATCTTGCTCTAGTAGGATTCTCCCGGAGAACTCTTTCTCTCTCAATCCGAATAACCTTGGCCAAGGATTTGTTTGAGCAAGAATATATGGGATATTCCTCTTATGATACCGAGAGCGGATGATCCTCTATTGACACTCAATAGCCCTCGTAAGGTTGGCTACCACTCTCAATAACCGGCTATACTAAATTTGAAACTTCCAAACCTATAAGTCCGGTATCAAAGAGTGAAGTACTTATACAGGATATCATTGGTGTCTCAAGTCTAAGGACAAGATATACTATTAGGAATACAGAATCGCTGTCTGATGTGAGGTATCAATAACCATCCAGCATTCCGTAGGCGGATCAATCAGTGAACTCATTCCCCAATGAGCACCTGCACTGTAACCTTAGTGTCCTCACATGAGTAGCTATGAGACCAGCTACCTCCATCATATGGATGGGTATACAGCACACCAGTCTATTCAGTTATCTCGATGTCTCTCTCGAGTAACCTATGACCAGGATTATTTAGGGTCTGTGTTTAAAGGTGAATCGGTCTCATTATCGTGATCTCATCACAATTCGATTCTCATTACATAGATCTAAGAATATCACAATATATGCAACACACAAGATAAAGTGATAAAATACCTAATAATAAGCAAAGAGAAAGAGTGCATATCAAGTCACAAGTGTCATTACTCATGTGATTAGCTTGTAGGGCACATATGACTAGCAATGGCTGCCCCGCGTCGCCTCATGCAGACGGTGGGCAGCCGCTTCGCAGAGGCGGTCGTCGCCCCACACAGTAGCTGGCTTGTGTAGGCGGTGTGGCTGCCGCCTTGTGGCGCAACCGCGAGCAACCACCTGTAGCCACCCTACGCATAAGGCTATAGTCACCTTGCGCGTAGCGACTACTGCCATGTGCAGGTGGCAGCAACTATTATGACCGTTGCCTTGCGCAGGCCGCCATCTGACATTGCCCGACAGGTAGTCGCCTTGCGCAGACTACCTTGCGCGCACCAGCGGTCACAACCCTTGTGGTTACTGTCTTATGCGCGCAGGCAGCTACCGCATTACGTAGACGGTCACAACCAATGCGACCGCCTTACGCAGGTGGCTGCCGTGTACAAGGCAGCCAGCACGGGCGCAAGCTGCTCGCTCACGGGTGCCATACGCATCGATGTTGCCTCGACGAACAATCGGCTCGTTCGTAACTTTTGCGCGCACACCACCTCCGGTCAATCCACCAGACAACAACAATTGCTGCCTCTGCCTCCTTCATTTGCATCAACAAATTTAACACAGAAGAATCGCTCTAAAGCATATTTCACCATCAAGATGAAGTGCCTTTCAGATCTGAAAACCACACCAAATGCAGCAAGAATGCATAAAATAATTCTATGCAATTAAACACAACACATGCAGTCTATAAGCCAATCATTACACGATGAACCTGGATCTGATACCACTATTGAAAAATCACGAATCGACATCTCATGCACAGCGAAAAATAAAAACAAGACCAGATTTCCCATAGTTAAGTACTTGGCCGTTGTACAATGATTGGTGCGTGAAAAATCGTAAATCCAAAAAATCGTACGTATCATGTCAAGAGCATTACCTAGGGAGATCGTATATCCCCGAATTTTTCAGATCCGATGAAGAGGATGAAGGAGCACTATTGTACTCGTCTCTAGCAGTAATCTACATAGCAGACGCAGTGACGATGCTCCTCATATCACTGCGGGATCTCCCTTTTCGCTGCACCACAAGACTACCGGATCCAAGGAGGAGGAGAGGAGGTTGAGGAGAATAGGAGAGGCGACTTCCAAGAGCTCTAGCCTATGAACTAGGTAGTTCCTCCTATTTATAGAGGTGCTAGAAGCTTATCCTTAATGGATCATATTCACATTGGATCTCTATCCAATTATCCAATTGGATCTTTATCCTATTGGATGTCTATTCAATCATTCAATTTGATCTCATTCAATTATCCGATTGGATCTTATCCACATGATCCAAAATAGGGGCTCCGCAAATATCTTATATCTGCATCTCTACTCATCGCAACATCCACCTAATGTGTGTGATCCTCTAGGCCCGATACCAAGCTGGCCATAAGTCGCTCCCGTTAGAACTCCTTCTGACTCAAAACACCTTCTGATATAGTAAATTATTATCTCCATAATAATTCACTCGACTCATTGATTATAGACGTACTAAGCCACTACGCCATAGTCCCTAGACAGTACAGGAGGATCTAATCCATCAGACCTGTTTGTCCTCAGTTACCATATATCTATAGTCCCTCATCCATCTAATATTCCAAAGACCATATATTGGGCATGGTAATGTCAGGCCCATACAGAATCCTGTTTGAGTCTCGCTCTAATCAGATTCTCCCAGAGAACTCTTTCTCTCTCAATCTGAATGACTCTGGCCGGGGATTTTACTTGAGCGAGCACATGCGGGATACATCTCTCATGATACCGAGAGCAAATGATCCTCTATTGACACTTAATTGTCTTCGTAAGGTTAGCTACCATTCCCGAGAACCGATTATACCAGATTTGAAGCTTTCTAAACCTGTAAATCCAGCATTAAAGAATGGAGTACTCATACAAGGCATCTTTGGTGTCTCAAGTCTAAGGATCAGTCACACAACTGGGACTACAGAATCGCTATCTGTTGTTAGGTATCATTAACTATCCAGCATTCCATAAGTGGATCAATTAGTGAACTCATTCTTCAATGAGCACCTGTATTGTACCTCTAGTGTTCCACACAAGCGACTATGAGACTAGTCACATTCATCATATAGACGAGTATACAACATACCAGTCTATCCGGTTATCTCGATGTCCTCATCGAGTAACCTATGACCAGGATGATTTAGGATCTGTGTTTAAAAGTATATCGATCTCATTATCGTGATCTCATCATGATCTGATTCTCATTGCACAGATCCAAGGACATCACAATATTCATCTAGATAATGTGAGAAAATATCAATAATAATATGTGAAGAGATCGACGCAATATGTCACAAGGGCCATCACTCACGTGATTGGCTTGTAGAGCACCAATAACTAATATGGACAACAAGAAGGGCCGGCCCCTTCTTGATCGTGTAGTGCGTGCTACGACAAGATTTGGGTAGTGATTTGAGGAGCATCGTCGTAGCCCCTGTCATGTGGATTATCACTAGAGAGGAGGATATTTGAACTCCTTCATCTAGTCCTATAGATCTATAGGAATTCAGGGATATACGATCTTCCTAGATAATTTTCTTATGCATAGTTTTCGATTTTATGGATTTTTGCGTACCAACTTTTGTACGATGATAAGAACCTCTTTTTCTATGAGAAATCTATGATTTTTTATTTCTATTCTTCCGCTGCGCAAATGATGCCACCGTAGATTTCCCAGATTTTTTGTTTCTGTTCTTCTGCTACGCATATGATGCCACTGTAGATTTCCCAACACGGGGGCGCGACGACCCCTGCCCGTGGGCGCATCGCCCGCAAGTGATCTGTTTGTGAGCGATTGCCGCCCGCGCTGGCATCACCTATAGGTGGCTAGCCCACTAGTAGGGTGAGCGCCACTATGGGCGGTGTGCCTGCGACGGTAGTCGCCCGCAGCCCTTACAGGCACCGTGGGTGGGCACTGCCCCCACCCGTAAGGGCCGACGCCTGGGCTCACCCATGGGTCCAGTGCCCGCAGGCCGCCACGCCCGGCGCCACCCATCCTTATGGGCTAGTTGCCCCGCAACAGTTGCCACTACGGGTGGGTCATCGGCCACCGACCGTCGTCTGTAGGCTGCTCGCTTACGGGCGCACCTGCAACCTGCTTGCAGGCCCCTTGCCCTCAGCTGCCATCGTTGCAGGTAGCAAGGTTGCAAGTAGCCTTTCGGCTGTTGGGCGAGTGTAACAAGGGCAGTAATAATTGCTGCCCTTCCTTGACTTTTGTGCTAATAATTTTAATGACAAAAGTTTTTCTAAATCACAACGTACATAGTTAAAAATTGATTTTCGCATGAACAACCTGGCTCTGATACCACTGTTGAAAAATTCAGGGGCGACATCTCATGCGTAGCAGAAGAACAAAAAATAAAACATCCTAAATGTTCATGAAAAGTTTCATCGTCGTGCAAAGATCAATGCATAAAATAAATCCACAAATCCGAAAACTATGTATATAAAAAGAAAGTTCCTAGAGAGATTGTATATCCCTAAGATTCCTACAGATCTATGGGGAGGATGAAGGAGGTCAAGCGTCCTCCTCTCTAACGGTGATCCACATGGCAAGCACTGCAAATATTCTCCTCTCTTGGGAGAGGAGAATAGATGGTGGCTACCAAGAAGACCCTAGCCTATGGGTCTTTGGTTTCCACCTATTTAGAGAGGCCTCCTGTCAACCCTAATGGATCTTGTCCTATTGGGTATTAGATATCCATCCAATTACCCAAGCCTCTTAGATTAATAGGTCTCTACCCAATAATCTCTTGTTAGCTCTCATTGGATCTCATCCATGGGATCCAATAATTCATGGGCTTATTGGATATCCAATAAGATAGGGGCACTGGCGGATATCTCATATCCAAACCTCTACTCTTCATAATACCTACCATATATGTGTGACCCTCTAGGCCCAATATCGAGCTGGTCGTAAGTCATAACTATCATAACTTCTTTTGACTCAATGAATTATTATCTCCATAATAATTCATTCGATTCATCGACTATGAATGTACTAGGCCACTACACTGCAGTCCCCATATGATATAGGGGAATCCAATCATTTAGACCTATATATCCTTAGTTACCGTATACTTATAGTTCCTCATCCATCTAATATCCCAAATATTGTATATTGGGCATGGTGTTGTCAGGCCCATACGATTTCTACTCAAGTCTCGCTCTAATCAAATTCTCCCGGAAAACTCTTTATCTCTCAATCCGAATAACCCTGGCTAGGTATTTACCTAAGCAAGAATACATAAGATATTCTTCTTATGATTCCGAGAGTGGATAATTCTCTATTGATACTCAATTGCCTTCGTAAGGTTGGCTACCATTCCCGAGAATCAGTTGTACCAGATTTAAAATTTTCTAAACCTGTAAGTCTGGTGTCAAAGAATGGAGTACTCATACAAGGCATCTTTGGTGTCTCAAGTCTAAGGACTAGATACACTATTGGGACTATGGAATCACTGTCTGACATAGGGTATCAATAACCATCCAGCATTCCGTAAGTGGATCAATCAGTGAACTCATTCTCCAATGAGCACCTGTATCCCTAGTATCCCAATACAAGTAGCTATGAGACCAGCCACCTCTATCATATAGACTGGTATATAATACATCAATCTGTCTGATTATCTCGATGTTCCTCTCGAGTAACATATGACTGGGAATATTTAGGGTTTATGTTTAAAAGTGAATCGATCTTGTTATTGTGATCTTATCACGATCCGATTCTCATTGCACAGATCCAAAGACATCACAATATATATCCAAATAATGTGAGAAAATATCAATAATCATAAGCGAAGAGATTGATGCAACGTGTTACAGGTACCATCATTTTTGTGATTGACTTATAGGGCACCTATAATTAGTAGTCTCATCAATTAACTCAAATATATTTTTATTATTTTCTAATTTTTAATTGGTCGATCCTTTGTGTTTGGACGAGCAAAGTTTTCGGTGTAATTGATTTTTTAAAGTAATATAACTTTTTTATCCTTTAGGAAAATGAATATCCAAAACACATGTAGGTGGCATGCTACTATTATGCATGATTTTAATGCATGTTGTGCAACAAGCTACCTGATTTAACTGGAGATAGAAGCTAGCAAACACAATCTGTGTTGCATCAGGGTCTGATAAGGGTGGCTTTGCAGGTTGTCTACCCCCTCTCACCTTTGTCATTTTGCCTATGTCCATGGATCCAGTTAGTCTTTTGTTCTTTCGTTGTCCTTTCTTTTCTTGGCAAGAATGTGCAGTGTCCCTCTCCCAGTTGACAAAAGATATAAAAGGGTTGGATATGGCTTGCAGCATGATGTTGGATCTCTGTGTTATTGGAGAATGCCAAATTCTTCAAATGTTGGCTTTGAGATAAAGAGTGTTGCTCAAGCAAGCTTCAGTTGATAGGATTGGTGAAGTGGTTGCATCTGGTGAAATGTGATGGACGCTCTGAATTATTGAATTGCATATGGCATTAGCTTCTCTCCTCGTAGAAACAAAGGAAGAAGACATTGATATCCAAAACTTGGTTACTTATTTTTTCATCTTGCAACTAAACTTGTTAAGGTATCAGAGGTTCATTACGGAGAAATAGATTAAATACTTATAGAAGGACAAATCAAATTGATTATTTATTTTTGAAAAGATTTTTTTATAAAAAATAATAATTTATTTTAAATATAAGTAATATAATGTATTTATGGGGGACTATATAAAATTCAGGGTCATGAAACATAGAGTTTTTGACGTTGTAAAAAATTTTGAGTGAAAGAAAAAACATTTTACCTTGCCCTATTCTTCCTTTATGTGATAAATCGATCTCTTCTTCCTATCTACTTCAACACTTATCTCCTATAGATTGATTGAGTTGTTGGTGTTTGAAGGTTGTAATGATAATACATCATTTGGTATAATCAGGGAGAAGCTTTATCAGTTTATTCTTTTTGAAACATCGTAATTTTGTTCAGCAGCTAAATATAATGTATCAAATAGTCCTTTGACTTTGTTGGCTTAGTCCTCAGATCTCCATGTGTCATTATTGTGACATCTCAGTTATCAAACCTCTCTTTTTTCATGTCTCACACAAAATTTTCCGTGATCCAGAAAATGCATCATCCTTTTTTTGTTCCTCAAATATTTTTAGATGTGTTTCATAAACTTGATCTTATTTCGTCTTTCTCATTTCATCCTGCAGTGCACTCGGACTTGATAACTGTTGCAGTGCATCACTTTCATGCTTGTTATCTATGTTTGGCAATCTTATTCTGCAATCGATAAAGTGGAAGGCGACTCTAAAGATAATTTATTGTTTTAAAAATCTTGTTCCATGGACAATTGAGCACTTTATGATGTGTTCATAATTGACCTAGCTGAGTCCTTATGGATTGCAAAATCAAGCACAAGGATCATATATTCCCTGCTTGGTTTTTGTGGTGTTGCTTGATGTGCATCAAGACCAAGTTGAGGCCAACGAAGCCCTCAATTGCATGTGGTCATATATCAAGAGAATTCAGATTCTTTTGTATGCTTGAACAGCTTACTTAGTACAACATTGGCTCTCTTCTAAATGCCATTTATAAATGTCTGATGGTGACTAATGACTCATCTGATAAGCAACATAGAAACATAGGAAATGAGTGGCAAGAAGGGCATCATCTGGCTCTGAGTCCATGAAAACGCTTCCTCTCTGCTGCTTTAGGCTCTCTCTTTCTCTTCAGTCCATTCAAAATCCTGCAAGAAAAGAAGCAACAAAGAAAGTCCAAAAGAGGAGGCGGCCATGCCATGCCTTCTTTTGCAACATGCTTTTCCTGGCTTTGGATTACACCATTGTTTGTTTCTAAGGTGATTGCCACTGGAGGACAATATTTCCCATGCATGTTTTGAGCAACTTTAAAGTGATCTTAGCTTGCTGCCAAAGTGAGTGACAGAGAGATGTCAAAGAAAAGCAAAAGTTGACATTAAGACAAGTCTAAAGGCTCTTTTAATTGTTAGGATTGCTTGGAGGGGCACCTAAGAACAAGAGACCATGCTGTCACAGGGGATGATGTCTTTGTTGGATACATCTTTTACATGCAACGTGATTTCTGCTGATCACTAGGAAATTTTATGATCCTTTTCCCTTCCATCACCTGTCCTTCCAAGTCAATCAACCGCAAAGCTTTCTCCATATTTCTCAACTCACAAAGGACAGCACTTCGGGAAAAGCTTGGGAGTGATCAAAGACGGGCCCGTTTGTTGTTGGATGCATCCAAGATGAGGGTTGCATCGCATCCCTCGGTCATGCTCTTCCCTGAGGTCTTCCTGACTTCCCAGCTCTCCTGTAAAGAACATGCAAGGAATGGTGGTCAGAGACAGTGCAGAGATGGCAACAGTGTGGAGATATTTCTTGAACTCGGATGGCCCCATCAACCACTGCCACTGTGAATCTGTAATAATTGGGTGTGTGATCACGGAGCAGCACTTTCTCCTGTAGTTCATGCTGCTGCATGATGTATGACATTTGCATGCAGGAGCTGATCGCTTTCTACTTTTTGTGGACACAGATGCGTGCCATGACCCTGAATTTTCTACAATCTTCTTCTTTTTTTGTCAGAGACATCTAACACGAGATCACTCGGAGGTTATATGGCTTGGTAAATGACATGGAGATCGATTGCATTGCTTACACTTATAAAAAACAATTGCACACAAATCAAACGATCGATATGACTCCGAGAAAAACACAACTCATCTTTTTCCAGTACTCATGACATGCCCGTGACCTTGCACTCTTGAAGTCCTAAAAGAAACGCAGCATGCAGCAAGATATCCTTGTGCATGCCTGTCATCAATGCCGGAATTGGAAGAGCTCCTGACATTAAGCGGGAGAAGAAAGAGTTCGACCTTGACAGCCAAGTGTTCGAAGGATCTGCATGCTTGTAGATCTCGAAACTAGTCCTGGTATGCCATTCATGTTGCATTTATGCTATTCCTATCAGTTCCCAAAAGAAAACCATTCTCTAGATTGCTAATGAGCTAGTACATTTTGGTTCTTAGCATCGATCAAACTACAGGAACAAGAACCAAAACTACATTTTAGATACCTGTTTTAAGCTTATAAAATGGAAGAACGAGAAGAAGATGAAGGCATTACATATGAGATCAGTCTCGGAGGGAGATCTACAAGTTTAGTACGGGTACCTGTTGTGAATGGGATCGGGACCATGAGGTACACTTCTCTTGCTGTTGCAGAAAGGATTCAAGCTCATGTGAGCTATTGACGTAGCTGTCGATGAATGCACAGTTGGAGCGGCCATTGGGGGTGTAACTCTTGTTCCTCCGCCATATCTGGCTAGCGAAACCAGAATACCAATGCAGAACAAGCATGCTATGAACCTACAACACCTACACATCCTCTCCTTCTCTCGAGTCTTTCTCCGACTCTTTGAATGTGATGTCTGCAGTGGAGAAGAAGACTGGTTTCTGCCAAATTCCTTTTCTATGTTGCTGATTTCTTTTGCTCTCCTTTTTCTTTCTGAATCCTCGCTTTTATCTTTGGAGTCTGGAAGTAATTTTGTAGTGCTTCTGTGGGACTTTGAACTTTGCACTCTCTAATCCCATGTCACCATCTCAGCCTGCTTCAACACTGCAGCAAAATCTACTTTTCTTTGCCTGATTACTTAAAGAGATCCAAGAGCACTTTTTTCAGGTTATCCTTGTAATGTGTGAGGAAAAAAGTCTAAGGTCAAGTACAAGATCATCTGATGGCATGCGTGGAGGAGAGTGCTTACTTGATGGTCATCCAAAGTATCAGGAGAAGCATCATGACTAGATTTTGATTAACTCGTTCCTTTACATCTCAACCACTCAAGCCATCAACCCTCAACATCATGTCATTTTCTGTTTCCCTTGTTTTGGGAGTGGCCTAACACACACAGAGAGAGAGAGATATATATATATATATATATATATATATATATATATATATATATATATATATATATATATATATATATATATATATATATATATATATATATATATATATATATATATATCTTGAACTATGAGCATTTGTTATATATATATATATATGCTCTCTCTCTCTCTCTCTCTCTCTCTCTCTCTATATATATATATATATATATATATATATATATATATATATATATATATATATATATATATATATATATAAAAGAAACCTAATATTTAGAGGGATATATGTAAAAGATCTTAATCTACAAGTGAAAATCCAAACCAAAAGAATATTCAAAGATCAATAAACCAGAATACTAGAAAGCTGACATAAGGTTTAACATGATTCAATAGATTTTACCTATATCGATGGAGAAAAATCAAATTGTTTGCCATGTAAAATTAATTATAAGACCTTGATTTATCCCAGTTCGACTTACTCTCTCACATAAATTTCAAAGAATTGACATTTTAGAGAGTACTCTACCTGGACATCATAGAAAGAAATCCAAAAGCAAAGTACTTCTCACATTTTGTGTTTCCCTTATCAAAACTAGATA
Source organism: Musa troglodytarum (assembly GCA_023547065.1). Classification (NCBI taxonomy): domain Eukaryota; kingdom Viridiplantae; phylum Streptophyta; class Magnoliopsida; order Zingiberales; family Musaceae; genus Musa; species Musa troglodytarum. The sequence goes on from CP097506.1 coordinate 30,200,307, forward strand.
CATGAGATATTTATAGGAGAACCAAACCTAATTATCATGGTTTGCAACGTCATCAAATGACTTATTTCGACTAGAATGGCTAAATATATGAATATTTGTTTGTAGATACTTTAACCATCACAAATCATGACTACATAAATTAACCTATTTCACACAACAAAATTTTGAAATAACAAGATAAAGAACTAAAATATCTTACACAAGATTCACTCAAGATGAAAGAAAATTGATTTATTAATTTTATTATTATAAGGCCCACTATATCTTAGAATCAGTTCTTAATATGATAATCATCTTAATTTAAGGGCTTAACATCCTTATTAGACTTATTATAATCTAGAATTAAGCCAAGCCTTAGTATAGTGTATCTCTTCCATTTAAATGTCTGAGATCCTCACCAATGTTTAACATAATCCAAAATTAGACCTTAACATGATATGCCTTCTCTAATTAAACACTTGATCCTACGGTGCATATGAGATATAATTCAATCCATAAGTATTCTTTTTGCACTCGAGCCTCTCATTATGTCCTAATACAAGATTTACTCTAGTACAAATTATTATAACATGATTTGATAGCATAATTGACGCATCGACTTCGTTGAGCCTGAATGATTGATTTAAAATTTCTAAACTTAAGTTAATAATAATACACTCATTAGACCGTCGTACAAGTCAATGTAAATTTTTTATCTCTATCTGGTATAAGAGTAAAGCCAAGTATTACAGATATAGCGCTTTCTAAACTTATGTGTTTTCCTTTTTTTTGTTTTGTTTATTCCAGTAGTTTATTAATCACTGTTATTAGAGCAACTTGTATCATCATCACATTGTTGTAACAAGTGTGTATGTATCATATTATTTTAATTTCATATGCCAGATTATGATTTTATCTAAATGTATAGCAAATGGATTTGAGAGATAAACATTAAATTGGATCACGTTGGATTAGACTTCAAAATTGGATGTTCTTTTAGCAAATTTGCATTGCCCTTTAAATCTTCTGTTTCTTCTTTTTATCAGTTTCTTCCAATAAAAAGGCTTCAATTCGAAATTACCACAGCAAATTCCTGCAACTTAGTTTCCCATGTCATCCTCACGGAAAAAAGATTCACAGTCGAGGTAATTAGAGAAGCCAAAAGCTTCAAACACAGTAGAGTGGCATTCAACATCGTTGCAGCTTCACATGCATTAATGGCTGCTACCTCTCCACCTCCTCAGAACTCATCATTCGCTCTCTTTTTTTCTTTTTGTCTCTCCTTCTCCGACTTTAAACCGGCATTGTGTCCAATATGATATATACAGCACTAAACTCTTCATCCGTTCTTCTTCTTTTGTTCTTCTTTCCTCGATCTGTTTGCATTTGGATGACAAAAGCCCAGCATCGTTAAGCGTCGCCATTGCTACAGCTGACTTCGGGTCCACAACTGGTAAGTGGGGTGCTACAATTTGCATGAACGATGATGAGTCGTGAATTGACTGTTGTAAATTTTTTAATGCTAGGTTTAATTCAAATCAATTATTAGGATTAATATATATCGGATCGAATTCCATATCAATTCAATCCAAAAATATAAAGCCAAAATCAATATATATCAATACACTTCAAACCATCCTCTTGTTCCACTTTTTTGACGTATTCATCTCTTAAACTTTGACTCTCATACCATGTTGTGAAATAAAAGAACGTTGATGAGTTGCAACCTAACCTTTTAAAATTATCCGATTCTCTTATTATTGAATAATCTAAAACTATTTTCTAAAGTCTCTTTGAATCTTTTATCACTAATATCCTCTCAACAAAGTTATCATCACAACATCTCCCAACATCGAATTCGCTTTAGCTAAGTCTTCAAATGGCTTGAGATATTAACTTCCTCAGTACTACAGTAATTAAAAGCAGGCAGGATTGTAAGATTATAGGATTTTATTGTTCATGGCGTCCAGATCCTCTTACGAATAATTAAAACCTCAACCAACACATATTTACTTTTGCCATTTACCCTTTATAATATATATATATATATATAATTCTATAAAAAGTTCATACTTTTGCGAATTCCTCGAAAAGCACACTTTGATCAGCAACTTTATCCTTTTACTATTGGATAGCTAGGTTATTATTTTTTTCACCCGAAATAGTAGTTTTCGGATCCTCTATTCATTAAGGGTTCAATATTGGTTAGATTTGATTTGGTTCAATGGTGGTTTAACTTTGTTAAGGAAACCTGCAAAATAAACGTACAATGTACCGTAGATGGGTGGTGCTGAGCTCGTTGAAGACCCCATTTTTTGTTTCTTTTTTATCTGTTTTCTTCTCTTTTTTGTCTTTTTCTTTCTGCTAGATATACACGTGTAGATGTTTACGTGGGTGATGCTGCTCCTCTGTCCTTCCATTTCTTCTTCCTTTGTCTATTTCAGCATTCAATCAAGAAGACAAAAAACGTTATATAAGTATATTGTGGTCTTTATTACTGTTTGATCATTTAGTGGTTATTTAAATAAGCTAAAATTGATATAGGGTTTTCGTGAATAGAGCGGTAAATAAATCATTTTGTTTGATGAACAGATTGATATTTAAATCCTCTTTCGTTGTTTGATTTTGTTCCTTTATGAAATTGAGAAGCTGTTATAACTCATTTTATTATTATATTAGTTCATGGATTGCTAAGTTATATAATATTTTTTTTAATAATCTCATTGTAGGGAGGATCCACTTTTGAAGAATTATTTTAAATTTTTAATGATATTGATAGATAGATAGATAGACGTTAAGTGAGACATTATATTACGATAAAGATGATAATAGTGACGATTGCTTTGAAAATAAATTCGTTGAAGAAAGAATATAAGAGGTTGAAGGTAACATTAATCCTAATATTTATAATGTATTAGACGTTGTTGGTCAATCAGTTATTTAATGTGAGAATATATATATGATAATATTGAACAAGTGTTTGTTAAATATGGTTATTGTTGAATCTCAGATTTTTTATAATGAAATCAATTGATTATATTTTGTGATCTAACTATGTTTTGAGTGGCTCATGTCTATTTTCAATCAGGATTAGACAGTTGAAATAGGAAGAATCAATATTGGGCTGGAGGAAAACATATCGAAAGATTGGACGTTGAGCAAAGGATCGATCGACGTATCGACAGAAGGCTTTGGACAAATGATTCGGGCATCGGGCCAAGAAGAGCAAAATTGCGCCAAGAAGATCAGAATTGTGGAGAACAACTACTGATTGGGCAATAAGCCGTAAGAGAGGATAATGCGCTGAAGAACTGGATGAAGCGCTGATAGACCAATGACATGCCAAACAAATTGATTCACTTTATAATAATTATCTAGATCGAAATAGGACTAGGTCTAATTGGGTTGAAAATGGGCCAACTCAGTTAGGGGTCAATTGGGCCCATACCCTGATAGGTTTGGGCTAGACTCAAGGCCTAAACAATATTGCTGAACCCTATTTGGCAATGGCACCGCTAGACTGGGGCGGTGGAACCGCCCAAGGCTCAGTCTCCCAGAAGTTTTGGTAGTGGTACTGCCCAGACTGGGCAATGGTATCGTCTGGTGTCAGTATACTAGGCAATGGTACCACCCAGCACTAGCGGTGATACCGTCAGCATCTTGAAAACCATGGTGATTCAAATTTTGGCTCCAAGTTTGAATCACCTTGAGGCTTATAAATACCCCTCTCATCTATGGTTAAACTATACACAAACTGAAAAAGAAAAGAAGAAAAACTCTAATGTATTCTTTTCAAATTTCTCCCTCTAAGTCTTAAGTGTTGATCTAGTCTAAGAGAGGAGTGTGTGTGGGGGTGTAAGGGTTTTCTCCTAAACCTATGAAAATGAGAGGTAAGCTGCATGGGAAGTTAGTCTTCACTTGGTTGAAAGAAGACTAATAGTGAAAGCCGATGGTATCGACGAAGGAGGAATCGGGAGTGGACGTAGGTTAGACGATTGAACCACTATAAAATCGATTTGCATTTATTTTCTTATTGTTAATCCTTACAGCAAACCATTTTACTTTATTTACTCCACTTCCTCATCACTTCTTATGAACATCTTTAAGTTTAAAGTATTTCTGATACGACTTTCATCGAAACAAAATATTTTCATCATACAAAGTTTTTAGAAATCATGAATTTGATGTAATCTTTACTGCTGCACTAATTCACACCCCCCCCGGTCTTAGTGCCTAACTAATCCTAACAATTGGTATCAGAGCCCGGTATTTCTCTTTTGGATTAATACCTAAGAGAAATGACTCTTTTCGAATTTTAAGATGGCTTTTCTATCATTCGTCCTCCCATGTTCAATAGGACGGACTACACTTCTTGAAAAACTTAGATGAGAGTTTTCTTACTTTCTATGAATCTTGATTTATGAAATATTATCAAATACGATTTTCAACAACCCTCGAAACCTATGAACGAATGGACGAATTTTAAGAAAAAATCTTTTTTGTTAAATGTAAAGGCTCCGAATGCCTTATTTTGTTCATTAGATAAAAATGAGTTTAATCAGATTTTGACTTGTGAAACAACTTTTGACAATTGGCACATACTTAAAATTATGCACGAAAGTACAAGTAGAGTCAAAGACTCGAAAGTAAACATTTTGATGTATGATTTTGAACTTTTTCGAATGGCACCAAGAGAGACTTTGGTGACATGTACACCCGTTTCATGGATATCGTCAATAGTTTGAAAAGTCTTGGTAAATATTTTTTGAGTTTTGAACTTGTAAATAAGATTCTAAGATCCCTTCCAAAAAGGTGGGATCCGAAAGTAACCGCTATACAAGAGACTAAAGATTTAAATAATTTTCCTATTGAAGAACTTATCAGATCATTAATGACCTATGAAATGAACTTCTTGGAACATGACGAACTTGAGAATCAAGTTCCAAAGAATAGGAAGATAATGACACTTCGACCACTTGAGTAATGACGCAAGTGACGAAGACAATTATGATTATGACTTTGAACTTTTGACTATGAAATTTAAAAAATTTATAAAACAAGAACTAGAGAATAAAAATGAACTTGAAAAGAAGAGGAGGCTACAAAAGAATAAGAAAAGACTCAAGGTGACATTAGACAAATCAAGTAGATGAAGACGTGAAATGTGCTTTGACAGCCTTCGACTACAAGGTAAGTAACTCAACCAAAACTCCTTTGCTTTATGAAATTGCTTAATGCTTTTCATGAGTTACTTAATTTAGTTAGTAGGAAATAAACATTTTTACAAAAATATATCATGCTTTTCTTTCTCATGATTTTTGAAAATTAAAATTATAAATGATGATTGTATGTTTTGTGATAACGATTGTACACCTAGCAAGATTAATTCCATGAAATCATGCTTGATAATTTTGATGAGGTAATGTTAAATGATTTTGTATTATGCATAAGGATTTGAAGTAATGATCTTATGTTTTGGAATAATGTGTTTTTGGTCTTGATGACGAAACTTATATTTCGAATTATGCGATGATGACTTTCGTATGAAAAACTTGAATTTGCTTATATAAAACAAATAAATTAAAATGAAATGCATAAAAAGGAAAGTGTATGATCATGATTAATTCATATAAGTCATCTTTGATGATTTTGTATTGCTTTTTGGTTTTAAAAATGATGCTTTATGGAATCATGCTTGATGATTTGTTTTATGAAATTTACCTTTCGGTCTTGAACATTGATACTTGTTTGGCATTAATAATAATTGCATGCTTCATAATAAAGAAATAAAATATTAAAATTAAATCTAATGCTTGTATGTTTTCCGTATCAGTTTTCGGTTTCAAACAAGATGCTTGGTTTTGACATAAAAAATTAATTATCATGATAACTGTATGAATTAAAACATAAAAAAATAAAAAATGTACTATCATGATCTTTCATTTGAAGATGCTTTGGATTAATATATCTTAATGATTTTTATGATAAAACTTGTAAATCGATCTTAAACATTGATACATGTTTCTATTTGAATTGGCATAAAAAGACAAAGGCATGTATATATAAAATTAATACATAAATTGAAATCACAAAAAGAGAAATACATTCTTTTTCGGTAAAAAGTTCTCTATCCTTAAAGCTTTTCGATTTTTGAATCAATGAATCTATGTAGACTTTTCTTTTCTATTCTTGAATCTCTATAAAAGTAATTTTGATGATGAGTTTGGAGTTAACGAATTGATTTGAATGAAATTTATTTTTCAAGTGAATCATAAACTTTCTTTTGATTTCTTGACTTGAAATATCTTTTATGAGAATCAAAATCTTTTTTCTCTATGATTCTTTCTTTCTACCATAAACAATCCAAGTTATGATCTTGATATCTTGATATCTCGATATTTGATACTTAAATTTTTTTTAAAATGTGATCTTGATTAGATGTCTTATGTTCGAATCAAGAACTTTTTTTCATATGTTTCCTCTTATCATTTATATATATAAAAAAATGGGAGAACTATCTAAATGTATCATGAATTTTTTGAAACCTCAAACTTAAATTTCTTATGATTCATGACAAATTGAGAAATATTATGCATGAATCTAGATATCTTCTTTGTTTTCCTAAGATTGTTGTTGATATCATATCTTTCATGACATAGAAATGACATGATTTCTTTGGCTTGTATGTATAATATGATGATTGAAAGATTGATAAAAAAATTTATTGATGTGAAAAGTTTATATCATTATATTCTCCCCTTCTTTTTGACAATGACAAAGAGGGAGAAAAGAATTTGTTAGCTTGTATACTTCAAATAGGAAGCAAAAATTACTTGCTAGCGTATCGCAAAAATTGCTAACTTGCAAAAAAGACAAAGCTTGCACTTCTTAAAAGAGAAAAGAACTTGCTATCATAAACACTATCAAAAATTGCAAGCTTACAATCTAAAGAGAAGCAAAGATTTGTTATCTCGAAAGAAGCAAGTGATAAATTATAATCTTGCACATCTTCAAAACTTGCTATGCTTAAATGTTGAAAAGTGTTGTAAATCTAACTTGAATGTTGTAGAAACTTGCATATCCTTAAAACTAGCTAGATGAAATTTCTCCTTTTTGTTAATGACAAAGGGGGAGAAGTATATTGATGATTTCATGCATTTTATGATGTATTTAATATTTTAAAATATTGCATGATCTTTTTTGATGATATGTTGCTTAGATTTTTTGAAATACAAAGGTTCTATTAATATAGAATATTGATAAGGGAAGTTTATCTAAATTCCGTCATCAATTGGTTGTCATCATCAAAAAGGGGGAGATTGTTGAATCTCAAATTTTGATGATAAAACCAATTGATTATGTTTTATGATCTAACTATATTTTGAGTGACATAGGTCTACTTTCGATCAAGATTAGACAATTGAAGCAGGAAGAATCGATGTTGGGCTCGAGGAAAACATGTCGGAAGATTGGACGTCAAGTGAAAGATCGATCGACGTATCGACAGAAGGCTTCGGATAAAGGATTCAGGCATCGGGCCAAGAAGAGTGGAGTTACGCCAAGGAGATCGAAGTTACGGAGGACAACTGTCGATTGGGCAATAGGCCGCAAGAGAGGACGATACACCAAAGAACCGGATGAAACGCTGATGGACTAATGACATGCCGGACAAATTGATTCATTTTGTAATAATTGTCTAGATCGAAGTAGGACTAGGTCTAATTGGGTTGGAAATGAGCCAACTCAGTTAGGGACCAATTAGGCCGGTACCCGCATAGGTTTGGGTCGGACTCAAGGTCTAAATAGTATTGCTGAACCTTGTCTAGTGGTGGCACCGCTAGACTAGGGCGGTGGAACCACCCAAGGCTCAGTCTCCCAGAAGCCTGGGCAGTGGTACCGCCCAAGTCCAATAGCCAGACTCTACTTGGGAGGTGGTACCACCTAGTGTCAGGCAGTTTGGGTTGTAATACTATCAGACTGGAGTGATGGTACCGTCCAGTGTCAGGCAATATGGGTGGTGGTACTACCAAACTGGGGCGATAATATCGTCATGTGCCCAACACAAGCGGTGGTACCACTAACATCCTGAAAATCGGGATGATTCAAATTTTGGTTTCAAGTTTGAATCATCTTGAGGGCTATAAATACCCCTCTCATCCATGGTTAGACTACACACAAATTGAGAAAGAAAAGAGAAAAAACTCTGGTATAATCCTTTCAAATTCCTCCCTCTATGTCTTAAGTGTTAATCTAGTCTAAGATAGGAGTGTGTGTGGGGGTGTAAGGGTTTTTTCTAAACCTGTGAAAATGAAAGGTAAGTTGTAAGGGCAGTTAGTCTTCATCCGGTTGAAAGAAGACTGATAGTGAAAGTCGGTGGCCTCGACGAAGGAGGAATCGAGAATGAACATAGGTTGGATAACTGAACCACTATAAAATTGGTTTGTATATACTTTTTTGCTGTTAATTTATACTGTAAACTATTTTACTTTATTTGCTCCACTTCCTCATCACTGCTTACGAACATCTTTAAGTTTAAAGTGTTTTTGATATGACTTTCATCAAAACAAAATATTTTCATCATATGAAGTTTTCAGAAATCACGAATTTGATAAAATATTTTTATCGTATGAAGTTTTTAGAAATCGTGAATTTAGTACCAAACTTATCCTAACAGTTATAGCTAAGATGATGATGTTTTGTTTAGTTATTTGAATGATATTAAAGTTATTATATATATAATTTTATAATCCAAATAATATCTTTGTACTAGTATTTTAAAATAGGGATGAATTTTAAAAAAAGCTTTAAAAGACTTTGTCGTTTAAAGAAATATTTGTTAAATCTCATATTTTGATAATGTAATCAATTAATAAATTATTTGATCTAATCTATATGTTGAGAAAAGTGTGCATGATTAACTATAATAGCGATAAAGGCATAAAGCAAAATGAAGTGCCAGAGTCAAGTTTGATCGATTCGTTTGGAGTCTGAGAGTTCGCCGGGAGTCCAAAAGTTTGTCGAGAGTCCAAAAGTTCGTTGGGAGTGCTGTTGGAATTTGCTGAGAATGCGTCGAGAGCTTACTAAAGGGTTCGTTGAAAGTTCATTGAAGGTTCACCGGAGCTCACCGAGAAGATCGAAGCTTGCTAAAGAAGCTCATCGAAACTCGCCAAGAAGATCATTGTGAAGTCCAGGAGCTTACCGAGAGTTCGATGGAGGATATCCGAGAGTTCGCCGGAAGTCCACTGGAAGCTCACCAGAAGAAAACTTAAACTTACCAGACTTATTTTTCTTTAGCATATGCCTTAATTATTATAGTTAGTACGTAATTAGGGTTTAGTTTGGGAGATAATCCCACTAATCCTATTAGGGGCCAATTGGGCCCGTAATTGGATTGGTTTGGGTCGGATTCAAGGCCCAAACAAGTTGCTGAACCTTGTTTGGAAATTACACCGCCAGATTGAGACGGTAGAACCGCCTTGAGCTCAATCTTCCAGAAGCCTAGGCGGTGGTACCGCTAGGAAGTTATTAACTGCCAGGTGTTGGTACCATCAAACTAGGTAGTGGTACTATCCAGTTCTAGTACGTGACACTCTGTTTGGCAATAGTACCACCAGACTGGGTGGTGATACTGTCTAGTGTCAGAGTCAACTAGCGGTGGTACCTTCAGGACCTCGAAAATCTGGGATAAGATATTTTTTGTTTCATTTTTAAGTCAATTGAGGCCTATAAATACCCCCTTATTTCTAAGCTTACTCACAACAGAGGAGTGATAAAAATTGAACCGAAATTATAGTGAAATAACTTACAAAAGTTGAGAGTTCACCTCCATCATTTCTAAGTGTAAAAGTTTGTAAAAGGAGAGTGAGCCACTTATAAAAGTTCTGTAAATGGGTGATTGATCTTTGCCCTTCAAGAAAGATCAATAGTGAAAGCCGATAATCTTATCAGAGGAGGTATCGGGAGTGGACGTAGGTTGAACAATCGAACCATTATAAAATTGATGTATTCTCTTCTTGGTGCGTATTTTACTTTGGCTAAATTTTATTTTACTTCATTGCAACTATCTAATCTCCTCTTCTCTATTCACTTACAATTGTATTTGAATCAAATATCTTTCCAAAATAATTTTTGTTGAACAAAATATTTTCATCGTACGAAATTTTTTAAAATCACTTAAATCGTTCATTTTTATCCGTTGCACTAATTCAAACCCCTCTCCTCTAGTGTCATTCTTGATCCTAACAACTTTAAAATCAAACATGTTACAATTATAAGTTATAAGATAAAAATAAAATGTATAGTTTGCAATTGCTAATGGATGATAGTAGCTCATAGTGAAACTTATAGCTTTAGAATTATCAAATATCAAGTTATGACAAATATTGATTATACTCCAAAGATAATTATTGTTGATATTTAAAAAAGATTTAGAGTTGTTGTATTATACAATAAGGCTTATCTTAAATGAGAGATTGCACGTGACGAGGCTCGTGATGACTTTAACCAGTTATATATTGACATAATTTTATTTCTAAGGTAGTTAAAATGGCATGGCTATGAGCCTCATGTTCAAATGATAATTTCATTAGAAAATTATTTTTAAAGAATATTTTGGGTTTTCAAAACTTGCCTTAAAAGTTTTAAATTATATATGCGACCTATTTTTTATATTAATGCTGCATATCTAGGCTAATATCCTGATACTTTGATGATATCTATAGTTATTAATCATTGTAATAAATTATTTTTAATTATATTTATTATAACGAAGATTAAGTGTAGGGATTCATGATTAAGTGTAGGGATTCATGACAATGGTTATTGCATCAATTGAGAATATACATTATGGGATGCAAAAATTTAACTATTATCAATAATCAAAATCCAGGAATTCTTTCATCTATGAAGGAGATATTTCTAGAAGCATATCATAGTTATTATTATTATATGTTGGGAAAAACCTGTTAATGCAGAATAATTCTTTTCCCTCTTTGAGTATCAAAATGGGTTCCTCATCAAAAATATCAATTTGATATTATAAACAAGTATTAATCAGAACAATATTAATAGTAGAACAACTGATCAATCACAAGTGAGACCTGAATTTTTAACGTGAAAAACCCAACGTGAGAAAAACCACGGGACTGTAGTCCACTTCAAACTTCCACTATCACCAATAATGATAACAAGTTTATAATATGTCTTCTCTAAAATAACAAGAAGATCATAATAATATCAAGATCATATATCTTGGCTTGCATCATCATCTATGGATCTCTTCTAAGCAAGATTTTAGATTTCACCAAGTAGATATGATAGGAAAGTACCTCAGAAAGGATAAACCATAGATCGACATTATTAGGACTGTAGAGTTTACTATAAGGATTCTCCATGTCAAATTTGGGCTAAAACTGACAAAGTTTGACTACTGATTGTCAAGCAGAAAATTCAAAAACCTAGTTTTCTTTTTTCCTCCTTTCTCTCACTGCGCTGCCCCATGCTGCACTTTCCACCATTGTACTCACCACTGCAGTTTCAATAGAAAAAAAAAACCCCTTTCTTTACTTGTTGGGTTTTCTTTAATTAATTAATTATTTTGGGCTTAAAAACTCAATTATCTCATATATGGGCTGGACCCAATAATTCTTCCCCTCCAGCTCATATGGTGAGCTGTACTAAGCTCACTCTTCGTCTACAAGCTTCAAGCTTCTCCTTAGACAAAGACTTTGTCAACATGTCTGATCCATTCTCATTGGTATGTACCTTTTCCAATTGTAATTCTTTCATCTCAAGCACATCATGAATCCAATGGTATCTCACATCAATATGCTTAGATCTAGAATGGTATATTGAATTCTTGGAGAGGTGAATGGCACTCTGACTGTCACAGTAAACAATATATTCTTCCTGTTTCAAGTCCAATTCTTGTAGAAACTTTTTCATCCACAAAGCTTCCTTACAGGCTTCAGTAATGGCTATGTATTCTGCTTCTGTGGTTGATAGAGCAACACATTTCTGTAACTTAGATTGCCAAGAGACTACTCCCCCTGCAAATGTCATCAAGAACCCCGAAGTAGACTTCTTGGAATCAGCATCACCAGCCATGTCTGCATCTGTGTATCCTTCTAACACAGGTTCACCACTACCAAAACATAAACACAACCTGGAAGTACCTCTTATATATCTTAATATCCATTTTACTACTGCCCAATGTTCTTTTCCAGGATTAGAGAGAAATCAGCTAACAATTCCAACTGCATGAGCTATATCTGGCCTAGTACAAATCATAGCATACATCAAACTGTCCACTGCAGATGAGTAAGGCACTCTGGACAATTCTTCTATTCCTTTCTCACTTGTCGGACATTGTTTTGAGCTGAGCTTAAAATGACCTGTAAGTAGAGAACAAACTGCTTTGGCTTTACTCATATTGAATCTTTCAAGAACCTTCTCAATGTAGGTCTCCTAAGATAGCCAAATCTTTCCTTTCTTCCTATCACGAAGAATTTTCATGCCAAGTATTTGTTTCACCGATCCCAAGTCTTTCATAGCAAAAGACTTACTTAACTCTCTTTTAAGTTTTTCAATTTTATCAGCATCATGACCAACAATCAGCATATCATCAACATATAGCAGGAGAATAATGAAATCATCATCTAAAAACTTCTTTGTAAATACACAATGATCAGATGTGGCTCTATTGTACCCTTGGCTTATCATAAAGGAATCAAACTTCTTGTACCACTATCTGGGTGCCTGTTTGAGACCATATAAACTTTTTCTTAGCTTGCACACTAGATTTTCTTTTCCCTTGACTTTGAAGCCTTCTGGTTGCTCCATGTAAATTTCTTCTTCTAGATCACCATGAAGAAATGCAGTTTTCACATCAAGTTGCTCAACTTCTAAATCCAAACGGGCAGCTAAACCAAGAACAACTCGGATAGATGACATTTTCACCATAGGAGAAAATATTTCTTCAAAGTCAATTCCTTTCTTCTGACTGAATCCCTTCACAACTAGTCGTGCCTTATATCTTTGTTGTGAGCTATTATTTTCAGTCTTCAATCTGTAAACTCATCAATTCTTGAGAGCTTTCTTCTCTTTAGGCAATTTTACCAAGTTATAGGTGTGGTTCTCAAGCAAGGATCTCATCTCTTCTTGCATGGTTTTAACCCACTCATTCTTGTGCTCATATAGAATAGCTTCCTGGTAAGTTTTTTGCTCTCCCCCATCAGTAAGCATAACATACTCATGTGGAGGATATCTTGTAGATGGTTGTCGCTCTCTTGTGGATCTTCTTAATGGAATCTCAACTGGTGGTGGAGGTGCTTGCTTAGTTGATTCAACTTCATCAACTGTAGGAGTATCATCACTAACATTCTCACCACATTCTTCTTCTTTATCTCCCCTATGATCATCATGAACTATAGATGGAGGAACTGAACCCAAACTCCAAGGAATATAAACAGAGATTTTTGACTTCTCAACATTATCACCATTATCAAACAATTGGTCTTCAAGAAACACAACATCCCTGCTTCTAACAATCTTCTTGTTCACTGGATCCCATAATCTATACCCAAACTCTTCATGACCATATCCCAAGAAAATACATGTCTTTGCCTTATTATCAAGCTTGGATCTCTCATCTTTGGGAATATGTACAAATGCTTTGCACCCAAAGACTCTCAAATGATCATAAGATATATCTTTCCCTTTCCATACTCTCTCTGGAATATCACCTTACAGAGGAACTAATGGAGAAAGATTTATCAGGTCAACTGTAGTTCTCATAGCCTCCCCCCAAAATGACTTAGGTAACTTGGCGTGGGAAAGTATACACCTAATCCTTTCTTCAATGGTTCTGTTCATCCTTTCTGCCACACCGTTTTGCTGAGGAGTTTTTGGAACTGTTTTCTCAAGCCTGATACCATGAAACCTGCAATAATTCTCAAAAGAACCCCTGTACTCGCCACCATTATTTGCTCGAACACTCTTTAGTTTTCTGCCAGTTTCTCTTTCAACACTGACATAAAATTTTTTGAAGACATTAAGTACCTGGTCTTTAGATTTCAAAGCAAAAGCCCAAACTTTTCTAGAATGATCATCAATAAAAGTAACAAAATAAAGAGCACCTCTAAGAGTTCTAGTTTGCATAGTACAGATATCAGTATGAACTAAATCAATAATATTTGATCTTCTAGATGGCGGATAAGTATGAAATGCAACTTTATGTGTTTTTCCAACTAAGCAATGATCACAAGATTTAAGAGATGTACCTTGCAACTCTGGTAAGAACTGCTTTCTAGCAAGAGTTTGAAGTCCCTTCTCGCTGATATGACCAAGCCTCTTATGCCAAAGATCTATGCTTTCATCCTTTTGAATTACATTAATCTCTCCTTTGTATAGCTTAGCTTCCATAATATAAAAAGAGTTTAACTTCTTTTCTCTTGCCGCAACTAGAGAACCTTTAGTGAGCTTCCATTTGCTTTCACCAAAATAGTGTGTAAATCCCTCATCATCAAGTCCATAGATATCAGACAAATATCTGGAACATGTCTGATATCTTTGAGTATCAATTTGCTCCCAGTACTGGTCTCTAAGCAAATGTCTCCAATACCCACAATCTTGGATGTACCACTGTTTCCCATTCTAACATTGCCAAAATCACCAGTAGTGTAGGATATGAAGAAATCACCATGAGAAGTAACATGGAATGAAGCACCAGAGTCAATTACCCAGTTATTGTCCTGAGCTGTAAGACTAACACATCCATCATCACAAATAGTAATGATATCACCTTCAGCAGCAACTGTATTGGTCTCTTTTTTATTTTTCTTCCTTTCATTCTGTTCTCGCTTCCAAAACCTACACTCTTTCTTCATATGACCTGGCCTGTTGCAGTGAAAACACCTGATATCTCTTCTAGACTTGGATCTTCCTCTGTAGCCATGTGGATTTCTACTATGACTTCTTCCATGTCTTTCCTGCTTTTTAGTAACAAGTGCACCAGAAGAAGATTCTCTCTGTTCTTTCCTTCTAGCATCTTCATTCAGTAAACTATCTTTAACCATGTTAATAGTTAGAGTCCCTTCTAGCGTGGATTTACAAATTGTCACCACATACGTTTCCCAACTTTCTAGTAAAGAGCTGAGAAGTAGCAATCCCTACATTTCATGATCTATATTCATTTTCATAGCAATCAACTTGTTTGCAAGACTCTGAAATAGGCTTATGTGCTCAACAATGTTGCCACCATCTTTATACTTCAAATTAACAAGCCTTCTAAGGAGAGAAATTCTATTTCCTATTGTCTTTTTCGCAAACAGATTTTCTAGCCTTTGCAAAACAATATCAGCTCTGGTTTCATCAGAAATATGCTCATACAAGTTTATATCCATCCATCTTCTAATATAAGCAATAGCTTTCATGTGTTGAACTTCACATTCCTCCTCTTCCATAGTAGAGGATTTTTCTTTAACTTTGATGGGCTTATACAAATCTTTGCAATAGAGCAAGTCTTCCATTATACGCCTCCAAGTGGAATAATTTGATGAGTTCAATTTAATCATACCATCTGATTCTTCCATTTTAATCACATAAGAAAATTAGTAGCAAATAACAACCTATGGCTTTGATACCACTTGTTGGGAAACAACCTATAAATGCGGAATAATTCCTTTCCCTCTTTGTGTATCAAAATGGGTTTCTCATCAAAAATACCAACTTGATATTATAATCAAGTATTAACTAGAACAATATTAATAGCAGAACAACTGATCAATCACAAGTGAGACCTGAATTTTTAACATGAAAAACCTAATGTGGAAAAAATCACGGGACCGTAGTCCACTTCAAACTTCCACTATCACCAATAATAATAATAGGTTTACAATATGCCTTCTCTAAAATAACAAGAAGATCATAATAACATCAAGATCACATATCTTGGCTTGCATCATCATCTTACAGATGGATCTCTTCTAAGAAAGATTTTAAATCTCACCAAGTAGATATAACAGGAAAGTACCTCAGAAAGGATAAGCCGTAGATTGACACCGTTAGGATTGTAAAGTTTACTGCAAGGATTCTTCACGTCAAATTTGAGTCAAAACTGACGAAGTTTGGCTACTGATCGTTAAGCAGAAAATTCAAAAATCTAGTTTTCTTTTTTCCTCCTTCTTTCTCTCTTTCCTTTCTCTCACTACGCCGCACGCTGTACTTTCCATGCACTCAATGCTGTTGGGTTTTCTTTAATTAATTAATTAATTTAAGCTCAAAAACCCAATTAATTGATCCAAGCCCTCGTATGGACTGAACCCAACATTATATAGTTTTTATCAAAAAATTTTATGATTGATATACGAGACAGAGAGGCTACAAGCTTAATAAATGCATACAAAGGTTGAGAAAAAATCATAAATAAAATTTCATATAGATATCTGAAATTAACAATGAGAAATGGACTGCCACATTTTTCCTTAAAGGTCATTATACAAGGGTCACAACAAATATATCAAAAAGTATACATTTATTACTTAAGGATGTTGGTAGCTTATCTATTACTTTTATAATTAAAATGACGAGGAGACAAGTTGTTGAATTGTTCTAGATCTATCGTAATATTCTTGCTAATTTAATATCAACATTGATAAGTATTACCGAGGATCAACTTGATAAGACGAAGAACAAGAGTTGATATTATAATGTCTTTCTTCATACTCGTATTAAATTACAAGTGCAGACATTCTTTAAGATAGTTATAATAGATTTGTTG
The DNA here is from genome assembly GCA_023547065.1 of Musa troglodytarum. Lineage (NCBI taxonomy): Eukaryota > Viridiplantae > Streptophyta > Magnoliopsida > Zingiberales > Musaceae > Musa > Musa troglodytarum. The sequence goes on from CP097506.1 coordinate 30,217,063, forward strand.
AAAATAAATTATCTTGATAATTTGATAATTTCATATTCTTTATGTGATGGTTGATATTGGGTATAGGTATGATAGTCTGTATTCGTTTTGTAAAGATTTTTATAAAGCTGACACCTACAAAAAGACATACAATGATAAAATATTTTTTATAAGAAGTAAATAATATTGGATATAACAAGAATATGATCGTATTATATTATCTTCAAGAAGTATGGTGCAAGTTGGTAGATTAAAGAAAGCAAAATTTGAATCAACACATAGTGATAAGAGAAAAAAAAAAAAAAAGCATTCAAGGTGCCAATAATTTGGACATAATTGTTGATCATGTAAATTTTCACCAGTATCACAATAGTTATGGACAAAGAGAATTCAATTGGAATTTTGGTTTCCAAAGTATTTTTTAATGAATACAAAAAAATAGTTTTGAGATCAAAGTTAAAGCAAATTATGATAATGAAATATTTTAAAATACGTTGCAATGTTTGTTTTACCAAATAAATTAAATTAAAAAAATTCAAGCTATTCGAAGGGTAAGTTTTCGTAGATTCTCTATTTTACAATAGATGCTCTATTTTACATATTTAAAAATTTTAAAAATATCAAAAAAATTCCTCAGAAAAGAAAAATGTGTGATATATGTTAATCGATGCAATTAAATGGTGTCATAAAAATTTCAATAGATTTTGACAAAGATTTGATATTTTTAGACTATTTATGATTTAACCCAAAAAAATAATATATCGAGTTTTGTGGATATGGACCTATTTAGAATCTCAAATATATAAAAAAAAACATATATCAATCATGTTTTGATGGAAAAAAATAAAAAATAAAAAATGACATATTGTTAGATACTGAATAAATTATAAAAACAAAAAAAAAATCAATTGTGGTGTTGGAACTCCACACTTCCTTTGCTATGCAATTTTGGACTAGAAAAAAAGTTCAACCATAGTGATAGAATAGAATAAAAATCAAAGATAAAACGTCGCACACCACCGATCGCATCCATTTGCAAGGGTGAAAGTGTCCGATAAGGAACTGCTTCAAATAAAATTGATTTTTTTTTCTCAGGTTTAATCCTATGTGAACTCAATTGATTTTACAAGCATAATTTAATTTATTTTTAAATACAACGATGTTCTATAAAAAAAATTTAAAAGTAAAAGTGCTTTGTGAGAAATTCTTAAGAGTAAATATTTTTCCTGAAAATTCACCCAAGAAAGAGTGATAACAGGAAAAGAAGTAACGGAAAGCGATGACTGTGATCTCTACGTGCATGTTAATGCATGCAACGTATGTAGATGTAACGTGGCTTCAGGGAAAAACCTATTAATCTACGGTCACCTGTAAGTAAATTGTACATTAATATACTTCATGTCATGAAGGGTCTACCGTCACTAATGACCAAATATGGAACATCAAAATCATTACTAAAATCAATTTAATTCTCTTTAAATATTAGAAAAAAGATAGATGAGAGAAATACATCATAATGAACTTGTAACATTCAGTTCACCAGAGAGAGAGAGAGAGAGAGAGAGAGGTGTTCAAATTGTAAATTTTTTTGAAGGAAATTCTATTTGGATGTTAAAAATCCAACATGAAATGCAAAACTAAGTTACATTCACAAATTTATCCGTGATAAATTTGTATCTTATGGTGATTCAACCACTACATTTGGTCAATACAACCTATAATATTCATCAACATTTTAATTATTTTAGAATAATTATTGTTGTTCATTGATGGTATGCTAGATTTCTAAGAATAATTTTTTTCCTTTTTTTTTGTTTTTCTGTTGATCAAACTATTGACTACGTTTTGTTGCAAAGTCCTTTATAGGATTAATTTTCGAATATAATAAAAATGATTTTTATGATACTATATTCAAATGACTAAAATATTCAAAAATTCTACATCTAGGATCAAGTTCTACCAACATTATTTTTGGCTCAATTTTTTTTTTGTCATAAATCATATTTTCTCTTTGATTAAATTATTTTACCATAAATCATAAGAGTTTTAACTTGTTAAATAGTCTAGTACTTAGGCTACATTAGAGAATATATTTATATTTTTTTAATGTATATTTAGAGAAAGGGATTTGAATGAATGTGTAGTTGTGAAATATTTTGAGTGTTTAACAAGTAATAGATAAAAACTGCATTTTAAATATGTATTGACATAAGTGTTGCTTGGGAAAATTATATTTAAAAATACATTAAATATTATATGATAAATCTATCTATCTTTCTAATATTTTTAATATTTATTATTTAAATTAATAAGTAAATAAATAAATACATGTAATCATACAAAAAAAAATGTATGGTCTGTCTAGATATATAATAAATATAAATTATAATCATATAAATAAATATAAAATAATTTTTGAAAATAAATAAATAGAATTTTATCTTATAGAAGGTATAAATGAGGTTGTCTTATGATATTATAATCATATGGTGCGTTAAAATTTAAAAAATTATATTAATATTTCATAAATTCTGAAATGCTAATACGACATTCAGGTCAAATACGATTTGAAAAAAAATATAAACATCAATTCATATTTGAAATATCCATTGAACCTTTTCAAACACACCCTTACGATCACTTTATATCCTCATTTAATTATTTGGTCCTTACATCCAATCTCATCAGTTGCTTCTGCGGTCTGACCTGACCCAAGTCAATTTCACCTAATTGCGCAACCCTTATTACATTAACACGAACCCAAATCTAACTCAACGATTGGGTCTATTTGCGAACCCAAATCTCGCCTCGGATACCACCCGGTCTATCTTTCGCGTTTCCGCTAATTAAAGCACAAAAGTATACCGCATTTACGCTACAAAGTGTGCGCCCCCCCACCTTGACGTTGTTTTCCTGTCATTTTCGAGACAGGAAACTTATTTCCTACAAATCACATAGATACAAGTCCGACGTAGTTGTTGGGCCGGTATACATCTATTCGATGGAAAAATCGTGTTTCCTGTGCTTCGAAAAACAGGACATCTATAACGCCCTTTTTATCGCTCGACTGCTTCCCTGGACGGCTTTCCTGCATTGCTGCGACGGAGAGAAAAGAGCTTTCATCGAATCAGATAGAGACAAGCCGACTTAAGCAGTCGGGCCCATCTGGCTCTTTGCGTAGAGCACGAGTGTTTCCTACAATTGGAGATACAGGCAATCTGTAAACTAGTGGTCGCTTTTGCTCGCCCCTCTCACCCACCACTCTCGCGGGGCCACATATTTAATGCGTTTCCCCCTTCTCGCTTTAAAACAATGTAAGAAAAGGCAAGAAGGAACGCTAAAGCGAGAAGCAAACGCAGTCACTCGACCCACTACCCCCAAGTGAGGGAATCCCCTTCCTCCCAAAAATCCACGCTGCCTACCTTCACTCTTCTCCACGCCGCAGATTCGATCCCTTCGCTCCGGAGTCGGGATCCGTTGTCATTGTCGTCGATGAGAGCTCCCTCATATGGATCCGCCGCCATTGATGCCGCAGCTTCCGGATATGTGGCGGTTCCCGATGGTCGCGGCGCCGCCGCCCTCGGCATCGGGGCCCAGGGCTGGGCGGACGGGCGGCGACGCCTCTGTGGCGGGGTCCACGGTCACGGAGCAGAGCGGGGGGAGTAGGGGGCGGCGGCGACGGAGGGACCCTCCCCCGGGTCGCGCGGCCGAGGACGAGTCCTCGAAGCTTGAGTCTACCAGCAGCGGGGACGACCTGGTAGTTTCTTGGGAACCTTGTTGATGTGGTTATCTTTTCGTGATTGGTAGCTCAATGCTGTCGTGATCTGTGCTTTATTGCTTCGAATTGTGGCCTGGATTTACGTGGCATTATGACGCGATGGGTCAAAGTCGTGATTTTTAGTTGTTTGTTGTTTAGAAAAGTTGATATTTTCGCTGGTAGTCTCTGATTGCGACTGGTTGATTGTGTTAGTTGGTATTTCCATATGGCAGGTCTATTTGTTTGTGTTTGATGCTGATGGCGCCATATTTTTTGTGCTTGATTTTCTTGTTTGCTTAAATTAGCTATCAGGAGCTTTCCCATCTTTCAAGTTCTTATTTCATTTTTATTTATCACCTGCTGCTTTTCTAACCATTGAAATAGCAAAAAAAAAAAAGGTCTAAGGTGACAAATTCTTTTATTCACTTCAAGTAAATGAGGTTGTTTCACAGTAAGCTTTTAAATCAAGCTATTAAAGACTGTAGATTACATGAAGGATTCACTTTTAAGTCCTTATCTTTTCACAATTGTAATAAATGACCTGATGGGCATATTTACAATGCACTTGCTTGATTTTTGTTATCTGCTAATGATATTGTTTAAATGAGGATAGTTCAATTGAAGCTAATTGTAAGCTTGGGATGATGTCAAAATTGGAAGCTAAAACTGAATATACTAAGAGCATTTTAGCAATACTAAGAGAAGAATAGAGGATATGTTGACATTGATGGATAAGAAGTTCTAAAAACATGAATGTACTGGACACAAAACTAAACAGGATGATTCAAATGGAGATGGATCCTGACTTTTGTGTGGTCGTTATGTGCTTTTTAAGTTCAAAGGAATATGTTCAAATTGTGGAGATAAAGATGTTGAGATGGATATGTGGTGTTACTAGGAGGTAAAATGAGAAATGCCTGCATTCATGATCAACTGAGTGTACTTTTCATAGAAGATAAGATGAGTAAAATCCATTTACAAGTATATGAACATTTCCAAAGGAGACTTAATATGTATTGGTCATATAGTATATGTTAATTATGATAACCAGTGTGAGAAAAGGTATAGGAGTAACTAAGAAAAGATTATCAGAAACGATAAAGATGGTCTGACTGTCCTTAGTAATTGCAAAAAAGAAAAAAAAATCCATATAGTTGGCCCAAATAGGATGGACATTATGGCTTGTCACCGTTGTTATTGTTGTTATGTACTAGATGTGTTTATAAAAGTACAGAAAATTATAGTAATCATCTTTGTTTTGATATGTTATGAAAAATGACATGGTTTCTTGAAACCACATTTCAACCCACTTTATTGACTAAAAATTACAAGTTTTATAAGTTAGAGGATGTCTTTAGTAACTTATAGTCATTTTTGGGGCTCAACATGCAATTTTAATTATGCCATTTTCACATAAATATGATATGCCAACTGTAATTTTCTAGAAAATCACTGATATCAATGTTTATAAAAATTATCCTTGTTTGTAGAATCTTATTTTGTAAAGCTTTTAGATAGGTTTTTCTTCTAGCAACAACTCAATTGAAAATGTCATAGGTTCCTTTATAATGTTAGCTATACTTGGCTATAATCAGCTAGATTGAGGATGTAGATTCTGTTGATGGGCAAGATCATTATATTGAGCAATTAGAGATGTTAATGCATAGTTATGCTTGTCAATTATTACCCTAGTAGAGTCTTGTACTGTTTACTTGATTCCTTTTATAGGCAGCTTGTAGTATCCTTACAACCCAAAGTATGTTAAGTTTGAGCTACTGAGCTGTTTGTTAGCATTTTTTTTCTTAAGACATAGCTGGAATTTTAACTATGGTTAGCCTTTCTAACTGCTCCAGTTTTAGTTTGAAGTAGACAACTTACCTCACATGTTGTAGTTACATTAAAAAGAGAGCTGCCAAAATCAGACTTAACACCTTTCACTACTAGCTCAACAACAATAGGAGTGTCAAAAAGCATCTGAAACAATCTCTTTGATGGATGTCCCATCTTTAACAAGTATCTATAGCAAAATTTTGTTAATGTAAACATGGGTTACCATTTTGAAGCATCTGTTCATGGTATATTTGCTGCTGCAAACATCTAGAGTTATTTATACATGCATTTTTCAGCATTGACTAGTCCTTTTTTGGTTCTTTCCCTTTCAAGGATTTATTGCATAAGTATGCCATGCAAACATCCCATGTCAATCTGCTGCACCTTAGCTGCTAAAGTATTCTGCTCATCTTTCTATCTTGTGACCTTTTTTGTGCATGCACCTCCCAAATTCTTTTTCTCTAGTCAACTTTTGCCCCCCCTTAAAAAGTTTATCAGTTTTAGATGGCTCTTTTTGTATGGCAATTCAAAATATTATGCAGTACCTGTTTTCAAGATTAAATGTATCATGCCTTTTTACTTCAATTTACCAATTGGAGAGATATTTATGAGAAAGTATCAGAATGAATATGATTTTACATATTCCAAGATAATTTTTTTAAAAATAATATTATTAATTTGTTCAGATTTTCTTTATATTTTATTGGTTTGTATATTTGTGCAGACTGATACTGAGGCTAAACGTCTAAAGACCTTTAAGTCTACTGATGAAAATGACGATATAAAAACTGACGCTGAGGCAAGTTTGGGCATCTCTAGCAAGCTAGCTGACCAAAATCCTCAACCTCCTGAGGCACCAAAGCAAGATTATATCCATGTGAGAGCCAGAAGAGGTCAAGCGACAGATAGTCACAGCCTGGCAGAAAGAGTAAGCATAGTTGCTATTAGCATGATCGTAACCAACCAATACATTGGTATCACCAATTTTTTATCAAAGTTTTGAACATGAACATTAAATGCCATTTTTTAGTTAAACTTTGATATTTTGGAGATAATAAAATTCATGGATGATAAAACATGGAAGCATTGCATAGACAAAAACGTAACAAAACATGCATAAGCACTTTCTGGATTATTGGTTGCTGAAACTATGGACCAAGAATTCGTTGGTATTATTTTCCATCATGATACCTTGAGCGATTATAATGATGTGTATGATTTATCTGTAGGCAAGGAGAGAAAAGATAAGTGAGAGAATGAAGATTCTCCAAGATCTGGTGCCTGGTTGTAACAAGGTTCGTAGCTAATTCTTCAGTTCACGTTATTCTTCAGCAGAATATAATAAGGGAAATATATTTTATGATTTATTTACTTATGATAGTTATGTTAGTCAGGTTTATGTTTGGTTGAGCATTTCTAACAGTATTCTTTCTGAGCAGGTAATTGGTAAAGCATCGGTTCTTGATGAGATAATAAACTATATTCAGGCTCTACAACGTCAGGTTGAGGTATGTGATTTTCAAGCATTTCACATTATTTTTTCCTATACCTTAATGACTCTGCAGTTAATGGCTATCTTGATGTTGTAGTTTTTATCTATGAAGCTAGAAGCTGTTAATTCCCGTATGGACACTGCTGTTGAAGCATTTCCTCCCAAAGATGTAAGTCTAACATCACACAAACACCAAATGTTCACTTACTCTATTGATTAAGTAACCTTAAACTTTTTATTGACACTTTATTTGGTCTGCAAGTGACATTAAATATGCACTTTTTATGGTCTGGCAATAGGGTGTTGGAAATTTTTTTATCTCAAAAACCTATGTTTATTGATTCTGATGAGTATTATTCTATTTCAGTTGCATCTAGCTGGCCAAATATGCTTCTTGAATAATGTCACTGAAGTGATGATTGCTATTATATTTCCTACCACTCCTAGCCTGAATGCTCCATATTTGCGGACATTTGCTCTGTAGCTATAAATGTGTATGTGATTTAGTCAAGCACATTTCCACTTGGTAGTGAGGCTTAACCTGACTCAACTTTTTTCCTCTAGAAGATTATTGAAATGCCACTATGACCTTTAAATCCTTCCAGTAACAACCAAGTTTCCTGACCCATTTGTTATGCAGGTAGGTTTTAGATTAGCCAACCTTTACCTGCATCTAGGTGTCGGTCGAGTTCTGATTGTACTGATCTTGTGAAGTATACTTGGAGCAGATCATTCAAAATGGTTTTGTGCTGCACATTTACAATTGCATGTCTGTATTCTACATTCACCCACTGTGTGGGTTAAACTATCCAAGATATATAAAGCAAAATTGTTGAACTGGTGATGTGTGCTTCTTTGACTCATTAGGCTATAGCATTTTCTACAATTTGTGTGCTTTTTAAATTTAGTTTACAAAAATCAGCCTAACATTTCTTTTTGTTGTTTCAGTTTAATGCTCAGCCATATGATACTACCTCTAGTTTGGCATTCAGCTTGCAAGCAACAAGGGAATATGAGCAAGTTTCAGGAACAGAATGTCTTCATATGCAGGTCGGGAGTGCCTTCAAAAGGGTGACATGATTGCAACAGACAACTCCCTCATGGATAATAAGGGCATGTAGAAGGATGAACAAATTCCACGGGTTTAGGTTACTTGTCTTCTCTTTCCTAGGTTAATTATCTTCATGATTTGATTATACTTAAAGATGTTATGCAGTAATGTCTTGCCATAAATGAAACATCAAGTAGATCCACTTTGTAGAACTGGATAAGCTAATTTTTGACTTATTTCCATCAATTCTACATGATTTCCTTATTCAGTGGAGTAACACCCAGATATTAGAAACTATGGAATAATGTAAATTAGCCAATGGATCAATCCAATATCAAGCTCCTCCAGGTACTCCTTGCAGCCACTTTCTCTAATTTCATATCGTGGACATGAGTCCTCAGTGCAGTGCACTAGTGGTTTGCTGGTACCTAGAACTGCTAGTTTTGAATTAGTACTGTTTTTTTTTTTTTCCTTTTTTCCTTATCTTTCTTGTCTCATTGATTTTAGTTATGAGCAATATTCTATTCTTGGTTTGATGCTATGGCACCATTAGTTAAGATGTGTGCATTACATTCTTGCCTATTTGGATCTTATGAGCCTAAATTTATCGTATTAGTATGATTTGGAATTGTTCCATTAGCTATCCAGTGATGACTATTTGATTCTTCTTTTTTATTTTTGCATGTGGTGCCTTCAATTCTAGCAAGACCTATGTTATAAGTTCTCTTTCTATACACTTTGGCTCACTAGCCTGAGATTCCTTATCCAAGTTAACTTGAGATAAAACACCAACAGCAATAGTTTGTTATTTTTTTTCTCTCCACATAGTTTGATCCAAGGATTGAAATTTCGTACCGTACCAGAGTTTCGAGGTTTGCTCGGTACGGTACGTATCGGTATGTATCGTTGGTATGCTAGGGCATACTGACGGTACACCCTAAAATCTTAAAAATACCTTCACCTATCGTGCTGAGCCATACCGATCGGTATATCTTGGTAACGGTCAATATCTGGGGCCATATCGGTCGGTACACCTCGGTACCGATCGATATGCCTCGGTATTAGGCACGTACCATCCGGTAGAGGGCGATCAGCGTACCGGTATCCTCTCGGATCAGTACATACCGCCCGTATCGAACGGTACATATTGAAATTGAGAACCTTGGTTTGATCTACTATGATATTATGCTGTTTTTCTTGCTAAAGATCTTCTGCATATGGTGGAGACCTAAAGACTGTAAGTCCTTTTAGTGCGAGTCCTTTTTGCTTCTAGTGACAGTTAAAGTTAAGATGAATTAACTGTTGTGTGGAGAGTTAAATGGATAATAGCTTGGACCTTGGTGAAACCTGTGGTACCATTTATCATTCATTGTCTGACAACTTGTAGTACCTTAATATGTTTCTTGTTCATGCTAAATTAGGTTACCAAAGCTCTTCAATATCCAATAGTTTTCTTTTAATGATCTGTTATGACATGTATAATATCTATCCTAGGAGAACTTTAAAATCCCTTACCAATTATGAGCTCCATATTTAGATTTAAATCATGTAGTAGTGTTTTCATAATATGTGCTTGATGTTGAAACTAGGTAATAGTCTATTTTTGTGCTTAGCCGGTATATAGTAGTACTTCATAAATATGTGCTTAATGTTGAAACTCGACAATAGTTTATTTTACTGAAACAGTAAATACATTACCAAACTGGGCTTGAAAGTAGTTTCTTTTCCTCAAATCCATAATAAGCTTGCTATAAGGGTTAGAACTTGTTAGGAATCATGAGGAAATTTTGAAGATGAATTTCATTGGAAATTTGCTTTAGAAGAAAGTAAATTTCCTATGAAATTCGTCTTAAGATCCATCCCCACTGTTTGTAGCATTTAATTTCATTCTATCGTTGGCTGCTAATGGTTACCACAGCCAGAAGAACAGCAACTTTTAGAGACTACAGTTATTTTTTAAGGTACCAAAGACTACCTGTTAGTGATTGAAAATAATATTTTGCATGAGGTGGGCAATATTTTGCTCATATTTTGAGACCCAGAAGCTTCTTAAAACAAACTTTGGATTCATAGAATGCTTTCCTTTCCATCAAACTCTTCATGCCACTACTGAAAATATACACAAATTGAGTTCTGTGGTGCTTCTACTCGTGCTATTGTTTTGCTTTTTTCTCTTTCTTTTTTGTTTTCTGATCAGAAAACTTGTAATATAAATTGTATGTGCTGGGATTAAGTTTGACGGAGAAATATTCATCTATTGATCGTTCTCTCAACTCACTTTTCATTTAAATCTTTGCATGGACATGTAGGCTTATGGATCTGCTCAATTTAGTAGAGTTGATAACATTTATTGGTATGTTTGGGTGCTGTTAAACAAAAAAAATACAGTGCACAACAGTAATAATGGAATTTGCATTCTTTTTGGTTTTTCTGATGGGGGAATATATAACAAAAAAGTAGTGCCTTCGGTGTAGATAAGCTAATTTATGACTTACATTAGTCGAATGTTGAGCGGTCGATATTTGATTTGTACTATCACTAGAAAGCTCGTGGATAAGGTGAATGAGGGTAATATATCGTGATAAGAGCATTGGACCATTTGAGGGGTGCTTTTTTTTAATTCTCTAGTGAAATAAATTTTGTGATGCTTTGATCCAATTCAAAGGTTACCTAACAAGGGTCCTCATGAATCTTGACCTGTTTTTTGCATGATTTTTTTCGTTACAGGAAAGATGTTTTCACATGGTAGATGTGGTTTCATATTTGAAATCAATCCTATATAATTAATCAAATATCACAGGACGATTTATGGAAAAAAAAAATAAGTTTTGGAATTTTAATTTGTAGCATCTTTTTGGAATTTTTTTTAAACTTTTGGATTGGTAGTTGTTAAATTAGCTAAAAAAAACTGCTAATAAAGATTAATGAAATTTATAAATTAAGAAAATACATCTAGGGTCAAGCAATAAAAACTATTTAAAATAATAACTAAAGATAATGTTCTGGCTAAAATTAACTAGATTTATTAATAAAGATTTTGGCTGTTGTTTGAAACATGTTGCTTAGAAAACATGCAAGAAATAGTGAAATAACTTGTAATATTGAAAACAAATAACGTGTGGTGCATTTGTTGTTTATATGAATGTTGAATGCTCGTTATAGAGAGATAAACAAAGGCTATATTTTACTGTTAATACTGCTATTATGTTTTTATTACTACCTTATAATATTTCATACTTATTTAAATATAAAAAATATTGGTTTATTATTCAAGTCATCCAATGTTAATTTTGGATTTTGTGGATTTAGTTATATTTTCTATGAACATTAATTATTATCAAATATATAAAGTATTTTGTTACCTTAAACCAGTCCAAGAGATACACCAAAAGATATATGAACGTCTAAATTGTTGAAAGTGAAAAAAATTAAGTCAATGTAAAAAGAAGGAATGTCTTTTAAACGTAATTTAGATACTTGGAAAAGGGTTAAATGTTCTCTGTTGAAAAGCATAAAATAAAATTTTCCAGTGAATTGCTTGATATCTTATTCCCAATATATATAAATAAATAAATAAATAAAAAATATATATATTTATTTATATACTTCACTGCTCTCTTTCTTTGCCTCTAATTTAACTGAAAAATGAAGAATAGTTACTTGTTTAAAGTCTCTTTTAATTCATCCTCCGCTGTTGCAAGCCCACCGAAGTAATGTAATAATAAGAGAAAAAGTTAAAAGAAAAGAAAAACCTTAAAGATTAACAATAAGAGAAGGTAGAGAAGTTTATTGTTCATGGTGCTTTTCTATTTTTTATTTTATTATTTTAAAAAATAAAAAAATGATTTTATTATTTACATCCTTAATATTATTCATTTTATTTTATTTTTCTCATAATCTTTTACTTCATCATCACTACTAGTTACTAATGTTGTTCGACCTCAGTCATCGTGATGTCATCCATTAAGGATTAAAAAACAAAAACATGAGGAGGCCGAGGAAGAGGGAGAAAGAAATGATTTATGTTTATTTATAAAAGTAAATTTATAAATATTTAAAAAAGAAAAAAATAGGAAAAAAATAAAAGAGGATTATAAATAGAAATCTTAAAAAAAATTACGTTTTAGTATCCCCATAATTCCCACTTCTGACCTCATAAAAAAATGAGAGTAAGAGATAAAATAAATATAAAAAAGATAAGTTTAATAGATCTGAAATCCTCATAATGCCCTCCTCTCATGCTCCCTCCCCTGATAGCAACGAGAAAAATATCGAATTTATACGAAATTACCATAATACCGTCAACTACCTCCCAAATAATAAATAATGAAAAAGAGAGAATTACTTGAGGAAAGAAGAATAAAATGTCTATACTACCCTCCGGCGTCCTCCAATATGAGAGACGAAGAAAAAGAGAAGTTAAATTGATCCGAAATCCCCATAATACCCTCCTCCAAGCTCGCCCCAATTCCTCTTCCCTCCCCTCTCTTATGGCCTCCGCTTCTTCCCCATGCCGTCGCTTCCTCCCCTCCTGCTCTTCCTCCCCACTCGAACCCTTCCCCGTCTCCGCACCCGCTTCCCCGCTGCTCCCGCTTTCCGATCTCTACCCTTTAACCCCTCCCTTCCCATATGTCCGACGATTCCCCCACCGCGCCGGCCCCGCCAGCGGACGGATCCTCCCAACCGGTGGACGACTTACAGCCCCTTCCTTCTGAGCCTTCCCCACACGCCGAACCCTCCCCCCGCAAGACCCGCTTCCCTCGTGCCTGCAACACCCGCCCCTCCGCCGCCGCGCGGCCGCCGTTGCCGGAGCGCCGCCCCGTTACCCGGAGGGAGAAGGAGGAGCGGCAGAAGGCTGGGAGGGTGATCACCCCGCTTGTCCAGCCTCCGCCGCCGTCGCAGCTGCGCCGGTGGGAGCTCCGCTCGATGTGGGAGCTCGCCGCCGTCCTCGACTTCTTCCATGTGAGCGCCTCCTGTCGTAAAGGTGTCTCCCTTTGCAGGGATCTTTCTTTGTTCCCTAGGGTTTCTGAGGGTTTCTCCTGTTCTCGTTTTTGCTTCCCTAGACTTTCAGGCCACTGTTGAACATCGCGGTGGAGTTCTCAGCGGAGGAGCTTGAGACGGCGTTGATCACGCCCAACAGCACGCTGGATGATGTGCACATGCCTCTGCTAAAGGTGCGTTCTTTTTTGTTTGGATTTAAAGTTTGTAGCTTTTTGCTCACTACTGCTTGTCCTGCTCTCAGTTGCATTGCATATTGGCTTTCAAAAACTGCGAAGTATTTGGCAACAAAAGTAGTTCAAGTTCTGATTGGTTTTGGCTTTCTGAGAAATCGTTCTGTTCGTGTAGAATTGTAGCATGAGTTATCCTAAAAAAGCATTCAACTTCTTTTCTTTAATTTCACCTAGTGATTCTTAGCTAACAAAGATATTCTTTAATGCAACTTAGCTAGCTTACTCGGTCAATGCTTGTTCTTACAACCATAAGCATGATCTTTATATCATTCAGTCAGTGATATTTTGATTCGTTAACATGCTATTCTTGTTTCACTAGATTTCATATGTTCCATTCATCCATTGATTGCATCTCTTTTTATGTGGAGAACTGCACTTAATTGTGCTTTCTTTAAGTACCAGGTTTTGGCTTTTAGTATTTTGTTCTAGGACATTGGTTGTGAGATCGAGTGTCAGCAATATGACATTGCAGATTTAAGTTAGTAATATATTTTTCCTGCTATCAGTTTAACGGAATTGCATATATTGATTGTTTTCTTAATGATTTTTGGGTTGTTTACAGGATACAATGGCTTGAAATGTGACATGATTCTCACTTATTAGTATGACTAGTCTATAGTTCTGCTCATGGCTTGAAATGTGACATGATTCTCACTTATTAGTATGACTAGTCTATAGTTCTGCTCTCTGTTGTGTCTGATGTTAATTGTATACACAATTTTCTCCCTCATTGGATTTTGCACCTCTCTGATGGAAGTCGCAACATCATATATGATTCATAATTAGAATTGATGGTCATGATACTAGGTTCCAGAATAGAGCCCTGGTCAAGTGTAAAGCTATTGATATAGGTCCATGTAGAAGATTCAAAGATATATGCATGTGAACTTGCTCAAAAGCATAAACATTGAATATAATAAAATGGCAGTGAGATGAATTTAGTTGCTCTAGTATTATTTGTGTTCATAATCATTCTATTCTTGTGAAACTTCTAGGAAATATTATAAGTTAAAATTGGCATGTTATTGTACTCCTTGAAGTTTTGCAAATTTAAAAGGTCCTGTCTTTCCAAGGACATGAAGTTTATAACCAAGTGGGTCACCGTGCCATGTTAATTAACATGTCATAGTCCTAGGCCCATGTTTAAACCCACCATTATGTTTTTGCTTCCTACCTCTCTTACCTAGTCAGTTTTTGGTGTCCGAGCATCCTTACATAACTTATAATAACATAATCTGACAAATGTTTCTGCACTGTAAAAAATGTTGAAAATGGGTAGGTAGTTTCATATAATTACATTGATGTCAATACCAGGAGTGTCTGTTTTCAAATGTTGCAATTAATGCTGAATTGCAAAGACGACTAATGGGTCTGACATATCATGTCAATGGTTTTGATGCTTTATTAATTGTTAGTTGGTTTGTGGATTCGACCAAGGCCAAGAAAGTTTGTCCTGCTTGCTGCTTATTTGGGCCAAAAGTTCCATTTTGATTGGCATTAGACTGTTTTCTGCAAATCAATTTCACCATTGAAGATGCTACTAAGAATCCATGGAAGATCTATGTAAAAAGAAAATGACAGAAGTTGAATAATTTATGCAGATATGTGCCTTGCCATTAAAGAGACTACTGCATATTTCTTGAATTTAATTTAAAATAATTTTAGTCATTTGGATTTATTTAGTAGCTGTTAGGTTATTATCTTAAATAAATAAAAAAAATTTAGAAAGAAAGAAGGAGAGCACAATTTATCAAGAGATTAAAATTAGGAGCACTAGTTTTTATTGGTACACTTGTGAGGTCTTATTCGTTGATGATTTGCATTCATGTGAAATACAAAACTTTTGCTTTTGGACATCGTAGCTTCTCTTGTTCTCCTTGATGCTTCATGGAATTTAAGAAAGGTCGATGAGTCCCTATTCAGTACAAAATCTAAAACAAATAACACATTCACAAAATGGATGTCAGCCATTTTATGGTGATTCTAAATCAACTAAGAGTATTTTAGTTTAAGATTCTTCTTGGGATAATGTGTTTAGTACTACCACAAGCAATACTAATACTATGATATTGAGAAATTATTCTGAAGCACAGGTATATTAGTTCAGTCGCTATTGATCAGTCCTGATGGCAACAAGTGAACTGCCAAAATTAGTGAATTGGAAGAACTGTCATATCTATTGAAGCTTAGGTCAGTTTAAATTTGTCCCTTCACCAATTTAAATCTTGTTCCATTGTGTCTGACATAAAGATAGCTTAGCTCCTTAGAACGGGAACTTTTTGTTTTTTCTTGTTATCCAAGTCCAACAGTTTTTCTCTTGGTGGGTCTGTACGTGTTTCATGGTTGCATAACCTAACAATACAATTAATCCCCTTTTTCTTGGTGCCCCCAATTAGCACTCATATAAGCCCCTCTTTTGCCCTAATATATGAGTAATCAGAATTTGCTCCAGTTTCTCCAGGATCAGTTGATCATGTGTTCATTGTAAAAAATGTTTCGCAATTTAGAGATTGCTCTTAAGACGTGAAGCTTGGTTAGAGATTGCTTCTAAGACGGCAAGCTTAGTGTTCTAATAAGGTTGCTCCTGTTTGGCCTAGGTGACCAGGGTTTGAGACATGAAAATAACATCCCTATTTATAGGAGTAAGATTGTATGCATTGACTCTCTCTAAACCCCATCTTGGTTGCAGCCTCATCCAGTAAGTTCTTTTTTTAAACTCAAAGTGTTGCTTGATCTCTGAACTCAGGTTGGTTGTAGTTCAATGATGACATACCTTTGTCTATGAGTTTTGGTAGTTAAAATATTTGAATGAAGTGCCTAAAGTTGTTATTTAGTGCCTTCTGTAAGATGATATGAGTTTTTAGAAGCTGCAATATTGCTTTCTATGTCTAAGTGTACAAGCTTGTTGTACAATTAATCTCTTGTTGAATGTTGAGGACATGAGATTTTTCAATTTCGTCCTCCTAATAATGATCTTGTATAAAATGATGAGAAAATTAATCTGACAGCATTGCCTATGGCAAACTGTTAAAAACAGTGAATGATTCATCTGATTTGTCCTCCTAGAAGTACTTTGAATATGTTTTGTACTTTTTGACTCCCAAATCTTGTATACCAGTTGTAACACATGAAGAACATTGTTTTTGATATAATGCCATCTAGGGAAAAACAGCTTTTCAATTGAAGATAATCAATTTTTAGCAATATGTTATTGTTTCTTTTAATGGGAATGTTACTTTCCTGTTATTTTCAATTGAAGCTACATTTGATTGCCAGATTCTGAGTGCCTGTAAAAGGACTGATGTACCATAACACTTTTGGCATTTTAGTTATAGCAAGATGTCTATTTCCATCGCTATGGTGCTAAATGAATGACTGTTTTCTGACACTTGTGTAACACTGACATGAAATTTGGGATTTTTTATGATAAAAAATTACATAAGTGATCATGCTAAATGTTTTTATCACAGTAGGTATTAGTCATGTCAAAAGCACTGCCAATTCCATTTATGGAAATTCTTGTTCATAGGTCCATCCAGAAATTCATATAGCTCAAAGTCATGACGCTTTGTAGATGGCCAATAATTTTTGGGAAATTTGTGGTTAGTTATTTAAGTTAGTACAAGGATCATTGAGGAATTACTGATGCAGTATCGTATGAGGTATATCCTTCTGATATTCTCTAAATAATAACGTCTAGCTGGTTTGTGAAAATTAAGCTCGACTGCCTAATCAGCCATGGCTGAGCTTGTAATCATGTAACTAGCGAGCTGCTTGTTGTTTGAGATGTATTGGGACTTTATCAGTTGATTAAATTTCTTTAAAGAACAATATGTAGATTTATTAACAGGCACATTAACATGGTGTTGGCTGCTATATAAATTATTTGATCCTATCAATCACCAACAACAAGACTTTGTCTGTGCTGCTGCCCAACCATTTAGTTCAAAGTTGGAAATGCCACTTGTTATTACCTCTAACCTACTTCTATAAGATATTATATTTTTTATTTTTAATAGAAAAAAATAGTTTTTTTTTTGGGCTCGGGCGATGTTGCCCGTGAAGGGTGTCGACGTCTCCCGAGGTGACGTCGCACGGGCGACGTAGTTTTTTCTTTTTTTTTTAATATGCGACGTCGATGTTGCCCAAGAAGCGAGGTGACGTCGCGTCGTACGGGCAATGTCGCGTCGCACAGGCAACGTTGTTTTTTCTTTTTTTTTTAATGTGTGACGTCGACGTCGCTTGAACGGTATATCGAAATGTACCGTTCGATATACCGTATCGTACCATACCAGAAAATTATCAAAACTCTAGTACAGTACGAAATTGCAGACGTTGGTAGTTTTGATACATTCAGATGAGTCTTTTATGTGTTTTGTCCGTAAAAATGGAACCATTCTAACTTTTTCTTTCACACCTGAGTTTATCCAATATAGGGTTACAGTTTGGTTTGGATGTGGTACAAATCAATGCACGATGGTTATTGTTTTTACTTTTTAGCATAATTCATTGCAATACAGTTTATTTCTGGTGAGTTGGAGATTCATACTTGCTAGTTAGGAAGGTGTCTAAGCATCCATATAATATCTTTCAGTGTCTTATATGTGATATAAAGAGTTACATCTTATCAAGTAAACTCCATTATTTTGCTTTTCATATTAGTTTACTGTGTGGTAGAGATTATCTTGCTTAGGGTATTGGCCTTGGTTTTTCTTTCTATTTGTGTTTAAGCCATGAATTGCATTAAAATTTGTTTTAGATTATTACTGTGTTGTTTATTTTTTTTTTGTAATGTAACCTGATAACCATCCTGGCTTAGGAGTATGGTTTGCCTTACCAATCCATACCGGTGTACTAGCCAATTGTCGGTACGGTATGTATCAAGTTGTCTCGAGCCGTATCGAGCATATCGATACATGATATATGGGGCTGTACCTATTTACTACCCATATCAGTCCCCTGTCGAACTAATACGTACCGCCCATATTGAGCTGTCACGCACTTAGCTGGAATTGTCTAAGTGGTGAGGCACCCTTGCGGCAAGCACAGACTTAGCTGGAGTTGCCTAAGTCGAGAAGCACTCTTGCGCCCACTTCGATCAAACTTAGCTAGGATTGCCTAAGTCTTGAGGCGCTTTTGCGACATACACGCCCGCAAAGGGTCAGCCGAGCTGCAACCTCATGTAGGTCCCGTAGGACCTGTAAAACAGAAGTTGATTAGTTTTTGAAACGAGCGGCGGACAAGTCTCGACATCTCGCAAAGAGGGAAGCTTTACAAGCAATTGAGCGAGCACTTGGAGTGCAGGAAAGCAGAGAAAGAGAGGAGAAAAACAAGGACTTTAGAAGGGTGAACGAGTAGCTGCAAGTCCACAAACAACTACTCCCCGGGTGCCGGGCGCGAAGGGAAGTTTCCATCAAGTTGACGTGCAAACTTGTGAAAGTGTTCAATGCTCGACACTACCTCGAAGCCCCATCCAGCCCTGTGCCACCCAGGAGGTTCCAGGGTGCTGAGATGGCTGACGTTTTGGGGACAGCCGCAGGCTATAGAAAATAGATCGTGGCATGCGAAAACGGAGTCATTTTGGGGTAGTTTTGCCCGGTGCAGCGAGCGATCGTTCTGCAGCGCTGCAAGCTGCCGTTTCTTGCATTTTTCCAAGGAAAACACACCAAAACTATGGCAAAACATGCTGCCAAGGATATGTATAAGCATGCACAAGCGACGAACAGTTTGTTGAGCGAAGTTGCTGCGAGAGTGCGACGATCGTTCGTGACAGAGTGGTGCGTTGTGGTATGGCGAACCTTGCTTTGGAGATGATCTCTCACCCAGTAGCATTATTAGGGTATCATCGTGTCATTCCTTGTTGCTACTTACATGACTGTAACCTAAGGAAATCTGGATTTGAATAAGTTTGATTATTAAACTTTCAATAATGCATTGTAGTAATTATCGCTCCTATTGACATGTTGATAGGCAATTCCTCCTGTTACTCGCATGGCACTAGGGCGTGCAACCTGGGTTACGGTTCTCTGCAGGAAGTTAAGAGATTGGTGGCACTGGGTATGCTGTTTGTTCAATTTCTTTGCTGAGAATATTACAGCAAAGAGATGATAGCATGGAATAACTAAGTTGATGATCAATTACTGCAGGTTGCTGATGGGGAGATACCGATTGTTGCTTCCCATGGGTAAGTTCTTCAATTATATGGATGCTCAAGTACTTAAAGCATATTCACCTGATACTATTCTGAATGTGAACTTTTTCAGGACGGAGATCGAGACATATAAGACTCTTGATCCTAGGACACGTATACTGATTTTGAAGGCACTATGTGACATCCGTGTTGAGGTGCCTTATTGTAGTAAATGCTAATTCTCTAATTACAAAGTCTTAACACTTTTTCTTCCAACTGACAAACTTCACCAGTTGTGTATGTGTTCACATTTCTTGGACCTTGTCTTCTACATTGCACATAAACATAAAGAATGTATTGCTGACACTTGCCTTGCAAATGAAGTTCATTAATATTTAGACCCTCTTTTGTGTTGTTTCTTTTCTTTTTTGGTTGTTTTAAAAATAAGATGATTTTTTTTTTGAGTTCTTGGTACTTCCCTTATTTGTAATCATTTTCATTGAAGACGAAGTTTGCTCAAGAAAGAAGAGGACTCAGTCATGTTCCGGAAATCTTTTCCTCCAAGATCTCAGAGATAATGGATTCGTTTCCACAACAAAATAGAAAGAGACAATGTTGCCAAACATGTTTTGTTGTGTCTTGCTTTTCGAGCTTTTAAGCATTAATCATGCCATAAGCAGTTTTGGTTTTTGAAATCAACATGAAAGTATTTTATTATCCGTAAAAAGACCCTATATGCCTTGAAAAATGTGGTTTTTGTAGTTTTTAATAGAAGTCATCTGGGTACTTAGAGTCTGTTAAAAGCAACTTTTCTTTAAAAGCATGTGGCCTGGTTGTTTGCTTATATACCACTTTTAGCTTTAGGTAGTTACAAACTTTTTTCCCTTTTTAATTTGGTTTCTGACTGTGAATTTAATTTTTCCAAATTTAAATCATGTTGTCCTGACTTTTGCATCAAAGGATCATGAGTTATGTAAATGAAAAAGATAACTATCAAGATATTTGACTATACACTGGTAGTCCATTATAACATTATAATCTTCAATCTCGACTACTTAGAGTTGGGTGCATGGCTTCTTCCTGCCTTTGAATTCTATTAATTAATGAAGGTTCTCAGGTACTGTTTGCTGCTTTTATCACAATTTTGTTTAATGATACATCTCCTTTCTGATAATGCTCGTTATTGCCAGATAAATCAGATGGTTCTTTCAGTTTATCATTGTAGTTCTCTTCAGTGTACTACATTAATCAATACTATATCCTAGGAAATGGTTTTGGCTTGTGTGCCATATAGGCTACCATCTGATGATCTTTAACTTATAAATTAGTTTAAGCTTTTTGCAGACTTTTTGTATCATATGCTGCAGCTGTTACATACATATGATATAATTGTCAATTCTAGATGTAAGATTTCCAACTTCTTGATCAATCAACAAATGATGACTTTACTAATTGAGTTATGAAAATGTAGCCTTAACTTCATTGATGCTGCTTTAAATTACTTTCAGATGTGTCCATCTTGTACTAATGTTGACTTCATTTTTCTATTCTGCAGCAAGAAGACATTCGAAATTTTATTGATGATTCTTTGAAACGAGGCATTCAACTGACAGCTTTTCGCAAAGAAAGGATTGGTGGTGATTCACATGGGATTTCTTATTGGTATCCTGACTAACTTCATGATTATCTTTAGAAGTGACCCAAATCACATTCATAGTTATTTCCAACTGCTTTTCACATAGACATATTGCATGTATCATGATCATTTCCATCATAATTTCATTTTTTTTATTACTTAGGTATGAAGATGATCCAATTATTGGCCATCGATTGTACCGTGAAATTAGACAGGTAGAGGTAAAGAAGGTCAAGGGAAAGGGATCATCATCTGTTCCACTTATATCCATCCAGTGGGAAGCTGTTGCGACCAACTTGGATGAATTTCGAGAAGTTTCAGTGAGTTTCTCCATTGTAGTTGCTGCTAATTTTATCTGTAATTTAGTAGTTTAAACTAATGCTAATGGTGATGCAGCTGAATCTGTACTCTATTTAATTGTTATGAATAAAAATGAACTATAGAAAATCATCACATAACATTATGAGGGAAAATTCTGTTGTATCGTAGGAAGGTAAATTCCATCTTCCTTTTTTTCATTTATATTGATAGTTATTGTTATGCTTTGCTTGGTAGGGGGATAATAGACACAGCTGGTTACTTTTAGTGAAGTTGGTGAGAATTGGTAACATAACTAGGCACATCATGTACAATACAAACAGTGAGAGACCAAAGGATCCATTTTAAGAACTTTATATTGCCCTTGTCCATTTATGATTTTGGCTCAATCATGAGAATTCTGATTACTCTTTTATTATTCTTTTCTAATTCTTACATGTGTACTATGATCTTGGGAAGTTGTTGAATCTCTTCTTGATTAATAAGGGTTGTACTAAGGAACAGGCAAGTAGGATAAAAGGAAAATGAGGATTTGACACAACCGTTGTCTCAGAGAGAGTAAAGGAAATGCACCTAGGGGAACATGTTTCAGTCAAAACTTTCTTGCTCACTGAGAAAGACACTTGAGTGGCAGTAATGGTAGAATGACAATGACTGCTCAGCAATGATAAATTTGTGAGTGGCTAGCTCAAGGGTAATGCGGCGTCATGCGTGGTCCATGACCAGAAAAAGCAGAGCCATCCTCTCTCCAGAGCCTGTGACTGGAAATGTGATGATTATGATGATTGTGGTACATCAGTGGTGATGCTCATGTGTAGTGTGGCAGCATTAGCCCATGGCCGATGATGCTGGTGTACCGGGGTGACAATTGCAGCCCATGGGCAACATAGCTTGTGTCCCACAATGAGACTCATGGCTCATGGCCAGTGGTATTCAGGTGTGGTGGTGGTGGTGACGTAGCACACGGTCGCAAGTCTTCTTAATAAGGACCAGCAGCTTGTGGTCAATACAGATTTAGCAGCTTGCATTCATTACAGATTTGTGGCTTAGCCTTTGGTCTATTCTTGTAATTCCTTGGGTTACTATATTTTGCTGGAAACTCTTACATTCCAAACTCCCTACATCTGTGTGACTTGCTAATTTAGGGATTGGTACCTCTCACTCTTGCTACTTGTGTGGTGATAATTTTGATGATGCTGGTCATCTCTTCTTCAATTGTCCTTTCTCCTGAATCTGCTTAAATCAAAATTACATATCAACTTCTCTTTCTTGGATTGAGTGGAAATTTGGTACTTGGCTTCTAGAGGGACCAGGAATGACCAAAGCTAGCAACCTAACACCGAGGGGTCTTGTGACTTACAGCTTTTGGATGATTTGGAAGGCCTGGAATGAGCTCCTCT
Organism: Musa troglodytarum; assembly: GCA_023547065.1. NCBI lineage: Eukaryota > Viridiplantae > Streptophyta > Magnoliopsida > Zingiberales > Musaceae > Musa > Musa troglodytarum. Next base: position 30,239,887 of record CP097506.1, read on the forward strand.
TCAAAGGGTTAAAACCTCCCCTAAATGCTTTTATGATGAACTCTAAATTTGTAAAACTGTCTAAAGGCAACATTGGGAATTAGGTTTCTAGATCTGTCAAATGGTCCAAACCCCAACATGGTTGGGTAAAACTGAATTCTGATAGTGCTGTTAACTCTTCCACAGGCAGAGGTGGTATTGGCTATTTAATGTGTTCAAGTAATGGGTATTGTATCTTGGCAGGCTGTAAGCCCGTCCATGAAACTAGTTCCTGCTATAATGAGGTGCAGACCATAAAGGAGGGATTGAACCAGGCTCAAATAGAAGGTGTATCAAAGCTTGAGGTTGAAGTGGATAACCTCACTCTTATCAACATCCTGAATATGAAGGAAACTCCACCTTGTATAAATTTCCCATGTATTTCGTGAAGGAAATAGATCGGCCCAGTGTTTAGCTGTTCATGCTAAAATTTTTTATGCTGGTCAGATTTGCAAGTCTAACTGGCCTCCTTTTCTGAGTCTGATGTTGTGTTCTGAAGAGCATAGTAATTGTTGTACTCATACTTCGATTTAATTTTACTTCCTTTGAAAAAACAGAAGGGGGAGTGAAGAGAAAAGGTAGGAAAAGAGGGATAGAGAGAATGAAAAAAAAAGAGAGGAATAAGTGTCTCCCCTTAGTTTATCTTTTAATTATAAAAGTACCTAGCACTTTCCAAGCTCTGTATATAGCAGGAGACCAATTACAAAAGTAGACAATGCCCTCTAATTTGTTCTTGCTTCTCTCTAGTACTGAGCATTATATAAAGTAAATGTGTATTTACAGGATATCACAGATTAACTATTTTATTATATCTGAGCCACAGTTCTTTTTTATTTATGGAGAATTTTATGACTTTCAAGAGACTCTAGGGGCTTAAGAGCTGTGATGAAAAATTCAAAATGAGTATGTTTGCTGCATCAACGTTTCTCTGCAACATATTCTGTTTATATATGAATGTTATTTTAGATGTATTTCATCAGTTCAATAAGTTTGGGTTCTTTCTGTTGGTGAATTAAACTCGTAACATTTCTTTTGAGTGCTTTATTCAAGTGGCTTCTACATTTTGAAATTTTAGGGCCACTAGAGTCAACCTGATCATACAGTAACTGTTCGTATTACTTATTTTAATAGTTTAAATTATATACTCTGCTATAATATTCAATACTATGGTCATATTGTGTTGTCTTATGTGTATGGCTGCTTATTGCATCTATCTTCATATTAAGGTTGTCTCATAGCATGCTGCGGTGTGCTGGCATGATCTTTGTGTATCAGTAGGAATTGGCAATAAATAATGATGATCATAAGTGATGCTATGCCATCCCATACTGCGGTAGCATGCTTTTGTGCTGATGTCCTGTTCATAGTACTTATGGCTGAAACATGCAAGCACGTGAAACTAACTTTTCTTGTTCTTTATTATCACTAGACATATCTTGAATTGATTTCTGCTGGTAATGATCTCAAATTTGTTCTCACGCTATTTCTTTGCCCCCATACAGACTGTGTTAAGAAATATCTTGTAAAATTTTATTGGTGGTTGTTCAATTTCTCTTTGTATCTTTCAGGTTTTCTTTCTTATTAATTTTGTATCCTTGTTTTTAGGAAAAGCTTCTTTCAAGTACAAACAGAACGGAAGCCTCGCTTGGGAAGAAATTAAAGTTTGACTTCCTGCCGGAGATCGAGAAAATTCACAAAGTATGGATTCTTTCCACCCTAATGTTTTTGGTTGCAGTTTACAAGAGCATGGATATACTGCAAATTGGTTTCAGGGATCTTAAAGTAATTTTCTCAATGGTGTGTATTTTGGTCATTGAACAGAAAAAAGAGAGGCTGTTGAAAAAGCAACACAGAGAAGCCCTCCTCCTTGACACCTATGTGACTGCAGATGGGCTTTCCACTGGCCGCTCCCTTCGTGACAGAAAACCTGTCACATATACTTTTGGTATGACCCTTTTTTCTACTATTTCAAGTTTAATGATTTTCTTCTATGATGTTCTAAGATATAATTAATAATATGTTATACATAATATTCTGGTCCACTGTTTTCTTGTCTCATTTTTATCTTTCTTATTTGATATTAAGTGCATAAACTACCTGTTTATCCAACATATCTATTTTTCTTTCTTGTTGGTTAGAGGAACCCTAGAATCTTCAGAAATTCTGGGATCAAGAATATAATGTATCATAAACTTATTGTACTTTTATAGATTTCGAATTGGCTGATGCTATACTCATTCCCTCTTCTGTACAGTATTGGGCTTCCAGTGTGGTTGCCAAAATCTATATATATGCCATATGCCTTTTTTTGGGAAAACCCATAGATCCACAAGTTCATTGGAATAAATACAGGTTCATAAAAGCACTTACAGAACATTTTTTGTCCTTTAGAAAATGATCCAAGGACCTCTGCATCCAATGGAATTAAATGTAGAATATTCAAGTAGATTTCGTTGCAATCAAGATGATTGGTATAGTGAAATAATTTGACAAACATTATGACGACATACATGATCTGTAATCGGGATGTTCCGATTGTGATAAGCTTGTGCTAGAAGTTACTAAACTGTCTACTATGATATATTTGTTTTGGATAAATTTCTAGCTTGTGCTAGAAATTCTAAAACTCACTGTAAAGGGCTTAAAGAAGTGAGATTTAGAGGAAAAATATGGGAGGCTTAAGATTTAAAAGGCCCCTATGTCTCTTCGATCAAAGGAGGAAAGATTCATGGTGAAAATGCATGGTCCCGAGCCAAGCCACTATGCATCACAAGATCAACAAATCTAAAGGAACATTGTGAGTCTGTGATGTCATAAGGATGGAGAGATGCTGGAAGAAGTACCAGTTTGCACAGTTGAGCAGTATGGTCTTTCATCTACTGGTAAGTTCTATTGTAGCAAAGAAATGTGAGCTTTCTGGCTTTCCTATTCAATCTGACATCAACAGACAGACTCTTTGCTCACTTGGTTAATAGGAAAAAGAAACGATTTGCTTGTCTCAATGATTATCAAACTGAAGAAACCTTTATGCTGGCCTTTGACCGATGAGGATAAGAAATCAGAAATCTATCTTTTCATATAATTCCTTGATCAATGTTGGATGGTTTACATATTGGATAGTGAATTGCTACCTAGTCACAAAGGATAAAATATGCACCACTTTGGTGCCTTCGCAGGGCACATGGTACATCCAAGTTGCCCAGTTGTGCGATACCTTTAGCCTAGGAAGTCTTTACAATAGTCATGGTTTAAATTATGCATTGATTAGGAGGTTTTGTAGGAAAAGTGATTGCTAAATGTCAGTATTGTTTTGACATAATCTCATTGTTTGGAAACTACAACTATAGGAGATAAGGCCCAAACCTGATCATCGTGGATTTAATTTTGAGTGAAATAAATGGGTGTCAAGTTGGACTAAGATTCATGGCAGAATATACCAAGAAAAAAATAAAAATAGATGACAATAAAGACAGGCGCAAGGGTTGTCATGATATGAGTCTGTTGACTTTTTCAACATCATACAATGTTGCGTCAGTTGGTACACCCCCTAGCACAAGTCAAAAATTGGCTGAGCCATGTCAGCATGACTGTGTTTTCCTGTACCAGTCAATGCCTAGCAATACAAGAATACTTCCATAGGTGTGAATTACATGCCTCGTGGATTTTGGTTTTTATAAGTTGGTTCTTTGGGTGGAAGGGCAATTGGATGACATCCATTTGGATGATTTATCATATCTTATTAGAGCAAGGATGATTTATCACATCTTATTAGAGCAAGATATGCTTACATAAATATGTGTGCAGACCAGGGTAAATCGAGTGGTACCTCTGGTATAAGACATGCAATCTGGTACAGACTTGTACTACTTAGTATGTCCAGTACAGAACCTATACTGCTCGACACATGCTTGATACTATGTAGTTTTTTTTGTGTTTAGGATTTTTTTTTATGATTTTTTGAAACTCAATATGTATTGACATGTCTCCACTGGTATGGTTGATATACCGCTGGTAGTCAAAATTGTGAACCTTGCACAAAACTATGCATATTATCTCTTGTCATAATTAGACCTGATGGTGCAACAAATGCATTACTTAAACCATTTACTTTAGAATGATTAAACCCAAATTAATGATTGTTGATGCATTTTAGTCTTATAAACTAGTCTAATTGATCTCCCACATCTAATGTGGGACTAAACTTGGGATGCAACAATCTCTTCGATATAAGATTTGATATCCTTGTTAAGGTCCAACATAGCACACATCATCCAAGTAAGGTGCATGTGAGTCCTAGCATAGGGTGGCTCCATACTATAATGTGCTATAGTGCCTTCAGCACCATCCACAAGTAGTCATTTCATATTGGGAACCCTCATCATTCTCAATATTGGGTCTGCTTTAATGTCAACGTAATGAGATAATTCACTTATTAACTTGATATGCCTGAATCAGTGATCCAAAGTGCTTAACCCCAAGTTAGTGGTAGCTAAGCGACTGTAGCCCTAGAAACCAACTTAATTGGCTATCCACATTCAATATGTGAGTAAGCTTGGGGTGTCACATCTTTTGTCAGGAATTGACAACCTTCTATGTTTTTTAAGATCAATACTAGATGTTATATTTAATTTGGACTATGTATTACAAATAAGAAAGTTAGAAAACTATGATTCTTACATCCACACTCTTGTCAAGGTTTTTGTATATAATATTTTTTGGATAAATTCTAATTGCTATTTTTCCAAACATGAAACACTTCGTAACTAATTGATATGAAAGTTTGTTTGGTACCCAAAATTAATGTCATAAACCAATTGATATGCCTTTGACTTAAACTTGATCTGCCTGACCTTAACACTTGCTGAACTTGGCATTGCAGCAATTGTTTATGCTGCAACTCATCTGTTCGATGATCATATATGCTACTCATCATGCCTTCATGATACATATGATGAATATATGCATCCATCATATGGCTCCGTGTATGAGATTTGTTAATTAGATACATGAGAGGTGTCCTTTTGATTGAAACTTTGGTCAATGCCTCTTATGAGGATGACATGCAACTAAAAAGACTGAACAAGTTTGATTGTGGAAGGCTCAATGCTGGATCATATCATAATTGATTCTTTCAGCTTGATTGATAAAATATTTGCAGCAATAGATATCTTAGTCGATGTTCTTCTGGTTGAGTATGTTTGGTATTTATTAATTATTATTAGGGAGGGTTATGTCTAGATCTACTTTAAGATCTAGCTCTATCCTGCTCTCCAACCTTAACCTCCTCACCCCACAAAAGGAACAAAAAGGGCTGAAAAAGAAACAAAAGCATTAAAACTTGTTAAAGAAGAAATTCCTACCGAACAGATGATGGGAAGAGATCCATTGGCTACAATTTGGTGAGGAGTCCATATCTGATGCAAACAGTGATAGGATAGGTTTTGTATAGCTGCATGTATGTACAATTGGTCAGTCAGAAAGATATATGTGATTCTTTTATGGTGAGATTCATGTATGTAGAATACTACCTATAATGCTCTCTATCCCTGACTCTATCTCTCATGCTTTTCTCTCATTGTCTGTTATCTTTTGATTCTTGCATTGGAAGTAAGTTTAATAGTCCTTTTTGACCTGATTCTGGTCTTGCTATATTCTAAAAAAAATCGAGTCTTGCCATATTGGTGGGCATCTGCACAAGGTTGCATCTTGAATAATATCAGGGCTGATTGATCGGTTGAGGCAATCAAGACCTTTTCTTGTTTCTGTGCTGGATGTATGATGAAACATATAGATATGAGACTTGTTTGTATTTAGAGAAACTGCAATTTTTCATGAAAATGCAAATGCCATCACTTGATAATAAATTGGGTGATCGATCCAGAGTGTCTGACCTACTTTCCATTTTCTTTTAGTTTGTTAATAATATTTTCCTTTCATAAAAAAAAGATTAGCCATTTGAGGCTGCATAACTGTAGATTCAGGAGAAACTTTGAAACATTAGAATCCATCATGCTATAGAAAAATAGACTAGGTGACTATGATGAGTGAATAGTTGAGTAGCTAAAGATCTATCTATACTCACAAGCTTACACGCTGACAGTCAACTACCTCTTAGTATGTGCTTCATACCATGGATTATAGGTTTGCATGATTTTGCCCATTATTGGGTGGAACCTTCTCGTAAATGGGCCCCTGGCTTGAGAGACAAGGGTCTTGTTCTAATGATGGACAAAAGGGTATAAAGCCAGTCTCTACCATTTCTCAGACACAGATGGAGCCTTTTTGGCTCCATTTTAAGATATTCCTAAAACTTTGCTCTTAAACAGAGAACAAATTGGTCTTAACTTTTACTAGTCTTTTATAAGTTAAGATCTGTTGAGGCTTTGTTCCTAGAGGATGAAGAGCATTTGGTTTGGGCTAGGGTTTAGGAAGCACAGAGTTTGCTTTATGCAGAAACTATATGTGCCACTACCCATTGAGGTTGATGTTTGATGTGAAATTGGAGTTAGCAGCAGAATAGGCATATCCAGGTTAGCATGCTTACTATTTGCACTTTTAATTCATTTTTGTGATCCTTTGTCATCTTTTTTCTTTTTAGCTTGCAGCTTTATGGGCATACCACCCATGCCAAAACATGGCGCAACACTGACGTGCCATTCTGGCATCTGGATGGCACTCGGTGTATTGTCAAGACTTGAAACCTTCATACCAGTCAATATAAAATTTCAGTCAGTCTTAAAAGAGGTTGCCTCAGCTCAAACTAATTGCTTTAATTGGTCCAATCTGAAGAGTCCCATTCAATTTCATATGCTATTACTTGGTATCATCGTCAGTTTCAGCTAATTTTGCCAGTTTGGAATGTTTGCCTAAATAATAGTTTGAATCCTAAAATCCGGATATTGGTTATAGATTATTGTTTTAATTGTAGTTTTGTAGGTTCTCTTTTCTAATTTTTGGCCAAACTTAATAGTAGTTTGATGTTACAACAAATTTTCAGATGACTATGACCGCTCCATCAATGAAGCGATAAAAATAACCAAGTATGTATGCATTCATCTTCTTTTCTTTCATTTATCTTCTGCATTAATTAACTTTTTGAAGAGTATGCATTTCTACTTTACTGCTTTGTAATGCTTCAGTGCTACGTCATATGTTTTAGGAGAAGACAAAGTTCACCTGAGACTGTTATTAGAAGAGAGGTTGTTGGGAGGCCTGAGGTATTGACTAATGGCAAATGGAATGGCTCTTCGCAAGTAGAGCCAGTTAACCATGATGCAGGGTCCCCAAAGTCCGATGACTATGAAGAAACTGATATTGAACAGCAGGACGAGCCTCTTGACCGCAGGTTTCTTCCTTTCATGCTTGTTTCTAGATGTGTAATTTGTTTGTAATTTGATTCATCTTCCTGTTTTATTATTTGGAACTCAGCAATAGGCGGAGGAAAAGGCCTCAGAGATATATGGAGAAAGATTTTGTCGATACTGTTTCAGATATCGATGCAGATTTCGACAGTGACGATGACATAGTAGGAGAAGCAGTGTATGATGAGGAATATTTGAGAAGTAGAAAGCAGAGAAAGGTGTCAAGTGGCTCGGAGGGGGATGAGGAGTATCATTGGGAGGAAGAAAATGCAGAGGATGATGAGGAAGAGGATGAATACTCCTTGAGTACTAGTGAAGATATAGTGGAGCAACAACGTCATAAGAAGTTTCCAGGTCGAACCAGGCAGGAAACGAAACTGAGATCAGTCGATGGACCCCAGACAGGCCTAAGACGTAGCAAGAGAGCTACACGACCACGTATAAATTACCAACAGTATGAGCTATCAGATACAGACACAGAATTGGCGAAGCCTGGCAAGTCAAATGCAACATATGCAAATTCTGATGCATCAGATGATCTGCAACCTTCAACATCTAGTCAAGATTCTCAGGATCAAGAAGACAATGGAGATATAGCTGATAACAAAGTGACTGAGGACCATATTAACCATACCAAGGCTGCAGATAAAGAGCAGCGACCAGCTGCTCAAAAAGCAGACGTCAATGGGCATGAAGCAGATGGTGCCCAAAGAATTAGGTTCCTAGACTTGAATGAGCTCGCCCCAGGGACGAGTTTTGATGATGGCCCAATCATTAAAGATGAAGACAGGGACAACTTTTAGGCAGTCTGTTTTCATTCACGACTCTGTGCGAGTATTCACTTGCAGTATTATCTGGTGCGTGGAACCGAAGGCTTCTGGTTCATGGAAGCTATCAGTTTCACAAGGCCGGTGACGAGATTTGTTGGCAAACGAGGACTGCTTCCAACTTGCGGCTTGGAGGTGAGACCTGTAGATGGGTGCTCAGCCTCCTCAAACTTTGAGATCCCAACTTTGTTCAGTACCCGATGGAAATTTTGAGGAAGAAATTCATTGCATCCTCTGCTACGTGTGTTCCGTGTACAATACGCCTTTTTGTGCTGGTCATTTTGCCAGATTTCTGGATTTAGTTGTTGCCTTTCTTTTCATGCAGAGGCACAATGTTCAATTTAGCTGAGAGGACATCAATCTATGTATCAATTTTAACCGAAAAATTAGTCGTATTCTAAATTTAACATGTACTTCAGGGACAAAAGTCAAGGTTCTTTTAGTGGCTTTAAAATCTCTCGGTTCTTTTCCCTTTCTCAGTGCCAACTTGATGTGGCTCTTGATGCTTTTAACCGACTGCTGCATCTCTAGGGACGACTAACTACAAGCAAAGGCAAAAATACATTTTTTGTTGGCCCCAGATTTATTATTTGGTCCTCCTCAGCTGTGTATCCAATTAAATTGTGATTAGACTTTCTTGTGTGCTGCGGCTAAAACAAAATTGGCACCTACAGCTGATTACCCGAATGTGTGGTCGTGTTATTGTTAGAATCGGTGCAACGGCTGCAATTTTGATGACTTCTTGTCGTAAATGGAGATGTGTGTGCTCGTTTGTTAGCAAATTATTCTAAAACCTCAAAGCAGGCAGATCACGAGGAATGGTTAAACCTCCAGACTCGTGTAAATATATATTATATAAAAAAAAAAAAGGTTGGCAATGCACAGTAATTCGAAGCATAAAAAAACATTCATGTACTTTGATATTGGGCATATATATATGATAAAGATATGCAAGGGTGTCTCAAATTATACCAATTAAATTCCGTTCTCCAAGTAAGAAAAAAAAAAATTCTCGGTGAGTCCGTGAATCCAATTACTTGATTCTACACCACTGAGATTGACAAAAGCACGATCAACAACTTGATTCTCACACCCGGCGAAGCTGCACTCACTAACATAATTATTTTGTTTGGCTATATACCTTTTAATCTTATCTCAATGTTCGTTCGGGCTTGCGATTCTCTTTTATTATCTAATAAAACTATTATTATCTTTGGATTGCTTATGATATTAATGTTCTGATCATATTTTACAATATTTATAAATATTGTACGAAAAATATTTATAAATAGGACAACCTATCGAAGAGACTCTACAAGGTTGTTGCATGTGTCTGATGCAGGACTCGTACCACCTGACAACTATATACATATTTTTAATTTTTCCATACTTCTTCCAAATTCTTTTTGAAACTCGTATGTATATCACATATATATATCAATCAATATGACTTAAAAACATACACCAATCCGAGCCTGGACCGCTATGGGCTAATACCCGATATAGTGTTCCCAGATTCCAATAACATAATGTCTTCAATCCATTTCCAAGATCAGAAGTTAAATGAAATGATCTGATCATGATCGAATCCACACAATCAAGTAACTCAAAAAAATGTTCCTCGCAGCGGTAACAATCTGAGTAGTTGCCATACACGTTTCTGTTGAAAACATGGGAATTCAACCTGATCACAATTTGTTTATAGGCCGAGTATATTGTCCGAAGAGTTCAATAAGCCAGAAACCAATGGTGGCGGCGATCAGGTTACATGACTCGTCTCGGGAAAAAGCCAGGAAAGATGACTCCAGGTGGAACAATAATGGGATGGAGGCAACGGCTGCCTTTACAATTAATCGACAACATTCTCTTTCTGTCTGTTGAGTATATGGACAAGGGAAAATATCACTTTTGTCTCATCTCCCTGGTAGCAGTTAGCCCTACCCATCGAGGGCACCGAGGGCCTTCATGTCCTCCAGGAAGGCCATGTACGAGTCATCCATACTCTGCGACTTGGGGGCTGATGTGGTTGCGGTATCTGGTTTCCCGGCAGATGTTCGAGCCGAAGGCTTGGTAGCTGGGCCCATTGCGGCAGAGGGCTGCGGCTTTGGTTTGGCTTTCGGAGCAGCAGTCTCTCGCCTCACGCGCACTGATGCAGGAACCTGCTCCAAGGAATCCAAAGGAAGATGTTCATAAAAGAAACGATCAATAAAGCCTAAGAAGTTCTATCTATGATTAAATTGCAAGCACATAACATCGGCTTATGTACAGTCAAATTCCAAAATTGCTACCTAGTGCCTTATGGTTCAACTTTTTTCATAGTAAAGAATAATAGATGCCTCGGTGTTCGCCTGCTTAGTGTACTCAAAACCTGTCAAGTTATTAAGAAGGGATACCTCAAAAGGCCATGCCGATCTTAACCGGTCAACATGTACCTGGATTGAAAGCTAGAAGGATATACCTTGCTACACCGTACCATATCAGAGAGGTAACTAACACACCTCATGCCATGACATGGCATGACAATCCATCAAAATATTCATTAGAACTATATTTGGGTGCTTGGAAGTGTCCTGTTTTCAATACAATAATAATGACTGGGGATACTTGGTCAATACTACCTCGGAAAACTTTGTTTCTCTCGATAAGACTCTCTTGATGATGTTCCAAATCAATGTGGCAGCAAATCTGTTGAATGATGTGATTCATGTTGAACGTCACACTAATCTTCAAAGGATTCTTGTTCTCTCTAATCATTTACATAAACACTATGCAGCTACTAAATATATTTCTGCAAGCTGAATAATCTGGGGATGCTCATTAACTACGTGTTATGAATTATATACTATGTTTCTATGTATCTCCAAGTAAATGACAATGTTTTTAATACAATGTACCCAACGATGATGTTTATGGTCGTACGTCCAATAAACCGCATCACGATGGTATCTAATTTGGGACAGAATAGTTAGGCGAAGCAGTTAATGAAACCAAAAAAACAAAAAAAAGAATAAAATATTGGAGATAGCATTTACAAAGATAATTGTGTTCATGTTAAGAAAATTTAAGTTGTTGTGTTCAAAATGTGAAACCAAACCATTTTTGTTGTCAAGACTGGCATCTGCCAACTCCAAAGAACATAGATCAGATCATAGGGACTGTACGAACCAGAAGACAGTGATCTTGGGTTACCTAAGGTACCAGCACCATGAAGATATCATATATAATGCAAAGAAAAACAATCATAAAAAATGCCTCTAAGTTGTGAGGTCTAGCCCACTGCATAAAAAGGTTCCATACGGTTTAGTGCAATGTTAATGCAACGACAATTAAAAGGTCAAACACATACCATAGCTGTTAGTTCTGGATTGTGCTGTGCTAATGGTCTCTTGACAACAGTTGATGCTGCTGACTTGACATACGATGGCTTCTGAGGCACTGAAGGCCTCAAGGCATCAAAATCATCTTCATGTTGGATCAGGGGACCTGGCTGAAATGGGGGCCTCGGGTAAGGTGGTGGTCCTGGAGGTGCAGCAAACATTGGCCTAGCAATTGTTGGTGGAATAATTCCTGGAGGAGGAGGCGGCAGAGGTCTCCCAGAAATACCAGGAACTACCAGTGGCGGTCTCAAATCAGGAGGAAAGTGTGCAATGCCATGAGGCGTCATATCAGGTTGCAAAGGATTTATCAGAGGTATCCTATGGGTCATAGGTGGTGGCTGTCTTGGAGGTGGTGGCAGCAATGGAGCCATCTTTGAACTATCATTTGAGCTTGGAGCATTGTTGGGGACAGATTCAGATGATGTGGAATCAGTTTGGTGGTTTGCTGATTTTGGTGGCAGCCCAGGGGGCGGTGGAGGTGGAGGAAGTACGGCTGTAATCTACAAAAGAAAAAAAAATCATTAAAGATCTCTAATAAAGACAAAATGACAGCTCAATAATAAATCGACATGCATAATGAACAAAAGGAAAGGGAAAAAATACAGACACAAAAGCGACTCATACATCATGTCAGGATGGTGGAACTTCAAAAACAAGAATGACAAATTAAGATTCCAAAGAAGCATAACAAGACATGACAAATATAATCTCAAACATACCATATTAGAATCTTTTAATATTGGCCTATCTGATGAGTCTGCAACTTTATCAGCTTCCTTTGCTGTGGTGCCCGGTGGAGGTGGTTGTAAAGGCTGTTGAGGTGGTGGTGGTGGGGTAGGCAGCGAAGTTGGAGCTGCAGCTGGTTCTTTGGGCAGGGGTCCTGGAGGAGGCGGTGGTGGTAATGATGCGCTTAAATTGTCAACAGCCTTCAGTTGAGCTGGTGGTGGGGGAGGCAAAGGTACGGATGGGGGTATGGTAGTGTCATCATGAGAAGTCAGTTCATCAACACCTGGTAAAGGTGGTGGAGGTGGAGGTGGCGGTGGTGGTGGTGGCACCGATGAAGAAGCAGGCAATGGGATCCTGGGTCCTGGAGTATGATAGAATGAATTAGATAGAAAGAAAAAAAAACTGTAATGAGAAAACACAGACAAAGGAGAACACAATAATGACCTATAGATGATTTGTACATTGGAGGTTTTCCAGGAGGTGGTGCCCCTGTTGGGTTTAATGTAGGATGATAGTAAACAGAGTCCTGCATCCACAAGCTAGTTAGTTTGATCAAAATTACATTTCAATTACACAACTTGATCCAGACACATACCTCAGGCTTTGGATGTCTAACCCTTTCCTCTTCTTCTGCATTTGTTCTTCTTCGAGGGGGGCCCAAGTGGCTGGTAAGAGCAAAGAAGATGTGTGTAAGATTAAAAATATGAAGCTAGCAAAATAAGTTAGTGCACAAAGAACTCGTGACATAACCCTCACCTAAACATCACCGGTGCTTCACCTTTTTCCCTCATTTTCTCTTCATACTCCTGTTCAGAAGCTACATGTAAGCACATTTACATATATTGACATACAATATTAACACATCCATACAGCAATGGTACAGACATCAAAATGAATCACCTAATTTCATCATGAGCCTAATAACAGTTTATTTACATTCAACTTCATAAGTCACTTAACAGAATTCAACATTGCATAATAGTTTTCATCTTCTCACTTCCATTCAAACTTCCAATCTGAATCTGTTCCTAGTTTTTCCAGTGAATTAGAATTCCTCTGGCTTCTTATCACATATAACATCCAACGTACAGCATAACAAGATAAATTATAATATGATGTTGGTCCTAATTGCACATGAGAACCATCTCAATTTCCAGAAATGGACCCATTAACATTATACAATGGAAAAGCAAAACATACAAACAGATCATGCCTACAGAGGCTCAAATTTGAGTAATCCGTTGACCAATCTACCAAGAAAAAATTATTCACACATAAGAAGGCAATCCTATATGTTCTCTTCAAAAAACCTGTCTACAAGAGGGAAAACATGAAGCTTAACTAATTGGGAACCTTATCATTTCATAAAAGAAGTAGAATTTTGCATTTCTTCAATAATGAAAGACAGATACCATCAGCAAATATGCAAACTGTTCTACTGACATTCTAAATCAATCCACATACAACTTCAAGACTCTAGTGAAGCATATTGACTCTTTTGTTGTGTGAAGCAAACCTCAAAAGTAATCACAGCATTCAAGCACAAGGATAAAAAGTACCTCTTATTCACACTTCCATTTTCTCATTTTCTATGACAGTGCTGTAAAAGGTTTTCCATCTGTATGACCAAAAAGTAGCAAGGGAGCTATGAATCACTGATTCTCTGAGATTAAAATAGTTGAGATGATTTTTTGGACAACTAAAAGATCACAGTCCAGGATTCTACTTGATTAATATGAAACTTCTTATTATAGTGCATGATGTACATGACCAATACAACTATGTACATGCTTACAACAGGATATCCCTAGATAAGCTGGCAACTGGCTGATACATAGCTTTCATCAAGGAGAAGAAACTAAACAGCATGAACCCTGTATAATAAAACATAAAACTCACGTAATCAGAGTCCTCCTGATCCACAGGCTGAGACAAATATATATGGGTCAAATCTAATTAGTTTGTGATTAATAAGACTTAAAAGAAGAAAGGAAAATTGAAGGCCAACCCTAATACAAAGCAACAGGCATCTTATGACCTTGACCCAACACACATTATTTTCAAATGGGAATTTTCAATCATGACCAACCTGAGATCAGGTTGATGACTAGTTGGGTTAAGTTGATTCTGTTGGGGATGGTTCATTCAGAAACCACATTCCCTAAAATAAATGAGGATAGGAATCTATCTTAATGTTTACATAAGATAGTAGGAAAAAATTTACAATTAGTAAAAGCAAAAGAAGAACAACAGGCAATTAAAACCTTGATTCTTCCAAATCAAGGTGGCCCTTTTAATCTCAATATGGCCATTGTTTACCACGAAACAAAATGAAATGGGCATAAAAAACCTTAGTATTAAAATAAAATAATTTACAACAAAAAGTATCGATATGAAAAAAATTTATTTACTTTAATCTCAATCCATATTTTCTCTGTGCTTGCAGATGTCTATACAATGATTTCATGCTTCACTGTAAAAGCAAAAAAGAAAATATCTATGTGATCATTATTTCCCACAAAAGAAAATGAAATGAGCATCATAAACTTTAATATTAAATTAAAATAAATTCCAACAAAATATAAGGATATGAAAATAATTTATTTATTTGTGTAATTGCAATAGTAATGATATCATTACATTTGCATATAAATATTATATAACATTTTCCTTTTTCTAATATCTAAAACTTCTAAATTCTAATGCTTATATGGCTGAAACAAATTCAGACTTAGAACTGTCAGAACAAGCACAACATTACACACCCACCCTTGACTGAATCCAAATCATGATTGGAACCATGTTTTTAGTCTCTCATTATTACTTTTCTTTTCCCATTTGATGGATTTAAAGATAATTCTTAATCATATATCTTAAGATATTATCCAATATATAAAATCATTATTGCAGGTACATAATCAACAATGAACACTCATATTCGCTTATCTTAAATATCTTATGAACTTTATCTAATTCATATCATTGTATTTGGTGCAATCGTCCTAGATAAGTTTAAGTCTAATAAGCATCAAATTAATTCTAATATAATTTAAATTTATATAATATAATTAAGACAAGTTTTTGTTCCATCAGGGCAGTCTTTGGATTAATATTTCATGATGGATTTTCATATTCAACAGGTATTTTGGATACAATGAGTTGAAAGAATATATAGGCCATAAGGATAGTATGGAATTTACTAATTTTTTGGATAGTTTCTATATTAAAAAATTAGATGCTTTTAAGAATATGGCAAGGCTAAACATATCGATCTTTATTGGTGATTGAAACAATATTTTGCTAAAAAAAAAAGTTCTCTAAAGGCCAGTTGTCCTAGGGTCATTTTTGGTATTCATCATGTGATCACTCTGGCTTCTACCGCCATTTCCATGTCCATGACTTTTTGTCACCATCAATACTGATCTCTCTGTTTATATTTATATTGTTGCGGTACTATGAAAAGTCAGGAAGGAAGATAGAATTTGATTGTTAAAACATATGTCATGCTAATATGTCAAAGGCCCACCAGAGAAAGCTCTAGATCCCTATCAATATGAGACTTGGGGTCTATGTTTTAGTACCCATTTCAGCACACATGCATATTTCTTTCCATAACCATTCTCTAATTGTATGTACATGTATATTTATAAATAAAAAAAAAAGCAGATACAGATGTGAAAATTCCAAATTTGATCAACATATTTAGAGAATGAGAACTGGAGTAACATTCATCTACAAAAGGAAGCAACAAATAAGCAGAGCTTTAAGTTATCTTCTTTTTACAAAAACATCTGTATGTGCTAAAATAATACAACACAAAAATGGGAGATTCAAGATTTTATTTTATTTTTAAAAAAGTAACCTGACAGCTGCCTTTTAAGACTATTGGAGAGTGTAATCAGCAATTAAGGCAAAACAATAATGAAATTGCAAACGAAATAAATAAAAGAACCTTTCTTTTCTTCAACACTAGGTTCAAGGTATCCTCGAGTTGTCTTTTCTTATGCTTCCTTGCCTTGTCAAGAGCACCATCTGCCTCTGCACCATGAAAGAATCAGAGAACAATTTACAGACCTTGAGATAACTCCATATAATTTCAGTGCAAGGGATATAACATTCTCTTAAAGATATCCAAAATCCTTAGCACTCTAGTTCTCTGGTATCTAGTTAACACACAACATTTATCCAATTTAATCACCCCACAGAAAAAAGGCTTCTTGATGACTGAGATATCTTATTAGTAATAATGTTCATGAACGAGTTCATGTTCAGTGTTAAATCTTGAACTAGAGTTATTTAATGAAGTCCAATATGAGTTAAATTATGTTCAGTCCATTATACTTGGGTTGGATCATAGTAATGTATAGAAGATTGTTCTCGTTCTTTAAAGTTCATAAGCTAAATTTCATATACAATCTAATAATTGTGTTAGAAGTCATAAAATGATGTCAGATTAAATAGGCTTCTTCCAATATCTTGCCTCAAATTGTTCTAATTAATGTATTTTAAGCTGCTGATAATTAGCAGCACTTGGTAGCCCATTATCCCTAAAACACAAGGCATGGGAGAAAATTTTCACCAAAAGACAGTCAGATAGAAATGTCTGGTAAAGTGATTCATTCTGAGGATCCCTACTATATTAAAAATGCCACTCTTTATTTAAACAGAGATGACTAAGCTGTGGTAATTGAGTTAGTATGCACAATAAATACCAAAAAAGAATATCCATGTGCCAGTTAAAGCCTCATCTATATTTTTTTCTGTTCTCTATTCTCCTAAATATTTACCTATATCTTATTGCTTTTCTAGTGTTGGAATCCATGCAGCAGCATCCACAGAGAAAAAGTCTAGTGCACCAACATGATCCTTTAGTCATAAACCCGTTTACTTGATATCAACTATGGAATGATGTCAAAGCTATCACCTTATCCTCCAAATACAAATGCACAAAACAGCACACACTTCTGTTCAAAAAAATAATCTGTTGAGTGTAATTTTCAGGGTAACCATCAACTCAATGTACAAGCACATAGTTGGTCAAGCGCATAGAAGGAAAATAGCTTCCTCATGAAGCAAATGAAACATTGGCCGGTCATGAAACGACCTCAAAAATGAATGGAAAAACCTTCGATCATTATATATAAATGAGGGACCACTTGAGTTCCATTGGTGTGACAGATAATAAGAAGATGAAGGAAAGCAAAGGAACAAGAAGGGTACAGTCCTCTGACCCGCTCTGCAGCTATCTCAGACAGCTATTTCTTAATCTCAGCCAATTATTCAAAGAGAGTTGATAGCATTTCTTATGACTGACATCCTTAAGGCTGCCCCTCATCATCATGGTAAGGTTGCACCTTTGCAATTGAGTGATTAGGGTTCAAGCCACAGAAACAACATCTGCTTGCACACAAAAGAGCCTGTATTGGTGGGACCTGGTGCACCAGCAACTATTTTTTACTTATATATGAGACTACTTGAGACAAAAAAATTTAGCTACTTAATTTCTGAAGAATAATGAATGAGAAGTTCTCCCTAGATTCCTCTTTTCCCCTTCTCTATATGTTCCATATCCTATCCTACTGGAGTGAGAAGTCTTTCAAAAACTAGTACATCATCAAAACAGGAAAATTGATTCGTTCTCTCATGCATCTCTGTATTTAGTTATTTATAAATGTGCATTTCAAACTTTTTTCCACAGTTGATGTAAAGTTTATTCATATTGAACATAGCACATGGATCAGCCCTTTCCAAGACTTTTCAACTCACAAAAATATTATAATGTTTGTCCATTTTATTTAAAAAATCACTGCTACAAACACTATCATAACAACATTTATTTCATGTAATTTCCAATAGCTGTTTTATATATTCTACTAAATAGTTACCCACGTCTATAGAAAGGTTATTTGTTTTCTCACGTCACAAATTTGGGGACATATTACTATCATGGCTCCAAAAGAATCAGTGGAAAAACAAATAGCTGGCTTTGTTATGCCACCAATAAAGTATCCTTCTGGAAGTAAGCATAATATGCCAACTCTAAACACTTAACCATACAGACAAAAGGTTATTTTTAAAAAAAATAAAATGACAGTTGGAGCTTGCCTGCCGTATGGATAATGTACATACATAAGAGGCTGTATGAAATTCTAATAAATTGGAAAGCACAGAAAATCATCCACAGTAATTTCTCTAGAAAAACATAAAATTTGAGCATCCTGGTTGAATTACTTACTCATTTTTTCCAACTTATCAATTTGCTCCTTAATAGCTTCAGGGTCCTTCTTCAAGATCCCAACCTCGCGCACCTTCTTTCTTTCCTTTTTGTTCTGTGAAAGAAGTTGTATTAAAAAGAATCGAGTAATATAACCATAACTAACTGATTTTGTTGGCCGGATCATGGTTCAAATATGGCTGTAACCAGGAAAGCTGATACAGGAGTCAACAAAACAGAAGCTGAGATTTCGTAAATATAAAGAAAAAAGACAATCATAGCTTGTATGTGTATGTATCTGTATAGATGTGCATATATACATACATATGTAAATATACATATACATAAATGTTTCATAACACATGCTTCATAAAAGTTAAATGTGTAAAGTAATCTGTCCTGTTCTTTTAAGAAAAATAAAATTATAAATAATAATGATATCAAACCGAGTCTAAAAAGAGAAGCACTTCATTTGGATATGTGAAGCCAGATACAAAATAAATATCTAACAAAGTTCATTTCATGTCAATTTTCCAATGAAATGCAAGACATCTCTTGTCCATGCCAAAAAAGAAAGCAAAAGGAGAACTAACCAAAGTTATTATCATCTGTGGTGCCAGCAAGGCAGATGCATAATTACCTATCAGAGATGAAAGGCTATGACATGAATCATTAATAAACCAGAACTTCTTAAACCAACAAAGGATGATCACATGAATATAAAAGTAAAACAGTAAACCTGGCCCTTTAAAAACACAACCATGTGAGGCACAAAGCAATATAATTGGGGAGCTTAATGGCTGACTATATCCTCATGAGCAACTGCACAATAAAGGATCTTAACATTTGGCCATTCCAAGCACTGTATTTAATATTAGCACTCAATTATGAAGGAATGATTTTAACTTAACGGTCTGGTAGACGGCATGTTGGTACTAGGTGTGCCAGATGGTACAAGTCCTGTATCGGGCATGCCGGATGGTTTCCCTTAGTCCGTGTACCAGCAGGCTGCTGAACCAGTAAATACTGCCCAAATCAAACCTTGAAATGAACTGACTGCTATTCACGTATAAAAATTTGTAGCCCCATGTAATTCCAATATGCTTATGGAGTTACTTAGATTTTCTTGCCATGGTGATATAACATGACTATACTTTGCAATTTCTTAGGATCTATAACACGGATGCTCAACATTAGACTGATATAAATTCTTCTAAGGTTGAGAAGAATGTGCATAGGTTCTCAATTACAATTGAAGTAGTTGATGAGTATGCATGATTCATTAAAGCCCTCAAAAACAATAGGTCAAGGTTGACAACTGATACAAACTTTTATAATTCCTTTTTGACCTCTTTTCTTGTTCTATATCTTCAATGTTCAATGATATTTTTTTTTTATAGATTTTCTCTTCACTGTTATGATTTTCCTCATATCTAAGGCTTTGTCATTTCTTCATAGAAGTTTTTATCTTCCTAACACCATTGAGTTTATTAAATATTTCAGTATTTTCTCAAAAATGTCAAAGTCAGATTACATCTCAAACAAACAACATAGAATAGGTCTTTCTCTTTCTACAGAGTAACTCCAAATTTAAGCTAACCTGGACCAGACACAACTTTGATTGGATTGGGGCCAAATCCATTCAAACCGAAGGTTTAGAATCTCAATCCGGCAACTATACCAGTTGCCATCGGACCCATAAGGTGCCAATAGAGATTGCCATAATGATACTCAATACAGGTCAGTATTGCTCAGACCAGAGAGAAAATGAGAGAGAACGGAAGAGGAGGAGGGAAGGAGAGGAAGAGGAGGACAAAGAATTACAGGACAAGTAATCTTATCACTGCAAGCAAAGAGAGTTTCCCCGATTTCAAACCTGATCGCCTATGTTGTAAAGAAGAAAAACCTAATGGGACCCATTAAACACAATGGAGAACAGCAACCATACATATCCTAGTTTCATATGAAATAAGATAAATTCAGTCGAACACACATGCTTCCTACTCATTGTAATTGCAATAACTGTCTTTTCTTACATTGTCGCAAAGGGATGAACTGATCAAGTTTGTCATTATAAAGTTAAAAAAAAGCCTTTTGTGATTTTTCATCAAATAGGTTCAGAAGACCAGTCAAGAATATGCAACAACTTTGCTATTCTAAGCAAAAGATATGATGAAAGAGAGTCATGTGATACATTGATTCTTACTGGTTGTGAATACACTTCCACCAATCGAGAATTAAAAGACAAAGTTGCGATGCTATTAAGAAGTTTAAAAAACAATGATTTAAGATTATTAAACACTGAAGAGATCAACAAGATGGACTATGATCAAATTTCATCAACAACAGCTTGACATTGATTCTTGACACTGATTTTAAGAATTATTTAGAGGATAAAGAATTAAATTTCACATATAATCATAGGATATCCTCCATTTAGGAAGGGAAGAAAACAGGCAGACTAGGTTATAGCAGAAATCCTAATGATTTCTCGACACTAATTCCAAGAATTATTTCGAAGATGAAGAATTAAATTTCCTAGTTTTACCAAAAATTCGATCTTTCATAGTTGAAATTCCTAGAAACTCCAACGTATATATAATCATTGGATATCCTCCATTTAGCAGGGAAAAGAAAAAACAGGCAGACTGGGTTATAGCAGACAACCCTAATGATCGAGAAGAAGGGAAAAGAAAACAGTGGGGGGTGGCCCAATGGCCCAAAACAATTCCAGAGAAGTGACCCAGAAGTAATGGCATCATAAGAAAAGGAAACCCTAAGGGCAAGATCGAATCGAGGGAAATTGGTCTTTCGTACCCGTTTGAGCTCCTTCTTGCGGAGCTCCTTCCGGTAAGCGTCGGTAGGGTTCATCACCTTCCCTCCCTTTGTCGTCTTCATCTTGCCCTCCCTCCTGCTGCTTCTCCTTCCGGGATCAATCGGATGAGGAAACCCTACAGCAAATCCTTCTCCTCCTCTTCTGCTTCGCTTTCCTTTATCCTTGGCGTTCGGTGTTCTTGGATCCTAAATCCGGTCCCGAGACCTCCTGCTATTTATAGAGGTGGCCTGGTTATCATGGACCGGGTTGGGTTGGGTTGCGTTGGGTTGGGGCCTTATTAATATGGGTCTTCGGGTCGGTGAGATCGGGTCCGGTATTTATCTACCCGAATCCGCTTTTGTTTGGCATGGAGCCTGTTATGGTTTTGTCTCGGTTTGTATGTTCATGCAGATCAACAAAACTTCAATCTATCGATATATTAGTTGTAGTTTTTTTAAAGTAATTTTATAGTATTTTTGATACCTCCGTAAAATACTGTAACTCTATTCATCCAAATTTTACGTATTATTATTCTTAAACTAATAAGAAAACCTATCTGGAACTCAACAAAGGTTGATAAATTAATTTGCATATGCTTACTTTATAAATATGTCAAAAAAATTTTAACTTTATTTGAAAATATTATAATTTATTAGTAATAAATCGATTTACCTTATGAACCTGTCTAGTGTAAAAAAGGATGGGTGTTTTTTTTTTTAAAATCCTGCCAAGACCATTTTGGGATTAAAAAAAGGTATAATGATGAAAATATAAACATTTTTTTATTTTTTTCAAATTTATGCAGCAGCATCCCAAATTAGGAAAATATCAGAAAAAATATCTAAAAATAAAAATGAGCTGCCTGTCTGGAATCAGTATCAAAAGTGTGAAGAGATTGAATTTATCTTATCTATGATTATAATCAGTATCAAAAGTGTAAATGTAATTAAATAAATATACTTTTTAACATATGAAACCATATACTTCTTTTAGGGATTCCAACGTTAAAACAAAATTGATAGTTTGTATCACTTATGATTTATAAGAAAGCATTGGATTGATAATAGACTATTTATTTTTCAAAATTTTAGGATCCTTGAATCTGATCGATGGGATCAATTAAGACATATGTGTTCCAAAATATGATTTGGTGAAGTTCTATTAATCGTTTTCTCATTTTGGAGTGATTAGTTTATGCCTTAAAGCGACCATTATAAGCACACTTGTAAATATGGTCATAAATTACAAACAACAACATGCTAATTGTTAGAGATAAAACAAATCATTTGAGGAACAAAAATAGAATTCTGCATACTATCTATGTACAAATTATCTTTCCCAACGCTCGATGGAGTCATGTTATCCATATTCTGACCTCTATTTTCGAGTTTCCAAGTATATTATCATAAAAAATGGGAGTATCCAAGATCAATGATATCTATCACCTACCTTTATTTTGTGAAAACAAACATAATTATTATGTTTCACATATTTGGTAAAATGAGGTCAAATTAAATCAAGTCAAGGTTCAGGTTATTGGATATATATATATATATATATATATATATATATATAGTATGTTAGAATTTTTTTTTCAAATATTTATGTTTACTCGATAGAACGAAACAATTGTGAAAAAGTAGGAATCTATTTGTGATGTAATAAGATAAGTAGACTTATTATTATCTTTGACATATATTTGATTTATTATGATTATTATTTTTAATCAATCGATAATTAATATATAAAATATAATTATTTCAGGATGATAATATAGTGACCCTATCGATGACATTTAAGAGGAATATTTTCTCATTATATATTCTTAACCAATGGTGATTATAAAATAAACAAGGTACATATATATATATATATATATATATATATATATATATATATATATATATATATATATATATATATATATATATATATATATATATATATATATATATATATATATATATATAAAGGATGACTTGAGGTTGACTTGATTTCTAGATTATGTATTATATAATATAAATATTAAAAAATAATCATTCTATAACTGTCTATTATTTACATGTGATACTTATATTGTTCATAGACAAGGCTCTTTTTTTTTTCTTTATTCATTCTAGGGCTATTCAATTTGATTAACTAGAAAATTAATACTTTTATTTTTATATGTTTTACAAAATATGGATTTTCCTTAGTTGAAGTGATTATTTTATGAAGATGGTCTAATCCTAAAAAATTTTAGGGTTCAAGCTTTGTGTTTGGTGGGTTTTGCAAATTTCTTGGTTGAACTATAAACACAATTTCAATTTTTAATGAAACTCAACTATATATATATATATATATATATATATATATATATATATATATATATATATATATATATATATATATATATATATATATATATATATATATATATATATATATATATAAACTCTCACATAAGTAATGCACTATACTATCTTGTAAGGATAATGAAAATATTTCAATAATATCATATGCATTTGTATAGATTATCCACATCAGGATGAGTTGATAATAAAGAACTTTTTTAAGTGCATTATATTAGAAATAGAGATGCAATACAAAAATGTTAACACAAATTTAACATATCTTAGATCTATGAAAAAAGGTATGTGCTTTTATTCGAGATGCTTATGATGAATTAAAATATCTCCTATTATTATTTGTTTTGGATTCAGTCTTTGCAAGAAGCTAATTCATTTTGCCTGTCTCCAACTTTTCACAACGCCATCATTATTGATAGAATTATATTTTAAAAACATCACAAACACACAAAGTCTCTTTCTATTACAAGCGAGAGGATGAAGAGTCTAGAAAGACATCTTGTATATTCCCTTCCATCAAGATTTGAAGATGCATAAATATTAACATTTAAATATTTTATTTAAATCTAATTATTATTCTTAATATACCTCATCAATTAGGTTAAGAACCACGTATATGAGTATATTTTCTCACTTAGCTCATAAACGAAAAAAGATGTAAAATAAAACTTTTAAAATCATAATAATAAAATAAAATTTATTTTTTAAATAATTTTGCTTGATTAAATTCTAAGTTTTAAAAAATAATTTATATGTTCATAATTTTAGAAAACATATCGAGAGATCCAACAAATATCATAATACTACAGCAAGTTCAATTCTCAATGGGAGTTATAATGGTTGTTTGTCATTCATGTCATAGTTCCTCTATGTATTACAATATCATTAATCCTTCTCAATGTAATTTATAATAACTTCTATAATTTATCTTATCAAAACAATCCAATTATCATGTACATACATAAATAGAAACATGATAGCATAAATAATAATTTTAATTATGTAAGTAAAAATATTAATTATAATATTCACTCAAATATATATTATCATATCTTGTTTAGGTCACTTATAAATATAATCATAAAAATATATTCTTTAAATATAGGTTTTAAGACCTTAGTAAATAGATTAACAATTAATATAGTGTAACTCAAATTCTTAACTAGCATTGAGTTGATTCTAGGCGCTTTTTCTAATCACCACGTAATATATATTAATATGTTTAGAACGACTAGAATACTTGTCATTCTTATTGAAAAAATCACTATAATATGTTATAAAATATCATTAATGATATAACAATTGAGTCTGATCATATCAAGTCCTTAGGTGAAATTTTGTAATTATAAAGCTTGATTGGTAGTTTCAAAACATGCCACTAAGTTAGCTTCTATTATTAATAATATAATAATAAAATTACCTCTCCAACCAATATAAATATAAACTATAAAGTAGACTTCCTACTATCAAGGTAATATATAAAATAAGCATATGAAAATATTATTAGTTTAAGCTAATCTAATATCTTATATATATGAGCATATAATCCTTCATCCCTTACAAATACCTTATTATTTTTTTATTACCTTCTAATGCTTCATTCCTAGGTAACTCTAATATTTACTCACTATTCTGATTACAAAACTAATATTTAGTTTAGCATAAATTTGTGCATATAGTAGACTTTCAATTATGCATGTATATGGAATATCATTGATCTAATTATTTTTAAGTCATTTTTAAGACATTAGCTTAGATTAAATTTTTTAAAAAAATTATATATTAAATCTCTTCAAGATTTAATCAATATATCCTTTCTAAGATAGTCTTAATAATCCTTGAGATTGATCTCTAAGGATTTCTATACTAATAACATAAATTATCTCATTTATATTAATAATTCAAAATTTTTTAATGAGAAAGTTCTTGGTTATGTGCAGTAAACCAAGACTATTATGAGTAAATAAAATGTCATCCACATATAAGACTAAAATAATAAACTTACTCTTATTAATCTTCATATATATATTGATTAATAATATTTTTATTAAATTTAAAAGATGTAATAATATCATAAAACTTTATATATCACTATTTGTAAGCTTATTTAAGGTCATAAATAAATTTCTTAAGTCTACAAATAATTTTATTTCTTTTCTACAAACCCGTTAGGTTGTTTCATATAGATTTCTTTATCTAAATTCCAAAGTCGTTTTCATATCTATCTAATATAACTCAAGATTATAATGAGTTACTAAAGTCATGATAATTCTTAATAAGTTTTTTTTTAGAAATAGGAGAAAAAGTCATATTATTGTCAGTGCCTTTTTTCTTAGTAAAATTTTTGACCATAAGTTTGACTTTATGTTATTAGATATTATCTTTTAGATTAAGTTTAGCCGAAGAGACTTAAATATAATCAACTATTTCAAAATTATTAGATAATTTAATGATATCCTAAACGTCATTCTGATTCATGGTTTTTAACTCTTTGTCCATTGAATCATATCATTTTTTAAAATTATTATTTTTTAAAGCCTATAAAAATATCAAGAGATCTTTTGTGATCCTTACATCGTACTATAATTCTTATACTTATACCACATAATCATTACAAATGGTATATCTATTTTTCTCTTTGAGTTATACTTAAAGGTGTCAATTGTAGTTGTTCTACTAGTTCATCAACAATAATATTTTCATCATATAAAAGTTTATCAATGTTATTTATTTTTTTAATTTATTTAGTAATTCAAGAAATGATAACTTCTTGAATAAGAAATGATAAAAGAGTTTAACATGAATCTCCTAAATATCAAATCTTTGAACTTTTTAACTCTCACTATTTTATTATTTTTTAGGAATCTTATATTATCAAATTCATCATGCCTCTAATTATATCTATAAGGGTACAATTGTGTCTTTTAGTAATATTATTATACTTTGACGCTGTCGATAATGAATATTGAACACAAATATATGCTTTTCTAAGAATTTAACAAATGAATCAAAATTATGAAAATTCATCACTCCCATCATGTTTAATTATTTTAGTATTTCTATCTGATTATCTTTTAACTTTATTTATATACACCAATAAGTGTCACTAATTTGAGATCTTACTATTAGGATCAAGAACAACACTAAGAGGAAAAGGGTGGGGGGAGGAGGGGTGGTGAATTAATGCAGTAGTTAAAAATGATAAATTTGACGATTTCATAAACTTCGTACGATGAAAGATATTTCGTCTTGATTAAATCCGTAATGGAAAGATGCTCTAAACTTGAAGTCGATTATAGGAAGGAGATGAGAAAGTGGAGCAGCAAGTAAAGATAGTTTACAGAACTATAAACAGTAAGAAGTAAACGCAAACCAATTTTTATAATGGTTCGGTCATCCGACCTATGTCCACTTCCAATGCCTCTTTACTTAAGGCCATCGGCTTCCACTAATAGTATTCTTTCAACGAGCGAAGACTAATTTCTCTTTCACAGCCCTCTCTTATAAGATTTTCCTCACTCTCCCTTAGAGTTACACTTTTATGCTTAAGGAAGAGAGACACTTTGTTTTTACAAAGGTTTCAACAGAATTTTAGCTCTTTTTTTCTGCTCAATTCTCTCTATCCCAAGCAAGAACACCTGGGGTATTTATAAACCCCAAGTGGATTTAAATTTGGAGCTCAAATTTGAATCATCTCGGATTTCCAAGGTACTAATGGTACGACCGCCAATGCTGGGTGCTATTACTGCCAATGCTGGGTGGTACCACCGCTCAAGCTTTTTGTTATTGTTAGTGTACTAGGCGGTACCACTACCCAAGTACATTGACACTAGGTGGTACCACCACCCAGACTGCTAGTTATAGGTGCCCTACAAACCAATCATATGAGTAATGATACCTATAACACGTTGTGTCAATCTCTTTGCTTATGATTATTAGCATTTTCTCACATTATCTTGATGTATATTGTGATGTTCTTGGATCTATGCAATGAAAATCAGATCGTGATGAGATCACGATAATGAGATCGATTCACCTTTAAACAAAGACCCTAAATAATTCTGGTCATAGGTTACTCGAGAGGGATATCGAGATAACTGGATAGACTAGTGTACTGTATACCCGTTCATATGATAGAAGTGGCTGGTCACATAGCTACTCGTGTGGGGACACTAAGGAAATAGTACAGGTGCT
The DNA here is from genome assembly GCA_023547065.1 of Musa troglodytarum. Taxonomy (NCBI): domain Eukaryota; kingdom Viridiplantae; phylum Streptophyta; class Magnoliopsida; order Zingiberales; family Musaceae; genus Musa; species Musa troglodytarum. Next base: position 30,267,767 of record CP097506.1, read on the forward strand.
CATTGGAGAATGAGTTCACTAATTGATTCGCTTACGGAATGTTGGATGGTTAGTGATATCTCACGTTAGACAATGATTTCGTAGTCCCAGTAGTGTATTTGGTCCTTAAACTTGAGACACCAAGAATGTCATGTACGAATGCTCCACTCTTTGATACCAGACTTACAGGTTTGGAAGTTTCAGATCTAGTACAACCGGTTATTGGGAGTGGCAGCCAACCTTACAAGGGCAATTAAGTGTCAATAAAGGATCATCTACTCTTAGTATCATGAGAGGAATATCTCATATGTACTTGCTCAAGCAAATCCCTAGCCAAGGTCATTCAGATTAAGAGAGAGAGTTCTATGGGAGAATCCGATTAGAGCAAAACTCGATTGGAAATCGTATGGGCCTGACAGCACCATGCTCGATATATGATCTCTGGAATATTAGATGGATGAGGGACTATAGGTACATAGTAACTAAGGACAGATAAGTCCAAAAGATTGGATTCCCCTGTATCATTTGGGGACTGCGGTGTAGTGGCCTAGTACGTCCGTAGTCGATGAGTCGAGTGAATTATTATATAGATAATAATTCACTGAGTCAGAAGGAGTTCTGATACGCATGACTTATGGTCAGCTCGATATTGGGCCTAGAGGATCACACACATATGGTAAGTGTTGCAACGAGTAGAGGTTCGGATATGAGATATCTGTCGGAGCCCCTATCTTATTGGATATCCAATAAGCCCATGTATTATTGGATCCCATAGATGAGATCCAATGAGAACTAGATTATTGGGTAGAGACCCATTGATCTAAGAGGCTTGGGTAATTGGATATAGATCCAATACCCAATAGGGCTGGATCCATTGGGGTTGATAGAGGGCCTCTATAAATAGGAGGGAACCAAAGACCCATAGGTTGGGGTTATTCTTGGTAGCCACTTTTTATTCTCTTCTCCCCAAGAGAGGAGCATCGTTGCAATCTCGGTCATGTGGATACTACTAGAGAGGAGGACACTTGACCTCCTTCATCCTCCCCCATGGATCTACAAGAACTTAGGGATATACGATCTCCCTAGGTACTATCGTTCCTTTTACACATGTAGTTTTCGGATTCATGGATTTGTTTTTGATGCACTGATCTTCGCATGACAACGGAACCTTTTACGGAAATCTAAAGTGTTTTGTTTTTATGTTCTTCCACTATGCATGTGATGTCACCCCCTAAATTTTTCAACATAGACCACCTGGGAGACTGAACCCTGGGTGGTACCACAGCTCTAGTCTGACAGTGCCATCGCTAGACAGCGTTCAGCAACACTGTTTGGGCCTTTCATCCATTGCAATTCTATCCGGATACAGGCCCAATTGGCTCCTAATTGGGTTCGCCCAATTATAACTTAATTAATCTAATCCTACTTCGATTTAGACAATTATTACAAAGCGAATCGATATTTGGTTGCTTGGCACATCATTAGACCATCGACGCTTCGTTTGATTTTTCGGCACATCGTTCTCTCTTGCGGCCTTTTGCCAAATCGACCGTTGATCTCCACAAGTCTAATCTCCTTAGTACAACTCTACTCTTCTTGACCCGATGCTTAATTTCTTTGTTCGAAGCCTTTTACTGATCGTCGACCGATCCTCCGGCTTAACGTCCAATCTCTTAACGTGTTTTCCTCCAACGCAACATCGATTCTTCTTGCTTCAATTATTTAATTCTAATCATGAGTAGACCTGCGTAACTCAAAATATAGTTAGATCACTAAAACATAATCAATTAGTTTCATCATCAAAATTTGAGATTCAACAATCTCCTCCTTTTTTATGATGACAACTAATTGATGATGGAGTTAACCTTAACTCTCGGAGTTTAAACAAACTCCCTCTATCAATATGTCATATTAATAGAACCTTGGATTTCAAAAAATTCAAGCAACATATCATAAAAAATGTCATGTAATATTTTAAAATATTCAATCATCATTACAATGCATGATCATCAATATACTTCTTCCCCTTTATCATCAACAAAAAGAAGAAGTTGCATCATAGCTAGTTTTAAGGATGTCCAAATTTTACAACACACTAGCTATCAATCTAGATGTTCAATTTTCAAGCTAATAATTTTACAACATTCAAGCATAGCAAGTTTTTAAGGATGTGCAAGCATAGTAATTTTTCACTTGCTTCTTAAGATATGCAAGTTTGCACTTTTCAAGTTTGCACTTTTTCTTCTAGCAACTCTTGGTGATGTTTCAAGATGACAAGTTCATTCTTCTCTTTTGAAAAGTGCAAGCTTTGCCTTTTTCACAAGTTAACAATTTTTGTGATATGCTAGAAAGTAGTTTTTGCTTCCTCTAGCAAAATTCTTTCTCTTATGATGCACAAGTTAGCAAGCTAACTCCCCCTTTGTTATTGTCAAAATGAAGTGAATGATACAATGATATAAACTTTTACATCAATTATAAATTTGCATCAATAGAAATTTATGTCAATCTTTCAATCATCACATGGTACATACAAAGAAGTATTGAAACATAGGAGAAGAATCAATTTAAGCATACAATGTTTCAATCATCAAATTCAAGTCATGAATACCAATGCTAGAATATTTTCTTTCCCCTTTTTGTCATTAAATGAAAAGATAAAAGAGAGCGGAAGAATGAAGAATTAAGTCATGAATTCAAAAGTCATAAATCCAAAAATCCATGAATCATTTTGACAAATCTCCTCTTTAGCAAATAATGAAAGGAAATCAAGAATCTTGATTCATAAAAAAAAACTCCAAGTTATAAATTCGAGAATTCAAGAACATGATATCAATAAAACTCATCATTAAAATCATCATTAAATCATTACATCAATTTTTTAGAAATTCAAAATGATAAATAGATGTTGGATAAAACTTATTATTACATCATCAGAATCTCTTTCATGATTCAAGACATTCACAAAACATAATATACATGGATTCATGTTTTGTCGAAAAAACTAATAAGATACATATGGAAAATGCAATCCCTTTTTATGTGTTTTATTTTAAGTAATTTACTTCTTATAAGCATGCCTAAGAACAAGCATCAATGTTCAAGACCGATTCATAAGTTTCATCTTAAAAATCATTAAGACGCATTAATCCAAAATGCAAGATTTCAAATCATAAAATCAAGTATTATCAAATTATCAAGTATGATTTCATAAAGCATCATCTAAATCATTCTAATTTTAATATTCATTCTTTCATTGTTGTTAGTTATAACAAGATATTTTCTTTCTTACATGATTCTAGTTTAGTGTGAGAAATCAATAGTCAAGCTCAATTTTTTGCTAAAACCATACATCATCGTAAAAATCCAAAAAAAACAAGTTCATCAAAACCATCAATACTAATAATGTATTATTCCTAAACATAGGATTTCAAATTACCATTACTTGAAATCCTCATGCATGATAACAATCTTTTAATATTTTTATTTCATCATTATCAAGGATGATTTCATAAGGTATATTCAAGTTTTTGTTGGAAAGCCATCTATCATCATATAAATCCAAAATTATCATCAAAATCTTTTATTCAAAAAATTTATTAAGAGCAACATAGATTGATTATATGTAAGCATGCTTAAATCCTTTTTTTATATAAAAGATGTGCATCAAGTTTAAAATCGAAACACAAGTTTCATTATCAAGATAAAAAAATATGACACGTCATCTAAAAAATTTCATCATAAAATCAATTAAGACCAAAAACATATATAACACATTAGTCCAAAACATATGGTTCACTCATCATGCATAGTTTCAAAATTGTAATATCATCAAGCATGATACAAGTATTTATTATCAAAATATTCATCATGTTTAACTTATTCAATTTTGACAAATCACTTTCAAGATGACTCATTCAATTTGAAAATTTGTTAAAACTTTAAAGATAGAGAATTTTTACAAAAACATTCCTTTTCTTTGTGTTTTAATTCATGCAATTTGATCTCACATAGGCATGTTCAAAATTTTCATACAAAAGTCAAGCATTATATAAAAAATAATCAAGATACACATGCATGGATTAATCCTATTAGATATACAATCATTATCACAAATCATCCAACCATCATTCATAATCTTTACTTTTCAAAAATACAAAAAAAAATTATTTCCTAGAAACTAAATCAAGCAATTACGTAAAGAGCATCAAGTAATTTCATAAAGCAAGGGGGGTTTGGTTGAGTTGCTTACCTTGTTGTTGAAAGCCGTCAAAGCACAATTCGCGACTTCGTCACTTGATTATTCTTTTCTTGCTTTCTTCTTCTTTATTTTTGTGTACTCATCTTTGGAGCATTCTAGCTTCTTGCATTCATAACAAGAGTTGGTTTTCTTTTTAAGTTCATTTGAGTTTTTTAATTCTTGTTTTATAAACTTTTTAAATTTAATCGTCAAAAGTTTAATGTCCTCTTCACTATCACTTGAGTTATCACTCAAGAGGTCTTCTTTCGTTCTAAATGTAATTACCTTCTTGTACTTTGGAAGATAGTTCTCATGTTCATCAAGTTCAAAGAAGCTCATTTCATATGTCATCAATGAGCCAATGAGTTCTTCCAATAAAAAATTATTTAAATCTTTAGTTTCTTGTATCGTCGTTACTTTCAGATCCCACCTTTTTGGAAGGGATCTTAAAATCTTATTAACAAGATCAAAACTCAAAAAACTTTATCAAGACTTTTCAAATTATTAATGATATCCATGAAACGGATGTACATGTCACCAATAGTTTCGCTTGGTGCCATTCGAAAAAGTTCAAAATCGTGTATTAAAAGATTTACTTTCGAGTCTTTGACTCTACTAGTGCCCTCGTGCATAATTTCAAGTGTGTGCTAAATATCAAAAGCCGTTTCATAAGTCAAAATCAGAGTAAACTCATTTTTATCTAAGGCACAAAACAAGGTATTCATAGTCTTTGCATTTAAAGAAAAAAGATTTTTTTTTCAAAATCCGTCCATTCGTTCATCTGTTTAGAAGGAGTTCGAAAATCATTTTCAACGATATTCCATAAATCCAAATTCAAAAAAAGTAAGAAAACTCTCATTCGAGTTTTCCAATAAGTATAGTCTGATCCATTGAAAATAGGAGGACGTATGATTGAGTAACCCTCTTGGATGCTAGCAAATGTCATCTCTCTTAGATTTTAAACCAAAATAAGAGTGACATCGCTCTGATACCAACTATTAGGATCAAGAACGACACTAAAAGGGGGGAGGAGGGGCGGGTGAATTAGTGCAGTAGTTAAAAACGATAAATTCGACGATTTCGTAAACTTTGTATGATGAAAAATATTTCATCTCAATTAAATCCGTAACAGAAAGATGCTTTAAACTTGAAGCTGATTATAAGGAGATGAGGAAGTGGAGTAGTAAGTAAAGATGGTTTGCAGAAATATAAATAGCAAGAAGTAAACACAAATTGATTTTTATAGTGGTTCGATCATCCGGCCTACGTCCACTCCCGATTCTTCTTCACGTAATGCCACCGGCTTCCACTAATAGTCTTTCTTCAACAGACAAAGACTAATCTCCCTTTTACAGCCTTCTCTTATAAGATTTCCCTCATTCTCCCTTAGAGTTATACTTTTATGCTTAAGGAGGTGGGATACTTTGTTTTTACAAAGGTTTCAACAGAATTTTGGCTCTTTTTTTTCTGCTTAATTCTTTGTATCCTAAATAAAAACACCTGGGGTATTTATAGATCCCAAGTGTATTCAAATTTGGAGTCCAAATTTGAATCATCTTGGATTTTTAGGATATTGGCAGTACCACCACTAGTACTGGGCGATACCACCACCTAGCCAATGGTACCACCATCTAGGTACACTGACACTGGGCGGTACCACCGCCCAAACCACTTGGGAGACTGAATCCTGAGCGATACCACCACCCTAGTTTGGCGGTGCCATCGCCAAACAAGATTCAATAATATTATTTAGGCCTTTCATCCGGCCCAATCCTGTTCGGGTACGGGACTAATTGGCCTCTAATTGGGTTGGCCCAATTACAACCCAATTAATCTAATCTTACTTCGATCTAGATAATTATTACAAAGTGAATCAACATTTTGTTGCCCGACACGTCATTGGACCATTGATACTTCGTCCGGTTCTTTGACGCATTGTCCTTTCTTGCAGCCTGTTGCCCAATCGGTCGTTGACCTCTGCAACCCAGTCTCCTTGGTGCAACTTTACTCTTCTTGGCCCAATGCTTGATTTCTTTGTCCGAAGCCTTCTGCCAATCGTCGACCAGTCCTTCGGCTTGACGTCCAATCTCCTAGCGTGTTTTCCTCCGGTGCAACATCGATTCTTCCTACTTCAATTAATAAAACTTACAATATATAATATATATATATATATATATATATATATATATATATATATATATATATATATATATATATATATATATATATATATATATATATATATATATATATATATTGATAAGTTCTCTATAAATATGATAAAATGTCTCTCCATAAAATAAAAAATATAAAGTGATATTCTAATGTAAGTATATATAATTGCAATGACTTCAAACTATGTTTTATTCTAATATTTGATTATAGGATTATTATAAACTTAAGATTCATATTAATTTAATATAAACCATCATATATAACTTTATAATCAACCTTTATTAAATTATAAATATACTAAGTTTATAATCACAAAAAATAATATCTTAACATTTCTAAATAAAATTTTAAATTTTTAGAATTGTAATAATATAATATGTATCATCAATATCTAACAAATGAATCATCTCTAGGCATAGGTGATAAGTACCCATTATTATCGCTTTTACTTTAAAATGATTATCTTGTAACGATGAATTTTTTATGTTTTTTTAGTTCTTGAGTCAAAATGAACCCTTGCATATCATTGGTAATATAAGTTAAAGCGTCAAAATCAATCCACTAAGTATTAAAAGGAAATTATGTAACGTTTATTTTGAAACATACAAATATTATACTTATGGTTTTTTTTTTTCAATCAAACCATATAATCCTTCTTTGCATAATCTTTATTATCACAAAAATAGCACTTTATTATGAAGATTTTTTAATGAGTTTATATATAATCTATAATTTTAGATAATTTATTTGATGAATTATACTTTAATTTTTTATTATTACTTGAGAAGCATCTTTTTCTACACTTTTATTCTTACTAAATATATACTAGTTAGCTCATTAAAGCTTCATTATAATAAATTTTAAATAAGCCAAAGTAAAAAAAGAAGAGAATTATAAATAAATTATACATGGAAGTATTAGGGATCGAGCGGCGCTAGGGGGAGGGGGGTGAATTAGTGCAGCGGTAAAGAACGATAAACTTTCGGCGATTTAAAATAACTTTCGGAAAACTTTGTACTATTGAAAGCAACGTTTCGTTTGAAACCGTTTCGATTGTGTTTTAACTTGAAAGCATACGTAAGCAGATGAAGAGAAAGTCGAGTAAGTAAGACAGTAAAATGAAGATAGTTTGTAGTATAGTAAGTTGCAAGAAAGCAAATGCAAACCGATTTATAGTGGTTCGGTCACGCGACCTATGTCCACTCCTGATTCCTCTTCGCTTGAGGCCACCGATTTTCCACTAGCTATCCTCCTTCCAACGAGCGAGGATGAACTCCCTTATAGCTTTTCTCCTTTTGACGAGCTTAGGAGGAAACCCTTACAAGTACTCTCTCCTTTCTTTCGGTGGAATACAAGTGAAAACTAAGGAGGATTTTCTAGAGAGATTTGAGCAGCGTTTTCTTGCTTTCAAAGTGTTGTGCTTATTGTCTTTCTTGCAGAAACACCTAGGGTATTTATAGACCCCAAGAGGATTCAAATTTAGAGCCCAAATTTGAATCTCTTTTGTTGTTCCCGATGTTGGCGGTGCCACCGCCTGTCAACGGTGGTGCCATCGCCTGTTAGTTGTCAGACTGACAATGTACTGGGTGGTTCCACCGCCCAAGGCAACGGTGCCACCACCCATGCTCTCGGGTGCTGGGCGGTGCCATCGCCCAGCTCTCTGGTCTTGGGTGGTGCCACTGCCCAGCTCTTTTCAGCACACTGATTTGGGCCAAAAACTTGGCTTAAACCGGTCCAAAACAAGGCCCAATTGGCCTCTACTTGGGTTATAGGATTAACACCTAATCCTAACCCAAATTAACGTGCTAACTATGAAATAAAAGATATTTCCTAAGCTATTACAAAGTTTGACAAGTCAAGACTTCTTCCGGTGAGCTTCTGGCGATCTTCCGGCAGTCTTCCGATGAACCCTCAGAAACTATTCTACGAACTCCCGACAAGCTCTTGGACTTCACGATGATCTTGGCGAGTTCCAACGAGCTTCTTTGGCAAGCTCCGATCTTTCTTGGCAAGCTCCACGAACTTCCGACGAACCTTCCGACGAACTTTCGAAAACCCTTCGGCAAGCTCCCTACTCGTTCTCGGCTAGTTTCGGCAGCACTCCCAACGAATCTTCGGACTTCCGTCGAACTCTCGAACTCCCAACGATCCATCACACTTGTCTTCCGGCACTTTGTTTTGCTTTACGTCTTCATCGTTATTGTAGTTAATCCTGCACACACACAAACAAAACTCTACTTCGATCTAGACAATTATTATAACGTGAATTGACATTCAGTTTCCCGGCATGTCATTGGTCGGTGCTTCGTCTGATTCTTCGGTGCATCATCCTCTCTTACGTTTTGTTGCTCAATTGACGATTGACTTCCGCAATCTCGATATCCTTGGCGCAACACGCTCTTCTTAGCCCGATACCCGACGTCCGAAGCCTTCTATCGATTGTTGACCGAACCTCCGGCTCGACATCCAATATTCCGACATAATCACTCGGCGCAACGTCAATTCCTCCAGCGTCAACTGTCTAATCTTGATCGATAGTAGACCTACGTCACTCAAAACATAGTTAGATCACAAAATACAATCAATTAGTTTCATCATCAAAATCCGAGATTCAACAGGAAGAACTTATCTGCATTTATATATAATATTTTGAGCTTGCAGCTTTACCAAATATACTTAGGATATGTTCTAGAATTCCTCGAATATAGTAATGCTAAACTATAATTAATTCTTTCATTATTATGCTAGTGAATGACTTGTTAACAAATTTAAATTAATTTTTTTAGTATACATGTATATATTAAAATAAAATCTAAATATTATTAACAATCGTCATAAAATTGAGCTTATTAGAAAATTTTAAATCATTCGTCTTAATTATTTGTCCCACAAAAATTTCAATAGCTAAGTATGTGATTATTTTAATGAATCCAAACAAAGTATATATAAATTGTATATACTCAAGTAATTCAAAATAAATTTAATCCAAAAACTATAAGGGCAATATAATCATATATATACAAAATAAGAGAGGTACCATTGTTAATAAAATAATATATTATTAATATCATCTCTATTCCACTTTTGGGTGAAATATTGATGTATACAGTATTCATTCAAAATAATAATTATGAAGGACTAATATCATATATTTGTCTTAGTATTATTATATATAGGTACACAACCCTAATCAACATGGCCATATAGAACAATATTATCCTTTTTCACCACATAATTAATTTTAAAAACTCTAATTTAGAATTATCTAAATCTTTTAATTATGAATATTATCATAAATATTATATTCTTAATATAATTTATAAAGAACAATTTTATAAATTTACTATTTCATGCCAACTTAATAGTTATCAATTAGATAAAACTTATGAATATAAATTATAAATAATATCCACTTAAATTTTCTTTAATGTTATTATTATCTAAAAATGTATTCACTAAAATAATAATATAATAATAATAATAAAGCATACATTTCAATAAACATAATAAGATAATGAAGAAACAACATGCTCTCATGGGAAAGTAAACCATATTTCATAAATTTTCTTCTATGATCATGTATTTAGTAGCCACGTAAATATCTAAAAATAATAATTAAAATCTTTAAATAATATGAATAATTAAATTTGAATAATAATAAATCATATCATATGGATAATAATAAATATATAATTTATTTTTTAAAATTTTAATAAATAATTTATTAGCTTTTATGACATAATTTCTGTTATTATGGTTGTTCAAACAATAATGCTAAATCTGAAGGGTACAAATGTAAATAGAGGATATCAGCCGAAATTAATTAATTGCATAAGGGTAAGATTAGAATTAAGGTTATCCAATTGGAAGTAAATGACAGAAAAAAAAACCCCTTTTAATTGGTGAAAAAATCCTAATCCCTAATTTCCTTTCTCCACTGCAGCTCCTACTGCGTTTCACAATCGCATCTGCCAACGCTCTTACCCGCCGTTGGCCACGCAAGCTCTCCGCGGCCGCGCAGTGATCTCCTTATCATGGTCATTTCTGCCATGCATGGCTTCCCGGCGGCTAGCCCTAGCACCAACAGCGGTAAAATCGCCTCCATCGTCGTCGGCTTCATAGGCGACCCTCCACCGATCTGGCGATCAACCTCATGGAGTCGCACTGACTGTCTCCCAGCACCGCAACATCAAGCCAACCGCCAACGAAGCATCGGAGAACGCACCAATGGCCGCTGCAGCACGTCAACGGCGACCGTGCAGAGTTCCCCCTTCTGCTCCAATCATCAACACAGCAGCACTGCCGCCCCTGCCTATGGCAGAGTCGGCAGCCACAGTAGGCCGCCGCCGCCACCGCTGGCCCGTCGTTGCACGCAGCAACGCTGCCACCTGTGCAGTAGCCGAGGTCGGAGAACAACGGAGGCCACCGCCCGGAACAAGGCCATCACACCCATCGCCGCAGCAGCCGTTTCACGCAGCCCGACAGGGCCGATGATCAAGGCAGACCGTTGCCCTTCACAGTGCGCGACGACGCCCGTCGATCAAAACACGCAGGCCACGAAGGATAGTCTTACGGAACGAACATAATGCATCACATTAATTCGAACATAATATTAATTTGATAGTAAAATAATAATTAAACAAAGTTAATCTCTCTCATATATATATATATATTATGATATTAAATAATTAGATTTTATTAACATATGATTATGATACCAATTGTTAGAAATAGATGTATGGAAATATTAACACAATGGATTAAAATCTAATATATCATTGATACGTGCAAGGGTGTCTTATCTTTATTTGACATGCTTAGCCTTCTTCATCTTTCTCTTTTAAATTTGTATTTATATAGATTATTCACATGGAGATGAAATTGAAAAAAAAATCATTATATGTATAAATATATCTCTTGTAGGAGCCTACAATAAAGTACTTCTATAATTACATTCATAAAAAATATGAACGCTTTTAAGTCTCCGACTAAGAATGACAATGGATAATATTTTTGGTGTCAGACTTTTGTCGGAGAGGAAAATTACCAATTATTCCATGTATACCTTCTACGGATTAACTAATTAAATTTGATTCACTATCATTCATAAAATAAATAGGGATGATAATAACAGGATACCTATAAATTTCATCATATTCATATACAAATCCAACTAAATACAAAGGTACAATGGATTTTATAAATTTTTCGACTCATATCTATTCAAAATTCAGGGGGAAAAAAAACTATTATCATATGGTATCCCTTCCACTTAAAACATGACAAGATGGACACCAGTACCACTATGACAAGATGGTATCGTCTTCTACTTTAAGTGACTCATTTGTCTCGTGCAGAAATTTCCATGCAACTTTTACTCGGAGTCAAAACCTCAAGTTGATCGAATGAGACGTTCGAGGTGGTCAATCAGTGACTTCTCCATCTCTTCTAATTCATTATTATCACGTGGAGCTTGGAGGTGAAATCAGACACGACTCTCGAATCACTCACCATCGTTCTTCTTCCTTGGACAGGTGGACCATGCTGAGGACATTGAGTGACTAATGCCCACAAGTCTTGTTTTCCTTTTTGTTTATCTACAACGTGACTTTTAGATTAAGCAATGCATGACTTGGATAAGATATATGTTTGCCACGTGATCTTTTATAATTGGATGAGATATATGATAAAGTTAATTAGATTCTGATGATAATATTAATTAATAAAAAAATTATATTATAATAAGATTTCTCAAAAGATGTCCTTGATTGAAGTAACTCATCTGATAATTTATTCTAGACCTTTTGCTCTCGTCTATATAAATAGACAAGACCTCTAGGGATCTAGAAATATAGATACATCTAAGAGTTACATTAAAGAAAAGTATCTCTCACAAGTATCAGTTAAGAAATTACAATTTCTTTCTCAATCTCCCTAAGCCATCAATCTAAGTAGTCCTATCAAAGGATAGAAAGAGAATAGAAGGAGTTTAGTTCCTCTTGTAGATTGATAACGGCATTGGATCTAAAGAAGTTATCTAGATCATACAGAGATCTTTTTCTTTTTTTTTCAAATGACATCAAAAGGTACACATCATAAAAATTGATCTATTATTATTTGATTTCAATCATAGCATAAAATTTTTTCGCAAGTATGATTATAATTTTTATGCTTACATGTCGATGATATATGTCTGTAGTTAATACAGCTTTGTTTGGCAATATCGACAAATATATGTTGAGTAGTCTATAAAAGCCAAAATAATTTTTTCTTTGCTATTAATTATTATATGTCATTGTTGTTATCATTATGATTATGTTTATTTTTGCTACACACTGATGGTCGATTTAAGATTGATTTAAAAGATTTTTATATTATAATAATAAAATTACACACATACATATATATATATATATATATTCTTTCAATTTAGTAATTTTGGATTCTCTCTAATAGGAGTGACATATATGGAGAATTTAAATATTCGAAAGGTTTATACATGATAATTTAATATTTGAAGGGATAAATATAGTAATAGGAAGTTTCGAACGGACAAATAAGTTATTTTAAAATTTTGAAAGTCGATTAGAGAGAGAGAGAGAATATAAACATTTTTAGTAGTTATTAACAAATTCACGCTCTACACTTTTTATATTGAAAAGAAAAAAGAACAACAGTTACTTTTTTTCTTTTTTATATTAAATGCGTGGAATACTCGTTGTTTAAGTATTTAGATAGACGCGTGCAGATAAAACGTCATGAGCTGGAAAGTTGGGGTATGCCACACGACGTCATGCCCGTCTACGTCATCTTACTGAGACTGCGTCCACTATTGCACGAAATAAAACGGGCCCAAAGAGTACGCGGTGTGGTGGTCCCACCACAAATGTTAGCGGAAAACATAGCGAAGCCCGACACAGCACAGACAAGCCAACAAACAATTAGACCGAGTCAACGACCTAAACAGGAGGAGGCCTTGGGAATCTTCCGGCGACGTGCCGCTGGGTCTCCTCTGCTTCGCACCACGAATCCACTGATCCCATCTTTATAGAGAGCGGCCCTCGCTGACCGTGGATGACCCCACGAAGCGACTGCCTACTCCCATCTTAAATGGTTATATTGAATAAACAATCAACTTTTGATAGCTTCATCATCACTATCATTCTCCCTCGAGATGCCGATGGAGTATCTATTGAACTATTCTTTTTTGTCATACATCCAAATACTCAGTAAACTCAAATCTTTTTGGTCAGGAACGTATACCTACGTCAAACCGTTAAAAAGGAATCGAGTGTTGGTGTCAACACCTTTACGCCGTGGCCTCGAGGTCAACGTGGCTATGTTCAGATCCGAATGCATAGAGATCGACCCCTGAGTCCACCGATGACGTCAGTCCGATGGCATAGGTTCCTCCGTTCGGTCCGGGAGGAGATTTCTCGCCCGGGGACTCTCCGACGTACGCTCCGTCTTCGTTCCTGTACACAGGTCGGGTCGGAAAAGCTCCGCCTGACCCCTCCGACAATCAAGTTAGTCGATAGTCTCAGAGGGGGTTTTTGCTGGTCCAAGGGGCCTCCTCTTCTTCCCGAACACAGGGGCTTTTATAGGGAAGGTTACTGTTTCCTGATGTGTCCGCTTGCAGGAAGCAGGATCGTACCTCTGATAGCGTCTGACGCTGTGTGGAGGACCTGGCTCTTGCGGGATAGCGACATGCCTCGATCAATGTACGGGATGGTGACGTGCCTCGGTCGACGTTCGGCCTGCTTCGGCCAGACGCTGTCGGGCCGGACGGACAACCTCCGTAGCTGTTCGCCAAGCACGGTCCAAGGGATGTCACCTAGGAGTAGGTGACGTCGGTTCACATCCCATCATCATTATTACCCACATCATTCTCCCCTCTCAAAGGAAGCCATGCATCGGCTCTTACTAGAGGGGTCCGAGGCGTGGCTTTTGGCAGTTGAGACTACCAGTTTGTCCTCTGATTGGTGTTGAGAAAGTTTTCCAGAGGGTCTCGGTGGATGGCTATTGGCTTAGCATCCTGGGCGGAATGCGACCGAGGTATATGACTTGAGCGTCCTTCGACCGAGGCAGACAGGTCGGGCAATCAGGTCGCGTCGAGATGTGGACTCGGGCAGACTACGGCCTAGGTACACGGCTCAGGCGGGTGGATCACGCGGAGGTGTAGGACTCGGGCAGACTACGGTCGAGGTACACGGCTTAGGCGGGTGGACCACGCAAAGGTGTAGGACTCGGGCAGACTATGGTCGAGGTACACGGCTCAGGCGAGCAGGCCGTGCAGAGGTGTAGGACTCGGGCAAACTACGACCTAGGTACATGGCTCAGGCGGGTGGACCGCGTAGAGGTGTAGGACTCGGGCAGACTGCGGCCGAGATACACGGCTCAGGCGGGTGGATCGCGCAGAGGTGTACGACTCGGGTAGACTACGACCGAGGTACATGACTCAGGTGGGTCGATCGCGCAAAGGTGTAGGACTCGAGCAAATTGCTGTCGAGGTATATGGCTCAGGCGAGTGGACCACACAGAGGTGTAGGACTCAGGCAGACTACGACCGAGGTACATGACTCAAGCGGGTGGACCGTGTAGAGGTGTAGGACTCGAGCAAACTTCGACCGAGGTACACGACTCAGGCGGGTGGACCGCGCAGAGGTATAGGACTCGGGCAGACTGCGGTCGAGATACACGGCTCAGGAAGGTGGACCGTGTAGAGGTGTAGGACTTAGGCAGATTGTGGCCGAGGAGTTACTTGGGGCAGTGATGACTCCACGCAACTATCTACCGGATGTGGGCCATCGAGCAGACTCTTGCTCACATGAGGCTTCGAGAAATGATCTCACCTGTCAGGTCGTAGGCTCTCGGGAGTCGAGATCGAGGAGCCCGCGCTCTAGCATTTACTGCGCCCACCTCCCGACTGCCACGCCAGGTCTTCTTTATGGTGGGGTGGCTTTTGGCCTTCCCAACGCGATGTGCCTCGCGGGCAAGCACGCCAGTGAGTTGTTGCCCACTTTCGGGAGGCGAAGGGTCGTTGTTGGTGGGATTTTCCCTATAAATAGTGTGTGGTTGCTTCCCCGCATGTCTTCTGTTGGCTATCCGTCTGGTCGTCTCTCCAGGGTCTTGCCGCCTCTCTTCTCAATCGCTCCTATCGATCTCTGTCGTCATCACCGATCATGTCGGTCCCTCTCTTTTCTTCTTCAGGTCAGTTGGGATGGCATTCTCTTCTTCTTTGTCTTCATCTTCTTCCACTTCTTCTTCTAGTAATGTCGGGGTAAACTCGTTGCTGCCGAGCCACAGCTCGTCTTCCGACGAGAAAGCGACGTGGGCCCTCGAAGCTCTGATGTGGCCACATGACCTCGACTCCACAGTGAGCGAGTCGTCGCTCAGCAACCTTTGGGATCGTTACAGCATTTCAGAGGACTAAGTTCTTCTTGCCCCCGAGCCAAGGCAACTGGCGTACGACCTGATTCCTAAGGGCTTCGCCTTAACCCTGGATGCCCTAGAGGTGGGGTTACGTTTCCCTTTGCACCCCGTCATCAATTCCTATATCTCCTGGTGGCATATTTCACCGTCACAGATAGCGTCAAACTCCTAGCGCTATCTGGTGGCATACTTGGGGGAATGTCACTATGCCGGTATCACCCCGACCCGATCCATTTTCTTGTCTTGTTTCTGCCTTTCTAAGGGGTCGGGGGGCTATTACTTTTTAGCCCGATCGGGCTTCCGGGTTAGTGGGGCCCCTTCCAGCAATAAAGGATAGAAGGAGCGTTTCTTTTACATCTTCTACGCGAGGGGCTGGAGCTTCGGGCTCCGGTGGTTGGCACGCATGATTGACAACACCACCCCAGATATGAACGACGAAGAGTACAGGGACCTCTGAAGGCTCAAGGAGATTCTTTCCGCCTCCAGAGTCATCCGAAATATGATCGAGCAGTGGCTGGTCGAGGTGGGCCTTAGCCCGACACCTCGAGGTATGCCTGCAGTAGGTAGTTTAGGGACTTTATGAGTCGTTCAAAGTACTAACCAGGGTCTGTGCTTTCTTGCAGAGATGGTGAATCTCTGATCCATGCATCGGGGGCGGGCTTAATCGGTTCATCCCCACGCCCATAGGCCGAGCTGAGAACCGGCTCGAAAGAAGCGCCGGTGGAGGTCGAGGTCGGTCAACCTTGGAAGAAAACGAAGGTCTACGCCACGAAGGGGTCTCGACCACGGGGGCCGAGAGGAGCGCCAGTAACCGCCAATCATGTGGGGCAAGCTCGGTGGGGTGAGGCGGTCGCCGGGGAGGAGACGGGGAACGTGCCTCGGGTGCCCTCCATACGGGATCTCTAGCAACTCCCTACGGGCACCAAGGATGAGCCCTATTAGGCTTGAGCAATAGGCGACCTGCCGGCGGGAGAGGCATCTGACCCTCTGGTGGCCCACTGGGGAAACTTGTCCCGAAGGGACCGAGTGTGGGCCGATAGTGATTCCGCTGCTTCATTCATCCACGGAGGGCTCCATCCCGACATGGCTCGGGAGATGTACACCTTGTCTTCTGAGGTTCTGCTTGGCAAATCTGCCAAGTCGCTGATGTGGGTAAGTATCATGTCCCTGGCTTCCCATCATTACTCGGGTGGTATCATTCTAACTCTTTTTATCACGGGGCCAACACTATGCTATGGCATTGATAGACCGCGTGCACGACGCTAGTCGGGTCATCGGCGGACTAAGCGAGCGTAATGCCGAGCTACGCAAGCGAGTCGAGGAGATCCACGCAGAAGCGACTCCCGAAGCGGTGGCGGTTGCTGAGCAGCGCTCATTCGATTTGGAGGCGGAGGCGATCCGCCTCAAGTCTGAGCTCAAGGAGGCCGAGGAGCAGAATAAAGAGCTTCAGGTGCATCTGAAGTCGACTTGGGCCGAGATCTGCTTGGCCAAGGGTGAGGCTCTCGGGCTCACCAAGAAGCTGGAGTACGCGGGCGCCAAGGCGCGTGTAGCTTCCGAGGCCCTGGCGGTGGAGATTTGCCAAAGGCCAAAGAGAAATAAGAAGCTGATCGAAGATTACAAAGCATCCCGGGGTTTCTAGCTTGGGCTAACTCGGTCGGGCTAGGCCACTTATGAGTATGGATACCGGGTGGCCCTGGCCCGTTTTCGAGCGCGTTACCCCAACCTCGAGGTCGCGGAGGATCCCTTCGCCTCCTTTCCTGAGGACGAGGGTGTCGACATGCCCGAGGATGTCCCCTTCGATGACAACGTGGAAGGTCCCGAGGAATAGGGTGGATCTATTGTAACGGTTTTTTCTAAGGGTTAGTTGGGTGTAAATGTTGTAAGACATGGTCGTCCGGTCCTGCAACCCAACTTTTGCTAAATGAAGAAAATTTTTGTTTAGACTCTTTGTTGTCCCACTTTGGATTTTTTATACGAAAAACTTCTTAAGATTCTGTATGTTCCATATCCTTGGTAAAGGATGGCCCCCCATTGTTGCGAGCCGGTATGTGCCGGCTCGGACAATCTCGACAACCCGATAAGGATCTTCCCAATTGGGAGTGAGCTTGCCGCACGCTCGGGTCACGTCACTCACCTCGGCTCTGTGCAGGACCAGATCGTCCAACTTGATTGGTCGAGGGCGTACTCTCTGGTTATAGATCCTGGCAATAGCTCTCTTATAAGAGAGGGCTTTTAAGTGTGCGTTGGCTCACCACTCCTCGAGCAAGTCTAGTCCGGCTCTCCCTTCGTCGTAGCTTTCTATCTGAGGAGTGGGGATAACCATCTCGGGTGGTAGGACGGCCTCGGTGCCGAACACGAGGCTGTAGGGAGATTCTCTAGTCGCAGTTTTGGGGGTGGTCCACAAGGACCACAAGATGCTCAGGAGCTCATCCACCCAAGCCGAGCAGGCCGCGGATGCCCTTTTCCTAAGTCCATCTAGAATAGATTGGTTGGTTACCTCCGCCAGACCGTTCGTTTAGGGGTAGGCCACTGAGTTGAATCTCAGCTGAATCCTATAGCTCACACAAAATTCTTTGAACCGGGCGCTAGCGAATTGGGCCCCGTTATCTGTGATGATGACCTTGGGCAATCCGAATTGAGTCACTATATTTTTCCATATGAACTTCTCCACCTGACACTTCGTGATCGTTGCTAGTGGCTCGGCTTCGACCCACTTGGTGAAGTAATCTACCCCGACGATAATATATCTCCGTTGCCCCGAGGCTGGTGGGAAAGACCCAAGGAGGTCCATCCCCCACTGCGCGAAAGGCCACGCACAGTCGACTCGGGCCAAGATCCGCTTGGCCAAGGGTGAGGCTCTCGTGCTCACCAAGAAGCTGGAGGACGCGGGCGCCGAGGCGCGTGCAGCTTCTGAGGCCATGGCAGCGGAGATTTGCCAAAGGCCAAAGAGAAATAAGAAGCTGATCGAGGATTACAAAGCATCACGGGGTTTCTAGCTCAGGCTAACTCGGTCAGGCCGGGTCACTTATGAGTACGGATACCGAGTGGCCCTGGCCCGTTTCCGAGCGCATTTCCCCAACCTCGAGGTTGCGGAGGATCCCTTCGCCTCCTTTCCCGAGGACGAGGGTGTCGACATGCCCGAGGACGTCCCCTTCGATGACAACGTGGAAGGTCTTGAGGAATAGGGTGGGTCTATTGTAATGATTTTTTCTAAGGGTCAGTTGGGTGTAAATGTTGTAAGATATGGTCGTCCGGTCCTGTAACCCAACTTTTGCTAAATGAAGAAAATTTTTGTTCTGACTCTTTGTTGTCCCACTTTGGTTTTTTTATACGAAAAACTTCTTAAGATTCTGTATGTTCCATGTCCTTGGTAAAGGATGGCCCCCCATTGTTGCGAGCCGGTATGTGCCGACTCGGACAATCTCGACAACCCAATAAGGACCTTCCCAATTGGGAGTGAGCTTGTCGCACGCTCGGGTCACGTCACTCACCTTGGCTCTGCGCAGGACCAGATCGTCCAACTTGATTGGTCGAGGGCGTACTCTTTGGTTGTAGATCCTGGCAACAGCTCTCTTATAAGAGATGGCTTTTAAGTGTGCGTTAGCTCACTGCTCCTCGAGCAAGTCTAGTCCGGCTCGGAGTCCTTCGGTCGATGTCCCTTCGTTATAGCTTTCTGTCTGAGGAGTGGGGATAACCACCTCGGGTGGTAGGACGGCCTCGGTGCCGAACGCAAGGCTGTAGGGAGATTCTCTAGTCGCAGTTTTGGGGGTGGTCCATAAGGACCACAAGATGCTCGGGAGCTCATCCACCTAAGCCGAGCAGGCCGCGGACGCCCTTTTCCTAAGTCCATCTAGAATAGATCGGTTGGTTACCTTCGCCAGACCGTTCATTTGGGGGTGGGCCACCGAGCTGAATCTTAGTTGAATCCTATAACTCACACAAAATTCTTTGAACCAAGCGCTGGCGAACTGGGCCCCGTTATCTGTGATGATGACCTTGGGCAAGTTGAACTGAGTCACTATATTTTTCCATATGAACTTCTCCACCTGACGCTCCGTGATCGTTGCTAGTGGCTCGGCTTCGACCTACTTGGTGAAGTAATCTACCCCGACGACAATATATCTCCGTTGCCCCGAGGCTGGTGGGAAAGACCCAAGGAGGTCCATCCCCCACTGCGCGAAAGGCCACGCACAGTCGACTCGGGCCGAGATCTGCTTGGCCAAGGGTGAGGCTCTCGCGCTCACCAAGAAGCTGGAGGACGCGGGCGCCAAGGCGCATGCAGCTTCTGAGGCCCTGGCGGCGGAGATTTGCCAAAGGCCAAAGAGAAATAAGAAGCTGATCGAGGATTACAAAGCATCTTGGGGTTTCTAGCTCGGGCTAACTCGGTTGGGCCAAGTCACTTATGAGTACGAATACCGGGTGGCCTTGGCCCGTTTCCAAGCGTGTTACCCCAACCTCGAGGTCGCAGAGGATCCCTTCGCCTCCTTTCCTGAGGACGAGGGTGTCGACATGCTGAGGACGTCCCCTTCGATGACAACGTGGAAGGTCCCGAGGAATAGGGTGGGTCTATTGTAACGGTTTTTTCTAAGGGTCAGTTGGGTGTAAATGTTGTAAGATATGGTCGTCTGGTCCTGTAACCCAACTTTTGCTAAATGAAGAAAATTTTTGTTCAAACTCTTTGTTGTCCCACTTTGGTTTTTTTATACGAAAAACTTCTTAAGATTCTGTATGTTCCATGTCCTTGGTAAAGGATGGCCCCCCCATTGTTGCAAGCCAGTATGTGCCAGCTTGGACAATCTCGACAATCCGATAAGGACCTTCCCAACTTGGAGTGAGCTTGCCGCACCACTCACCTCGGCTCTACGCAGGACCAGATCGTCCAACTTGATTGGTCGA
The DNA here is from genome assembly GCA_023547065.1 of Musa troglodytarum. NCBI lineage: Eukaryota > Viridiplantae > Streptophyta > Magnoliopsida > Zingiberales > Musaceae > Musa > Musa troglodytarum. The sequence goes on from CP097506.1 coordinate 30,288,486, forward strand.
GGGCGTACTCTTTGGTTGTAGATCCTGGCAACAGCTCTCTTATAAGAGAGGGCTTTTAAGTGTGCGTTAGCTCACCGCTCCTCGAGCAAGTCTAGTCCGCTGAGTCCTTCTGGCCGATGTCTTTCTAGCTCCCGAGGAGTGGGGATAACCACCTCGGGTGGTAGGACGGCCTCGGTGCCGAACGCGAGGCTGTAGAGAGATTCTCTAGTCACAGTTTTGGGGGTGGTCCACAAGGACCATAAGATGCTCAGGAGCTTGTCCACCCAAGCCAAACAGGCCACGGATGCCCTTTTCCTAAGTCCATCTAGAATAGATCGGTTGGTTACCTCTGCCAGATCGTTCATTTGGGGGTGGGCCACCGAGATGAATCTCAGCTGAATCCTATAGCTCACACAAAATTCTTTGAACCGGGCGCTGGCGAACTGGGCCCCGTTATCTGTGATGATGACCTTGGGCAAGCTGAACTAAGTCACTATATTTTTCCATACGAACTTCTCCACCTGACGCTTCGTGATCGTTGCTAGTGGCTCGGCTTCGACCCACTTGGTGAAGTAATCTACCTCGATGATAATATATCTCTGTTGCCCCAAGGCTAGTGGGAAAGGCCCAAGGAGGTCCATCCCCCACTGCACGAAAGGCCACGCACAGTCTACGGGGGTGAGCAGAACTGCAGGCTGCCAGGACGTCCGAGCATGCCTCTTGCACACGCCGCATCGTTGCACGTAGGTTTTCGCGTCTCGGCATATGGTGGGCCAGTAGTACCCTTGGCGAAGGATCTTGTAAGCCAAGGTTTGCTCGCCGATGTGCTCTCCACAAATCCCTTCGTGAACCTCGGCCAGAACCGACCGAGCTTCGTCGGGGTCGAGGCACTATAGGAGAGGATGCGAGAACGACCTCTTATAAAGCCACCCATTTATTTTATAGTACCAGGCCTGGGTACGGTGCAGGCGCTGAGCCATGGACTGGTCGACGGGCAAAGCTCCATCGCGCTTGAACCGCAGCATCTCCTGCACCCTTATTGTTGGTGAGTCGACCGTGGCTACTACGGCGATCGCTATCGTGCGAAAAGGGAGTTCCTCAACGTCGGGGTCGACCTCAGGTCTTGACTTTGAGGCTAGTTTAGCCAATGCATTTGCTTGCTCGTTCTGACTCCTCAGCACCCTAGATAACGTAAAGCTAGAGAATTTGGTGGTCAGACTTTTTACATCTGCCAAATACTTTGACATGGCCGGGTCACGGGCCTCGTATCCGCCGTCGAGGTGCTCAGATACAAGCTGCGAGTTGGTGAGGACATGTATGGCATCCACCTGCATCTCGGTAGCCAATCTGAGTCCCGCTAGGAGTGCCTCGTACTCTACCTCATTGTTTGTGGCCTTAAAGCCGAAGCGGAGGGAGCGCTCGAACGAACGTCCGTCGAGGGCTTCCAACACCAGCCCTGCTCCCGCACCCTTCGAGCCAGCCGAACCATCCACACGCAGGACCCATCCTACTTTCACCTGCTCTGGACCCTCATCCTCGGGCTGAGTCAGCTCTGAGATGAAGTCAGCCGCCGACTGGGCTTTGATGGTGGTCCTCGGCACATATTATATGTCGAAATTACTAAGCTCCACCGACCACTTGAGAAGGCAACCTGCCACATCGAATTTAGACAAAACCTGCCTAAGTGGTTGGTCAGTAATTACCTTAATCAGATGAGCTTGAAAATAGGGGCGCAGCTTCTGGGTCGTTAATACGAGTGCTAGTGTTAGCCTCTCGATCGACGGGTATCACTCCTCGGGCTCATTTAAGATGTGGCTGGTGTAGTAGATTGGTAGTTGCTCCCCGGAAGCCTCCTTGATCAGGATGGAGCTGACCGCATGCTGGGAGGTAGCCAGGTAAACACCGAGTTTCTCCCCAGAGGAGACCGAAGCGAGACGAGGGAGGTCGGCCAGGTGTTGCTTTACGTGTGCGAGGGCTTCCTCACAGTCCGTAGTCCATTCGAAGTTCTTCGAGTTCTTCAGGGCCCGAAAGAAGGGGAGACATCTATCGCCCGATCGGGAGAGAAACCGAGATAGGGCGGTAAGCCTCCCGTTCAGCCGTTGTAACTCCTTGGTCGTTTGAGGCACCTGCATGTTGATGATTGCCCGGACCTTCTCCGGGTTGGCGTCAATCTCTCTCTTGTGTATGATGAATCCAAAGAATCTTCCCGAGCTAACGCCGAAAGCACACTTTGCCAGGTTGAGTCACATGCCGTACCTTCGGAGTGTGGCGAACACCTCGGCTAGGTTGCTCAGGTGGGTTGCGATCGTACGACTTTTTACGATCATGTCATCGACGTAGACTTCTATGTTTCTCCCGATCTGTTGGGCGAACATCTTGTTCATGGTTCTCTGGTATGTAGCTCCGGCGTTCTTTAGCCCGAAGGGCATAACTCTGTAGAAGTATACTCCCTGGTTGGTGAGGAAGGCCGTGTACTCCTGGTCCTCGGGCGCCATCCTGATCTGGTTGTAGCCGAAGAAGGCATCCATAAACGAAAGGTGGGCACGCCCAGAGGTCGCATCGACTAGCTGGTCGATCCTCGGGAGGGGGTAGCAGTCTTTAGAGCATGCACGATTGAGATTAGTGTAGTCAACGCACATCCTTCAGCTCCCATTAGATTTTTTCACGAGGACTACATTCAACAACCACCATGGGTGCTTGACCTCTTCTATGAAGCCTGCTACCAAAAGTCGCTCCACCTCCATACAGACGGCTAGTTGTCGGTCAGGAGCAAGTCGACGAGGCTTTTGCCTCACTAGACGGGCCTTTGGCGAAATGCTCAGGTGGTGCTGGGCAACCTCAGGGTCGACGCCTGGCATATCTACTGGCGACCAGGCGAAGACGTCAGCATTCTCTTGTAGGAAGCTGACAAGTTGCCTCTGTTCCTACTCGGGGAGTTCCGACCCGATTTTGACCGTCCAGCCCAGCCGACCTTCGCGTAGGGGCACGCCTATGGTGGACTCCATTGGCTCAGGATGTTGGGTCGGTTTCTTTGTCTCCTGGGGATCCTCTAAGGGTGGATTGGCTCTCGGTCTTTTGTGCAATGAGACTACTGTCAGGTAGCATCACCTAGATTCGCGGGGACTTCCCCAGACTTCACCGACCCTAGCGCGGGTCGAGAATTTTACTATTCGGTAGTAAGTGGATATGATGGCCCTGAACTTGTTGAGGGTCGGGCAACCCAGAATTGCGTTGTACGCCGTGGGGAGGTCGACCACCAGGAAGGTCGCCATCACCGACTTTGTCCTTGGCGAGTTCCCCAGGGTAAGGGGCAGGGTGATCGCACCTAGTGGCGCGATCGAGTCGTCGGTGAGCGTCGGACGCGTTGGTTCCAGGGCGTCTCTAGTTAATCCGAGCTTCTCGAAAGCGTCCAGGTAGAGCACATCGGCCGAGCTCCCTATATCGATCATGATTCGCCTTACCTGTGCGTTGGCAATCCTAGCGGCTATTACTAGCACATCGTCGTGCTCAGCTCATTCGACCCCTTCGACCGGGAATGTGACCTCGGGCTCGGGCCCGCGTCTGAAGTGTTCGTCTGTAGCCGCGTGGGGTGTATGCCTTCCGTCCAGACATGTTGTTCCCTCCGGACGTTGGGCCGCCCGTTATCACATCAATTTGCCACTCGACAGGACCCTCGAGGCATGGCAAAATATCCTTATCCGGGCGGAGGAACCGACCAAGGTGTCCTCTGCGAATGAGCTCCTCGATCTGTCGCTTTAAGTCACGGCACTCCTCAGTATCATGACCGTTTTGCCAATGGAAACGACAATACCTAGATTGGTCCCGTAGCTCCCGAGGGCTCCTCATTGGGTTGGGGGTTCTGAGCAACCCCTTCTTTTTTATCTGGAGAAATATTTCCATTCGGGACGTGCCCAATGCGGGGAGTGGGGACCTCGACGTCGGTTGGTCGGGCCTGTCTAACTTGCGCCTCGGGGCGGACGTCTGTTGCCCCCGGGTTGGCTCCGGGCGGGCTCTTTTGTGCTCTTCACGTTTCCCGGCCATCCAGGTCTCCACCGCGATGTACTGGTTAGCCTGCTGGAGCATCTCCGGAACCATGGTGGGGAGACACTCCACCAGAGACCAAAAGAACCTGGAAGGCCATAGCCCTATCATGAATGCCTACATCAACAGAGATGGATGAGCGTCCGGCAACCTACGAATTTTCGTGGCAAAGCGATTCACAAAATGGGAGAGGGACTCGTCCTCCTTTTGGTTGAGTCTGAGGAGCAGAGCAATGGATGGCTTCGATCGGGCATAAGCTAGGAAGTTAAGCTCAAAGTCTTTAGCGAGCTGATCGAAGGATGTGAATGCCCCAGCCTTAAAGCCATCGTACCATGTGCGGGCTGGTCCCCTTAGGGTCATGGGGAATGCTCTGCACATCAAGGCATCTGAGGTTTCGTACAGCGCCATTTGGGCACGGAAGGTGGCCATATGGTCTGCTGGGTCCGTGGCGCCGTCATATGCATCGAGAGAGGGAAGCCGGAAGTTCGGGGGGATCGACTGATCTATAATCTCAGGCGCGAACGGGAAGCCCCGGTGCGCATCCTCCCCGGGCTCTTCCTTAGACTTGCATACCTCCTATATCTCGTCGAGTCGTTGGCTAACGAAGCACAGCTAGGCTCGAAGAGAATCCGTCGAATCCGAAGATAGCACCTCGGGCTCCGGGCGATCGCTCGGGTTTTCCAACATTTGGTCCTCAAATGGGACCCGTCGCACCCCAGGCAAGGCGAGGAGCGGTGAAGGTGCGGGGTGGGCCGTAACATGCAACTCTGGCTGCTACGCTGCGGGCGGCAGCGCTGGTTGAGAAATGAGCGAGATAATGGTCTGCATCATCCCGGTCAGAGTTTGGACTAGACGAGCGAGGTCCTGAAAGGCCTCGGGAGATATGGGCGATGGGCCAGTCGGGTTGCCCTCGGGTGGCGATAAGCCCGGGTCGTTGAACAACCACCAATAGTGTTTTGAGGTCGTGGCGAGGTCCTCCGCTCGGGGCCCATCATGCGGGGGGTAATTCCCTAGAGCCCTGATCGGGCGTGACCCCTCAGCTATGGGTTCGTCAGGGTCGATCTGCCAATCTCTCGACATCAGGCCCTCATTCTAGCGCTAAACTGTTGGTATCAACACCTTTACGCTGTGGCCTCGGGGCCGACGTGGCTGTGTCCGGGTCCGAATGCGCAGAGATCTTCCTCGACCAACTCCTGGGTCTGCTGATGACGTCAGTCCGATGGCATAGGTTCCTCCGTTTGGTCCGGGAGGAGATTTCTCGCCCGGGGACTCTCCGACGTACGCTTCGTCTTCGTTCTTGCACACAGGTCGGGTCGGGAAAGCTCCGCCCGACCCATTCGACGATCAAGTTAGTCGATAGTCTTAGAGGGGGTTTTTTGTTGGTTCGAGAGGCCTCCTCTTCTTCCCGAATACAGGGACTTATATAGGGAAGGTTACTATTTCCTGATGTGTCTGCTTGCAAGTAGCAGGGTCATACCTCTGATAGCGTCTGACCCTGTGTGGAGGACTTGGATCCTACGGGATAGCAACATGCCTCGGTCAATGTGCGGGATGACAACGTGCCTCGTTCGGTGATCGGCCTGCTTCAGATGATGTCGGGCCGGACGGACAACCTCCACAGCTATTCACCAAGCACAGTCCATGGGACATTAGCAGGTGATATCGGCTCATATCTCGTCATCGTTATTACCTACATCACCGAGCGCAAGCCTTGCTTATATGCGGCACGTCATATGAACCATATGGAGCACCCTCTCCCGGAAGAAGACGAGGAAGGCTGGGATTGTTGCGCCAGCGTACAGCATTTCTCGAAACAACACAGACTGAGCTTGTGGGACGGAGTCGCGGTCCCACCACCAACGTGAGGCGTAAGTCGGCAAACCCTGATCGAGACAGGGCAGGATAGGCCGATGACTTCGTCCCCAAGTTCCTTCCGCCCAGCGTTTGGTCTGCTCGACGCAGCACAGTCAAGTCAACAAACAATTACGCATAAGGCACATCACCGACGTCGGCGAACGATCAAAGTTCAAACGGCCGTCTCCATCGGTGTCCTCTCTTTCACACCATGACGACACTGATCCCATCTATAAGAAGGGCGGCCCGCGCTGCCCGTTGATAACCCACGGAACCATTGCCTCCTTCCACAATGGCGACGCTGACCGATCAGTGGGCGAGCCTGGGCTCCCTCGTGGCCAGCATCATGTTCCTGTGGGCCGTCGTCGGCCGCTACGTCCCCCTCCACCACCTCGAGCACTTCCTCACCAAGCACTCCCGCCGCCTCTTCGCCTTCGTCTACCCCTACGTCCAGGTCACCATCCCCGAGTTCTCCGGCGAACGCATGAAGCGCAGCGAGGCCTACACCTACATCGAGGCCTACCTCAGCAACTCTTGCTCGCAGAACGCCAGCAAGCTCAAGGCCGAGCTCGGCAAGGACAGCGGCAGCCTCACGCTCAGCATGGACGAGCACGAGGAGGTCACCGACGAATTCGAGGGCGCCAAGCTCTGGTGGACCTCCGAGTCTCGCTCTCCTCCCTCGCAGTCCTTCTCCTTGTACCCGCAGCCCGATTCCCGGCGGTACTACAGGCTGATCTTCCATCGCCGCCACCGCGATCTCATAGTCGGGCAGTACCTCGCCCACGTGCTGCGCGAGGGGCGCGAGGTGGGCCTCCGGAAACGGCAGCGCAAGCTGTACACCAACAACGCCAGCAAGGATTGGTCTGGGTACAAGAGTACGGTGTGGAGCCACGTCGTGTTCGAGCACCCGTCCACCTTCGACACGCTCGCCATGGATCCCGGGAAGAAGCGGGAGCTGAAGGACGACCTGATCGCCTTCCGCAGCAGCAAGGACTACTACGCCAAGATCGGGAAGGCGTGGAAGAGGGGCTACCTTCTCCACGGCCCGCCCGGAACCGGAAAGTCCACCATGATCGCCGCCATCGCCAACTTCCTCGAATACGACGTCTACGACCTGGAGCTGACCTCCGTCAAGAATAACACCGAGCTGAGGAAGCTGTTCATCGAGACGACCGGCAAGTCCATCATCGTCATCGAGGACATCGACTGTTCGCTCGACCTCACCGGCAAGCGGAAGCGCACCAAGAGCAAGAAAGAGGACGAGGGAGGCGACGACAAGCCGAAGCTGCCGGGGGAGAAGGAGGACAAGGAGGAGAGCAAGGTGACGCTCTCCGGGCTGCTCAACTTCATCGACGGCCTGTGGTCGGCCTGCGGCGGGGAGCGGCTCATAATCTTCACCACCAACCACGTGGAGAAGCTGGACCCGGCGCTGATACGGAGGGGGAGGATGGACAAGCACATCGAGATGTCCTACTGCTGCTTCGAGGCGTTCAAGGTGCTGGCCAACAACTACCTGGGCATCGACTCGCACCCGCTGTTCGACACCATCAAGACGCTGATGGAGGAGGTGAAGATGACGCCGGCCGACGTGGCGGAGAACCTGATGCCCAAGTCGGTGAAGGACGATGCCGGTTCGTGCCTCGAGGGCTTGATTCAGGCGCTGGAAATGGCCCGCGGAGCGGCGGCCAAGGTAGACGACGGCAGCAGCGCGGACGAGACCGTGGAGTTGGAGTAGAATGATGAGTCGGTGGAGATGGTATAATATGGTGTGAATAATTTCATCGGATTACTGCTAGTTTTGTCGCTTGTGGTTTTGTGGGGATTCGAGATGGGGCTGGAAGCAGATCGGCCTATGGCCGGTCGAGAGATCAAGTCGGATCCACCTCACTGTGGGCATCCTCTTCTAGCCTAAAAGCATTGATATAATATATATATCTCAACTATCTATTTTAATATAAATAAAAAATTACAAAATTAAGTATCGATAGTATGTTGTGCAATCGATACTCACCCATGCATTCCTAAGAGCTCGGCACTAATTCTCCGTTATCAACGATATACTTTAATGAAGATATTTCTTATATTGGAATCTCTGTAATCACTTCAACACAAATAGATACATACAACAAGGTAGTTGCTAATTGATTTAAGAAGAATGATGTATGCCTCCCAAACAGCCTTGGTATCTTGTATGGTGACGTTGAAATTATCAAGCTCGTTTTATAAGTTAAATAAATTCATATTTTTTTTGTACTTCTACTCACACGTAGAAGGGATAGGCTCGAATGTTAATAAAGGACTTGCTCACTCTTAGAAGGAAAAGAATCATCATGATCCAACATATGAAATATCCTAAAAGATAAAAAAAAAAGCAAAAAAGGATTATCACGATCTAATTTATGGAACACTCTAGAAATTTGAAAAGGCAAAAGTAATTTAAATTATAGGAGAAAGGATCAATCAGAAAGATTACTTAAAGAAAATTATAGCCTCAAATATTCTAATAAAAACTAAGCAAGACTCAGCTCCGAGTATTTGTATACACTATTCCTCCCATCAAAGTACCAAGTGTACAACTTAGAGCTACACTTTTCTCCCTAATGTATTAGAATGAAGCTAAATCAGTAAGTATGATTTCTTGATACGAGGAAGATTTAATTATCTCAAAAAAATCAAAAGATAGGCATTACCGAATTTAACGAAGTATTTTGTAAACCAACTTAACATAAACATGATCCATGTAACGAGGAGTGTAAGACTAGCAACTAACTAGCGATCTACTCACCTTCAAATATATTGCACAACCTAAGACAACATGTCTCATTAGCTTACTCTATGACAAGGAAAGAATATATTAAGTATCCATCAGATTTAGATACATGATCAACTTGACTTTCTCATATCGACTTCTACCTCATATCTTTTACATTGTTGTCATCACATTTGGTGCAATTATCACCGCATATGCTCTAGTATATTCTATATAAGTGAAGGGCCATATGTTATGGTAACATAGAATAATTGAGCCTATATCTCCAACCTTATTTTTATGATAATGATAAATTTTCTCCATTTTTTGACCTTAGTGCCATAAGATATTTACTATTTTTTTTTTCTATTTCAAGTCCACCCTATTATTATAACCACTCTAGATTCAAATACTGTAATTTATAATGAAGCATCTTCTAATATCACATGATTTGTTGAGAAATCTTTTTGGATACACATCATGATTCTTTTAGCATGCTTATCATATTTACCTTATGATAAGAAATCCATCTTTACCCTAAAAAAAGATAATTAGTCTCAAAGTGAAGAGATAGGCTAAAAATAAATAAAAAATAAAAAAATTCATCCCATTTTCTCCGTCAACAATGCCTCTTCTTTCCAAGAGTCACTAAAACATGGAGTATCCTTCAGCTTGAGCATCAAAAGGGGATTGTCAATCATTCGCTAGCTTATATCTCGTTTCATTTTTGTATATATCATTAGAAGGATCCTCATCTCTGATATAATGCTATCTTTGTCAAAGACTCAAGCATGATAGGATTTGCTCGGTGTCACTTAGCCTATGGTTGGAATAGCGAAGCCATAATATACTCTAATATCATTCATCATTGTTAATATGTTGATCATAATAAATAAACTGATTGAATAATAACCATAAGTCTTCTTTTATTTAGAATATGACTATCAAAATATGATGAGTACTTAGTTTACTTCTGAATAATTTTTCCTCAGATTTCTAATTATTATTATTATTATTTTATAATTGTGGTTAATTTTTGCTACATGTTAATGGTTGATTTAAGATTGATCTAAAATATTTTTATATTTTAATAATAAAATGACACATGAATTACTGATTTTTCATTGGTCCCTTTAGGTTTAAATTTAGTATATATATCCCTACTAATTCACAAGTTGTAACATGGCATCGAGGTGTACATTGTTACCTTTTTAAAAGATAAATATCAAATTTTTGCACATGCCCGTCTAAATTTAAGTTTAAAAAACTAAACATCAAAAATAGTTCATAGTGAATATATAAGGAATATATTTGGTAGTTAAAATACTTACATATATTGATTAATAATCATGATAATTCAGGTTAAGTGAATAATTCTTAATAGGAATGACATTTATCTGATAGGATAAATAACAAAAGCTCTCATATTAATTGATGAAATAGAAGAGAAATAATACAAAACGTGTTCAATGGTTATGTTGAACAAACAATTAACTTTTGATAGCTTGATCATCACCATCATTCTCCTTCGGGATGCTGATTGCCTGTTGGGCTATTCTTTTTTTTGTCACACATCCAAATATTCAATAAACTCAATCTCTACTCTGTTATATATATAAAAGAAAAAAACACTAATATGTAATTGCTTATTTATCAATATAAAAATAAAGTTTTTTTTTTCCAAAGAAAAATACATTGTAAATACCGATCTACAACCAGCAAAGTTTGCCATCGAGCAAACCGAAACTTTCAACACAATATGTGAAGATTAACATTTAAAAAAGACAGTGCCAATCCAAGTCCTCATGAACCCACCCGGAGATCATGCAAAAGCTTGCACCATGCTCATCTAGACTACCATCTTCTCCCCTTGGTACGTCGACGAGGCTTGATAAGGGTAGCAACCGAAGAGGAGCATGATACAAACCTCATTTCCAATGTTGGCAACTCCATCCTAAGGCATTCATCCACCATCCTCCACCGTTTCCTCACTCCGATGTAACACCACTCGAACCATGAAAACTAATAATACTCTCAACACTTGAAGATATAATTGTATATGCTTACTTTATAAATATGTCAATAACACCTTAATTTTATTTAAAAATATCATAATTTATTAGTAATGAATCGATTTACCTTATGAACCTGTCTAGTGTGAAGGATGGGTGCTTTTTTTTTTCTTTTTTTTCTTCCATCCTTCCAAGACCATTCTGGGATTAAAAAATGGGTAAAATGATGAAAACATAGATTTTTTTTAAAATTTATGCAGCAGCATCCCTAATTACGAAAATATCAAAAAAGCATCCAAAAATAAGAATGAGCTGTTTGTCTGGAATCAGTATCAAAAGTGTGAACAAATTGAATTGATCTTATAGCTAGATTTAAAGTCAACATATTATTTTAATATAATGACAATTTCATCTAAATGGTTCGTGTGAAACCATATCCTTCTTTTAGGGATTCCAACATTAAAACAAAATTGATAGTTTGTATCACTTATGATTTATAAGAAGGCATTGGATTGATAATAGATTATTTATTTTTTTAAATTTTAGGATCCTTGAATCTGATGGATTGGATCAATTAAGACATATGTGTTGCAAAATATGATTTGGTGAAGTTCTATTATTTGTTTTCTCATTTTGGAGTGATTAGTTTATGCCTTAAAGCAGCCATTATAAGTACATTTGTAAATATGGTCATAAATTGCAAACAACAACCTGCTAATTGTTAGAGATATAACAAATCATTTGAGGAACAAAAATAGACTTCTGCATATTATGTATACAAATTATCTTTCCCAACGCTCAATGGAGTCATATCATCTATATTTTGGCCTCTATTTTCAAGATTTCAAGTATAATATCATAAAAAATGGGAGTATCAAAGCTGAATGATATCACTTACTTTCATTTTGTGAAAAACAAGCATAATTATTAAGTTTCACATATTTGATAAAAATTAGGTCAAATTAAATCAAGTCAAGGTTTAGGTTGTTGGAAACTAAGGATATATATAGTATGATGATTATAAAATAAACAAGGTATATATATATATATATATATATATATAGAGAGAGAGAGAGAGAGAGAGAGAGAGAGGTTCTAAGTTTACCTTTACTCCAAAGGAAAGTTCTGCTACGAGGGATGAGGGATCTTCCTCTCTTTCAAATGCATTAACAATCAAAATTTGATGACTTGATGTTAACTTAATTTCTAGATTATATATTATATAATATAAATATTAAAAAAAAATCATTCCATAACTGCCTATTATTTACATGTAATACTTGTATTGTTCATACACTAGGCTCCTTTTTTTTTTTCTTTATTCATTCTAGGGCTATTCAATTTGATTAACTAGGAAATTAATACTTTTATTTTTACATGTCTTACAAAATATGGATTTTCCTCAATTGAAGTGATTATATATACATATATATATATATATATATATATATATATATATATATATATATATATATATATACACACACACACACATACACAAAAATTTGCCTTCTATTCTGATCAAAGTTGGGTGATAGATGTTGAGGTTCATTAGAAATTGAAATTGTGTTTATAATTCAACCAAGAAATTTACAAAATCCACCAAACACAGCTTGTACCATAAAATTTTTTAGGATTAGATAATGATAATAAAAATATTTCAATAATATCATATATATTTTTATATATTATCCACATCAGGATGAGTAAAAAATATTAACACAAATTTAACATATCTTAGATCTATGAAAAAATGTATATACTTTTATTCAACATGCCTATAATGAATAAAAAATATCTCCTATTGTTATCGTTTTCGATTCATTTTTAATTCATGCAGGAAGCTAGTTCTTTGTGCCTCTATCTCTTACTTTTTGCAAGGCAATCATTATTGATAGAGTTGTGATTTAAAAATATTACAAAAACAGAGAAGTCCCTACCTATTATAAGCGAAAGGATGGAGAGACTAGAATAACATCTCATATATTCCCTTTTATCAAGATCAACATTCAAGATTTGAATGTAGATAAATATTAACATTTAAATCTTTTATTAAAATATATTTATTTTTCTTAATATATCTCATCAATTATGTTAGGAGCCACGTACATTCTCTCACTTAGCTCGTAAATGAAAAAAGATGTAAAATAAAAATTTTAAATCATAATAATAAAATAAAAAAATTTAAAATAATTTTGCTTGATTGGATTCTAAGTTTTGAAAAATAATTTATATGCTCATAATTTTAGAAACATATCAATATATCCAACAAATACCATAATGCTATACTAAGTTAAACTCTCAATGCGAGTTACAATAGTTGTATATCATTTTTGTTATATTTTCTCTATGTACTATAATACTATTAATTCAGCTTAATACAATTCATAGTAACCTTAATAATTTATCTTATCAAGACAATCCAATTATCAAATCAAATCAAAATCAAGACAATCCATAATCAAATCAAAATCATTTTCGAGATTCAAAATGCTAGCAATTTGCATTAATCATGACTAGTGATACATCAAAAGTCTACATCAATATCTCAATCATCAAGTCATAAAGCATTGAAACATGAGAGAAAAGTTCAAATTATCAACTCATAATCAATTCATCGAAATCACTTTTATAATTTACGAGATTCTTAAGATATCATGAAATCATTTATCTCGATAAGATGAGAAAAGCATTAAGTGATTCTTCTAACGCATTATCAAAATCTTATTCATAATTTTAGTGATTCACAAAATATCATAAATGAATTTATCACTTGTCTTTCATGAAAAATCGAAAACTTTAAAGAAAGAGAGATGTTCAAGAAACATGCCTCTTTTAGTATTTTCATTGATTTTGTATAAACATGCCTTTGTCTTTATATGCTAAATCAAGATAAATATTTAAAACCGAAAGACAAACTTCATTATAAAAATCGTCAAGATAACAATATAACACATTATGAGATTCAATTTAGTCTGATAATGTGTTTCATTTTGTTTCAAACAAGTGTGCTCATGTTTCAAAAGATGAGTATCATATTTAGAACCAAAACATGAGTATTGTCATCAAGATATAACACATTCAAATCCTCATGATATCATTAAGCATGATAATAAACTTTTAATATTTTTATTTCATCATTATCAATGATGATTTCATAAGGTATGTTCAAATATTTATACGGAAGCCATCATTGTATAAATTCAAAATACAAGTTTTGTCATTAAACCCATCAAGATCAAATGAATCAAAAATATTTCATACGAAAATTTTATTAAGAGCAATGGAGATAGTTTATATGTAAGCATGCTCTTGTCATTTTCTATTAGATTCATGTATCATTGTATAGATCTGAAAAGTAAGTTTCAAGAGAAATTATTTAAACCAAACACATGATACACTCATTTATTTTCAAAATATTCATCATGTTTATTTTCATGAGATTCACAAGATTGGTAAAATGAAATCATTAATCTCAATAGGATAGAAAATGCATCTCCATTTCATACAATTGATTTCATGTGAGCATGTTCAAATTTTCATGTAAAGACCATGTATCATTTTTAAAACTAAAAAATAATTTTCATTATGAAAACCATCAAGTCCAAGTATAACACAAGGCAACATCAAAACCACATTCCTTTCATTTGAAAAATTTATAGGTTAGGTCTTTTGATTTCATGAAGATAAGTATCATCTAAAAATTTCATCATAAAAAGGATTAAGATCCATTAATCCAAGATAGAAGTTTTCAAATCAACATCACTTCAAAAACTCATACATGATATAAAATCATCAAGCATCATGTTTAGAGACAATATAAACCATCAAGATACACATGAATGGAATAATCCTAAGCCTTATCACAAATCATACATCATTCATATTTTTAACTTTTAAAAAATACTAGAAAGAAAAGCATAGTATAATTTTTTAAAATATTTTTTTAATTTCCAAAAACAACAAGAAAAGCATAAAAAAATTCCTACTAAGTTAAGAATTCATGAAAAGTATCATGTAATTTCAAAGTAAGGTAAAAGCATTTCGGGTGAGTTTCTTACCTCATTGTCGAAAACCATCAAAGCATAGTTTGCCGTTTCACCTTTAGAAGTTCTTGATTCGTCCTTGGGTGCCTTCCTTTTCTTTGGCCTCTTCCTCCGTTCAAGTTCATTATTTATTTTAGATTTTTGTTTAATGAACTTATTTAGATTGATTAAAAGTTCAATGTCCTCTTCATTATTCTCATCACTTGAGTCATCACTCAAGTGGCATTCATTTGTCCGAAGCTCCAAATCCTTCCCGTTCTTTGGAAGGTGGTTCAAGTGTTCAATGAGTTTAAAATGTTCTAGGAGGCTCATTTCATATGTCATTAGTGAGTCAATTAGTTCTTCAATCGGAAGATCATTTAGATTTTTAGCTTCTTGTATTGCGGTTACTTTAGAATCCCATCTTTTTGGAAGGGATCTTAAAATCTTGCTTACGAGTTCAAAATCTAAAATTTTTTTTCCAAGAGCTCTTAGACTATTGACGACATCCGCAAAACGGGTGTACATGTCGCTTATAGTCTCGCTTGGTTACATTCGAAAAATCTCAAAATCGTGCATCAAAATATTAACTTTCGAGTCTTTAACTCTACTCATTCCTTCGTGTGTGATTTCGAGAGTGTGCCAAATATCAAAAGTCGTTTCACACGTAAAAATCCGATTAAACTCAGTTTTACCTAAAGAATAATATAAGGCATTCATAGCCTTTGCATTTAAAGAAAATGATCTTTTCTCCAAATCTGACCATTCGTTCGTCGGTTTAGAGGAAAGTTAAAATCCATTTTCAACGACGTTCCATAAATTCAAATCTATAGAAAGCAAGAAAACTCTCATTTGAGTTTTCCAATATGTGTAGTCCGAACCGTAAAAGAATGATGGACAAAAAATCGAAAAGCCCTCTTGAAAGCCATGAAGAGCCATTTTTACAGGTGTAAATCCGAATGAGAAATAACGTGGCTCCGATACCAATTGTTAGGGATCAAGCGCGACACTAAGAGGGGGGGGGGGGGGTGAATTAGTGCAACGGATAAAGACGATAAATTTTCAACGATTTAAACCAACTTCGGAAACTTTGTACGGTGAAAACTTCGTTTCATATTATGAAAGTCGTATCGGTGGAATCATATAAGAAAAGCTCTAACTTAAAGATGTTTGCAGAGATGAGAAGTAGAGCATCAAATTAAGTGGAAAGGGTTTGCAGCAAAGTAAATAGCAAGAACGTAAATGCAAACCAGATTTTTATAGTAGTTCGGTCATCCGACCTACGTCCACTCCCGATTCCTCTTGCTTGAGGCCACCGGCTTTCCACTAGTTATCCTCCTTCTAACGGGCGAGGATGAACTCCCTTACAACACCATTCCTTTTGACGGGCTTAGGAGATAACCCTTACAAGACCTTTCACCCTCTCTTGGACTAGAACACACTTAAAACTAAGAGGGAAGATTTTGACATACTTTCAAGAGAGTTTCCTGCTTCTCTTTTTCAGTTCTAGCCACCCTTTCATCCATGAATGAGAGGGGTATTTATAGGCCTCAAGAGGATTCAAATTTGGAGCCCAAACTTGGAGCCCAAATTTGAAACTTTTTGGTTTTGGTATTCTGGCGGTACTAGGCGGTGCTACCGCCAGTGCTCTCGGGTATTGGGCGGTGCCACCACCTAGCTCTCTAGTCCTGGGCAGTGCCACCACCCAGCACATTTCAGCCCACTAGTTTGGGCCAAAAACTCGGCCCAAACCTGTCCAAAACAAGTCCAAATTGGCCCTAACTTGGTTTATAGGATTAATACCTAATCCTAAACCAAATTACATGCTAACTATGAATTTAAAGATATTTTCTAAGCTATTACAAAGTTTGACAAGTCAAAACTTCTTCGGGCAAACTTTCGGATATCAATAACATAAATTATCTGATTTATATCAATAATTTAATTTTTTTAATAAGAAAATTCTTAGTTTTGTGTAATAGACCAAGATTATTATTGGGAAATAAAATGTCATCCACATATAAGATCAAAATAATAAACTTACTCTTATTAATCTTCATATATATATATATATCAATTAATAATATTTTTTATTAAATTTGAAAGATATAATTATATCATGAAACTTTATATATCATTATTTATAAGATTATTTAAGGTCATAAATAGATTTTTTAAGTCTACAAACAATTTTTTTCCTTTTTAACAAACCCTTTAGATTGTTTGATATGGATTTCTTTATCTAAATTCCAAAATCGTCTTCATATCCATATGATATAACTCAAGATTATAACGAGTTACTATAGTCATGATGATTCTTAACAAGTCTTTTTTGAGAAATAGGAGAAAAAATCTTTGACTACGAGTCTAGCCTTATACTATTAGATATTATCTTTTAAATTAAGTTTAGTCCTAAAGACTCAAATATAATCGACTCTTTTAGAATTATTAGGTAATTTAATAATATCCTAAACACTATTTTTATTCATGAATTTTAATTTTTTTTATTGCATCATATTATCTTTCAAAATCATTACTTTTCAAAGCCTAAACATATTAAAGGATCCTTTATGATCCTTATATTGTAATATTATTCTTATACATATACCACATAATCTTCACAAATATTATATCTTTTTTCTCTTTGAGTTATACTCAAATGTGTTAATTGTGGTTGTTCTACTAGTTCATTAATAATAATATTTTTAAAAGTTCATCAATATTATTTATTTTCTTGAATTTATTTATTAATTTGAGAAATGATAACTTCTCGAACAAGAAATGATATAAGAATCTCTTACTAGATTATCAAATCTTTGAACTTTTTAACTCTTACTAGATTTGTCATTTTCTAAGAATTTTATATTATTAAACTCATTGAGTTCCTAATCATATCCATAAGGTTATATCATTCAGCAATACTATTATACTTTGACACTCTATAATTAATATTAAACACAAATGTATACTTTTCTAAAAATTTAACAAATGAATCAAAATTATGAAAATTGATCACTCCCATCAGATTTGATTATTTTAGTATTTTTATCTAATTATCTTTTAACTTTATTTATATACACCTATAAGTGTCAAAATTTTGAGATCTTAGATGAATTGTGTATATATATACTTGGATTGGTTATCTATAAATCTGACAGAATGTCTCTTTATAAAATAAAAAATATAAAGTGATATGCAAATGCAAATATCTATAATCTTAATGAGTTTATGAAACTATATTTTATTCTAATATTTGATTATAAGATTATTATAAATTAAGATTCATATTAATTTTATACAAACCATCATGTATAACTTCATAGTCAACCTTTATTGAATTATAAATATACTAAGTTTATCATCACTAAAAAAGATAATATCTTAATAATTCTAGATAAAAAATTAATTTTTTAGAATTATAAGAATATAATATGCATGATCAATATCTATCAAATGAATCATCTTTAAGCGTAGGTGATAAGTATTCACTATTATTACTTTTATTTTAAAATAATTCCCTATAACGATGAATCATTTATATTCTTTTGATTCTCGAGTCAAAATGAATCTTTGTGGTAATATAAGTTAAAGCATCAAAATCAATCCACTAAGTATTAAAAGAGAATTATGTAATATTTATTTTGAAACATACAAATATTAGAGTTATATATAATTTTTTTGAATCAAACCATATAATCCTTCTTCACATAGCTTTTATTATCACAAAAGTAGCACTTTATTGTGAAGATTTTTCTTTAATGAGTTTATATATAATTTATAATTTTAGCTGATTTATTTGATGAGTTCTATTTTAATTTTTTATTGTTGCCTACTCATTGAGCAGTATCCAAAATATGATGTATTTTTTTCTACTTTCACTCTGATTTTTACTAAACACATACTAGTTAGCTCGTTAAGCTTCACTTATCCTCTATCTATATTATAATAAATTTTAAATAAGTCAAACTAAGAAGAAAGATAATTATGAATAATTTACATGTGGAAGAACTTATCTATGTTCATACATAATATTTTAAGCCTTACAACTTTACCAACCATAATAAAGATATGTTCTAAAATTCCTCAAATATAGTAAGTCTAATTATAGTTAGTTCTTTGATTAATATGTTAGTCAATGACTTGATAACAAATCTAAATCATTTTTTAGTATACATATTGTATGTATTAAATAAAATTTAAATATCATTAATAATTATCATAAAATTAAGTTTATTAGACATTTTTAAATCATTTATTTTAATTACTTATCTCACAGAACTTTCAATAGCTAAGTATGTGATTATTTTAATAAATCTAAATAAAGTATAACACACCTAGTATAAATTATATATACTCAAGTAATTCAAAATAATTTTAATTCAAAAACTGAGATGTACCATTGTTAAGAAAATAATACACTATTAATGTTTTGAGTTTTTTTAAAAAATATAATGAGTTATTGATATTATTTCTATTTTACCTTCGGATAAAATATTCATGCATATAGTGTTCATTCAAAATAACAATTATAGAGGACTAATATTATACATGTGTCTTAGTATTGTTATATGTAGGTATACAACCTTAATCAACATAGTTGTACAGAACATTATTATCCTTTTTCACCACATAATTAATTTTAAAAAACTTTTATTTAGAATTATCTAAATCTTTTAATTATGGATGTCACCATGAATATTATATTCTTAATATAATTTATAAAGAATTTTTTTAATATAATTTTATAAATGTATTAATTCATGCCACCTTAATAGTAATCAATTAGAAAAAAACTTAGGAAAAGAAATTATAAATAATATCCACTTAACTTTTCTTTAGTGCTATTGTTATCTAAAAATTTATTCAATAAAATAATATGAGCATAAATTTCGATAAACACAATCGGATGATGCTCTCATGTGAAAGTAAACCATATTTCATATTTTTTCTTCTATGCTCATGTATTTAGTAGTCACATAAATATCTAAAAATAATAATTAAACTTTTTAAATAATAAATAATTAAATTTGAATAATAATAATAATAATAAATCATATCACGTGCATAACAATAAAATATATAATTTATTTTAAAATTTTAATAAATAATTTATGAATTTTTATGACATAATTTTTGTTATTATGGTTCTGATATCAATCGTCATTATATATATATATAATGATATTAGATAAATAGATTTCATTAATATATGATTCTGATATCATTCGTTAGAAATAGGAATGTAATATGAAAACATTAACACAATGGATTAAAATCTAATACATCATATGTGTGTGAAAGGGTGCCTATCTTTGTTTGAAATGTTTATATCGAATCAAAACATCTTCTGTTTTCAATCCATCTTCGATTCTTATAATGAGTTAGCCATCTTCATTTCTCTCTTTTAAATTTGTATTTTGTATAGATTATCCACATCATGATAAAAATTGAAGGAAAATAATATCATTATATGTATAAAATATATCCCTTGTGGGAGCTCACAATAAAATACTTTTATGATTACAATAAAATACCCTACGTCAAGCAGTAAAAAGGAACGTTGCGCAAGCCATGCTTGTATGCGGCACGTCATATGAACCATATGGAGCACCCTCTCCCGGAAGAAGACGAGGAAGGCTGGGATTGTTGCGGCAGCGTACAGCATTTCTCGAAACAACACAGACTGAGCTTGTGGGACGGAGTCGCGGTCCCACCACCAACGTGAGGCGTAAGTTGGCAAACCCTGATCGAGACAGGGCAGGATAGGCCGATGACTTCGTCCCCAAGTTCCTTCCGCCCAGCGTTTGGTCTGCTCGACGCAGCACAGTCAAGTCAACAAACAATTACGCATAAGGCACATCACCGACGTCGGCGAACGATCAAAGTTCAAACGGCCGTCTCCATCGGTGTCCTCTCTTTCACACCATGACGACACTGATCCCCATCTAGAAAAAGGGCGGCCCGCGCTGCCCGTTGATAACCCACGGAACCATTGCCTCCTTCCACAATGGCGACGCTGAGCGATCAGTGGGCGAGCCTGGGCTCCCTCGTGGCCAGCATCATGTTCCTGTGGGCCGTCGTCGGCCGCTACGTCCCCCTCCACCACCTCGAGCACTCCCTCACCAAGCACTCCCGCCGCCTCTTCGCCTTCGTCTACACCTACGTCCAGATCACCATCCCCGAGTTCTCCGGCCAACGCATGAAGCGCAGCGAGGCCTACACCTACATCGAGGCCTACCTCAGCAACTCTTGCTCGCAGAACGCCAGCAGGCTCAAGGCCGAGCTCGGCAAGGACAGCGGCAGCCTCACGCTCAGCATGGACGAGCACGAGGAGGTCACCGACGAATTCGAGGGCGCCAAGCTCTGGTGGACCTCCGAGTCTCGCTCTCCTCCCTCGCAGTCCTTCTCCTTGTACCCGCAGCCCGATTCCCGGCGGTACTACAGGCTGATCTTCCATCGCCGCCACCGCGATCTCATAGTCGGGCAGTACCTCGCCCACGTGCTGCGCGAGGGGCGCGAGGTGGGCCTCCGGAAACGGCAGCGCAAGCTGTCCACCAACAACGCCAGCAAGGATTGGTCTGGGTACAAGAGAACGGTGTGGAGCCACGTCGTGTTCGAGCACCCGTCCACCTTCGACACGCTCGCCATGGATCCCGGGAAGAAGCGGGAGCTGAAGGACGACCTGATCGCCTTCCGCAGCGGCAAGGACTACTACGCCAAGATCGGGAAGGCGTGGAAGAGGGGCTACCTTCTCTACGGCCCGCCCGGAACCGGAAAGTCCACCATGATCGCCGCCATCGCCAACTTCCTCGAATACGACGTCTACGACCTGGAGCTGACCTCCGTCAAGAACAACACCGAGCTGAGGAAGCTGTTCATCGAGACGACCAGCAAGTCCATCATCGTCATCGAGGACATCGACTGTTCGCTCGACCTCACCGGCAAGCGGAAGCGCACCAAGAGCAAGAAAGAGGACGAGGGAGGCGACGACAAGCCGAAGCTGCCGGGGGAGAAGGAGGACAAGGAGGAGAGCAAGGTGACGCTCTCCGGGCTGCTCAACTTCATCGACGGCCTGTGGTCGGCCTGCGGCGGGGAGCGGCTCATAATCTTCACCACCAACCACGTGGAGAAGCTGGACCCGGCGCTGATACGGAGGGGGAGGATGGACAAGCACATCGAGATGTCCTACTGCTGCTTCGAGGCGTTCAAGGTGCTGGCCAACAACTACCTGGGCATCGACTCGCACCCGCTGTTCGACACCATCAAGGGGCTGATGGAGGAGGTGAAGATGACGCCGGCCGACGTGGCGGAGAACCTGATGCCCAAGTCGGTGAAGGACGATGCCGGTTCGCGCCTCGAGGGCTTGATTCAGGCGCTGGAAATGGCCCGCGGAGCGGCGGCCAAGGTAGACGACGGCAGCAGCGCGGACGAGACCGTGGAGAGTGAGTAGATCGCATCGATACTTTGTCTTGTCGTTTGTGGTTGTTCCTTTCGGATCCGCGTTTTACTGTATGAGAAAGGAACAATAGGATTCCAACTCCCCAATTCAATTATATTTGAATACACTCATAAAATAACAATTATAAGAATAGTATGCTATATTATAAATCGCAATCCTTCGACACACTAAAGAAGTCATATATATATATGATTAATGAAATGCTACTTGATTATTCAATGAAGTTGACGTTTGTATATAATTAAAAAGTTTCAACTCTGGGATCTATCTAAATTTGAATATTATCCAAATTAGTGACATTAGGTTCATTACGTCAAATTGCATGATCAAGGATATTAATAGATTATATTTCCATCAGGGTTGATCTTGGTACAATCCTAAGATATTTTTTTTATCATCTTAAAGATCAAGACTCGGATCACAGAAAATTTTATTGTATATTTAGAAATAAGATTACGAACGACTTCCTAAACCTTGCATATATTTATTTAAGCTAGATTAAAGTATTATCGATAATTACGAAGAACACAAATGAAAAATAAGCACCTAAGTCATATTCAAGACAGCAATGGATAGGACGAAAAATGTCTCAGTAATTTATAGTTATTGTAGCAATGCACCAAACTTCTTGTTGAAGGCAAAAAGAACATGTTATCATCACGTTGTCATCTTCGAGAAATGTCATCATACTATAGCACTATTAGGAATGGCAGCAGTACGCTATAGCACTATTAATCATGGCACTAAAAATAAACATGGCATAACATCAGCATCTAGTTGTGCCATTTTCTGAATAAGATAGTACTAAAAATAGTGAAGAACTCATTGGATTTTAGTGTATCAAAATGGTTCATAAGATAAAAATGGGTTTGCAATTGCAAGTTTTGGCCTACATAATTTGGTTTGGTTTAAGGGGGTAGTTTTTCAATGTATGAGACTCCTGTTCATACAGCTCTAGAATCTTACTTCCGTCAGAAAAAGAAGAAAAAATAAAATAAAATAGAAGAGGAGAAGTAGAAAGAATATAAAATTTATTTATTTTGTAAAATATATCGTACAATTAATATGACATAACATTTATAATAAATAATGAAATAAATAATAGCATTGCCATTTTGAATGTTGATTATAAACCCACCATCCAACTGATGATATTATTAAAATAATAACATCATCATCATCATTATTATTATCTGATACTCATATGAATGCAAAAAAGCAAGAAAAGAAAAATTCTCTCCGGTATGGATTGATAGACGAAAGGGAAAAAGAAAAGATATCGAGAGACAATGATAATTTTTTCTCTTTCTTCAAATATATTATAAATTATATATATTAATATATCTACTATATCATGACATTTATATGAAGTAAAATAATTATAATCATAATTTGAATGTTTTTCATTAAAAATCTACAGATCCAACCAATTGATTCTCCAACTTAATTAGTAATTTTACAATCCAAGACTTGGTAAGGTTGATTTTTGGTTATGATAACTACGAGAAAAAAAAAATACAGTTCCATCACGTAGTTTATTCCCTCCCAACCTCGTTTCTCATCTCAAACATATATTTGTAGTACTTACTCATCATTATTAGTGATGATATCAATAAAGGAGGGGTGAGAAATGATGGTGGAAAACAATGGTTGATATGGGCGATATAAGGAGACAAATGGAATGGGAATCAATAGAGCCAATTAGATCCAGATGATAAGAGCATGAATAATGTGCAAAAAATTGTGTATCTATATAAGCATGCATGGATCCAGATGAGTCAATCTATCACTCATATGATCTAACTCCAGGTTTATACTTTTAGATGCAATGACATTGATAAAAAAATTTAAAAGTTACCAGAGTCAAATAAGATCCAAGTTTGCAACCGCAGTGGTACTGTGCTGGAGATGGCACCAAAATGCCTTAGCCCAAACAGTTCAAAATTGATGCTGGGGACGAGTGCTCACTGAAGAACAAGTGAAGGCCAGTAGAAATGACTTCGTGACCTGCACTCATGGATGCAAGTGTTAGTAGAGTTGTTCAGGGAAGTAATCAGAGATGTTCCATATGTTTTAAAGAGAAACCAAACTATTTGTGTCCAAAACTGGTGAATTCAACAGAACTTCCTACTTAGTCAAGAACAACAACCACAACTACGAGGCCATGGACAGTGCCAGGTTGAAGTTTGGTATTTTGTCAGGTGCAACGGGATCATGCTTCATGAGATTATTACCTGCAGCTGTTATAGCAATGAGGAGAAGCATCAAGAAATATTTTCTTGGACCATCCAGTTCCACTGTGAACTTAGCAAAGGCACTGACAATGATGTGAAAAGAGTTGGCAGCAACACAAGCATCCGGTATGAAAGAGCTTAGATTGCAATTGAGAATTGTCCCACTTTGTCCCAGGAAACCCTACATACATAGAAAAAAGTTTTCTTAAATCACAGAGATGCTGAAATGATAAAATGGAACACCATTTATTTTTTGAAACTGAAAGTGCAGAGATGTAGGATGATGGCAATATCTAAAACAAATGAACCATAATTTTGCGACGTACAAGATAATAGTGCATATATGCTAAATTGAAAGATTTAAAGCAAACCATAGTCCTCCATTCACTGAAGTTTGCATCAACTCCCAACAGCTGGTTCTCATAAGTTTTAGAGTTTAGTACATCTTTTCAATTAGTTGCACTTTGTATTTAGTTCCCAATTAGATGGATCTTGGTCTGAAATATCTTACCAATTTGAAGAGCCTTGATAAGATCTAAGAAATAGATTTCAGAAAAGGATGGCACTATGTATTTAGTTCCCAATTAGATGCAACTTGATCTGCTATATCTTATCAATTTGGAGAGATTTGATACTAAGAAATAGATTTCAGAATAGGGTACTCTGAGGACTAATGGAAGGAAAGAAAACAAAGAAGATAAAAATTAGATGATCTAGCATGAAAATTTCCAGAATGAAATCACACTAAATGATGCCTAAATAAAATTTAGGCCACGAATATGTTCTGTCTAGCCAGAGACATGCAGAAGATCACATTTTGTTGTCTAACAGAAAAAAAAAAAAAACAGAAAGAACATGCACTTGGTTCTGGCATAGCTATGAAGACATAACTGGCAAGGGAGGAAAGAAAATAACTGCATGGACTCAACTCCTCAATGTATATGCATGGTTGTTTTGATCAGAATAGCTGCTCACTAGATAGAACCTATAAATAAGTATAAAAACATTTAGAATAAAAACAGTCTGCAAGATTTATAACATCAAAATTTGCTGACACAAAAGAAAGGTCTATAAGCGTAGAGTAATCTAAGCACCTTATCTAACAACATATGGGAAGATCTCTTCTACAAAGAGAAAATTCACTGAAGTCAAGATAACTGCAGCAAGGGTACTTCAACAACATAGATTCGACAAAATAGTTAGATATTTTCTGAAACTAAACTTAACATATCAACCATAATCAATAAATTTATACCAAAGAAGTCAATGGTCATACTGTAAACATAAAGAATATAGACTCATAAGATGAGATTTTTATATTATCCAACTCAGGAGATTCACTGTCCTCACATGTCAATAGATCAAGGACACATCAGATACTTTGGCTACATATGGGACTGTGAGGGCAGTTATTCTCGGTTGTTATTTTGTTCAAAGTGTTATTTTCTTCTTTCTATTTGTGAAACCAACAATACATGTTCCAAAGAGACATTGATAAATATCTTCTTAATTAATACCATTAAAATTGATTAAAACAGGTAAGACACTTGTTCGGAAAGAGACATTAAAATTTTAATACCATTACTCCATCCTTTTTGCCTTTTCAAATTATCAGAAACCTCAGAAAATAGACCAGAAAAGGCATATTTAAGTGACAATCCAGCACAATGCAAAATTTTGCCATCGATCAATCAAACAACCTGTGCAAGTTTAGCCTGGCAAATAGCACAGCAATTGATAAAAGAGGAGGCTTCAAATTTGTCTAAAGTACTTAAGTAAAGATAAAAACTTCAGATATAAGAAGCCAACTGAAACTTGCTTAAACAAAAAAAAAGCAAGAAGTTTACATCACAGAGTAATATTGATGTATTTAAAAAAAGTGGTCAGTGATTAAAAATTTATGTAAAAAGCTGTCCGTGACTAAAGCAGCACATGTAAATGCTCACTAGAGATACAACAAGACCTATGTCTAAGTAAATTTTGCAACCTTCCGATCCTTCCAACAACTACCAGTTATGCTCATTTAGAGGTGATCTTTTACCAGAAACCAGTTGTATGCTGTTCTTTAAAGAAATATACTTCCTATCATCTATTATGTCAGAGTTGAAGGGATCTTTCTTATCAAATTTTGTGACAGAATTCTCATCTTCAGCTTTCTGCAAGACCCTATCCCAGTTTCTCATCAGCTCTTCATCTGCATGATACATCATGCCTATCACATCATTAAACCCCATCATCTCTTGAATCAACTCTTCCTTTTCCGATAAGAGCTTCGCATTTATGTTATGAAGGGCCTCTATGTTGTCCTTGAGTTTTACTAATTGGTCCACCAAAGTTCTTTTCTCAATCTGCAAGAAATTTAGTTCATCCAGCACCTGAACATGCTTCTTCTCATTTTCCAAACTTTGCATGGACAGTTGAACTTTAAGTTGTTCTATGCAATTCTTTGAATTTAATGATAAAATTTCTTCAGACTTCAAGTTCGACTGCAGCATGTCAATCTCCTTTTCCAGTTCAACAGCAAAGATGCTTTGGAACTTGGACTCTTGCTCCGTTAACACATAAGTCGCAGCAATATACTCCAAATCATCATGAAGTGAGTGGATCTCAAGTTGCTTGTCTTTGAGTTGAGAATCAGTGGTCGCTTCCACAGAACAGGTAACATCTTCTTCAAGAAAAATAACATCATGCAGAAGTACAGTGATACTCTTGTCATAATCTTCCATGACTTGTAAATACTTAAATATTTCTTGCTCGAACATCATCAAAATTGTAGTTTCTCTTGATATGAACTTTTCTTCCAGCTTATTAATTAGCCCCTGGGTTTCCTTTAGTCTCCTATGAGTGTATTTTGCAAATTCAAGAAACTTCTTCTCTGTTTTGGAGAATTTCTTAACTTCTGATTTAAACAGAGAGGCAAACTTAGACTCTATTCTTCCATTATCTTCTTCAAGTAAGACCACATGTTGCTTGAGCTCTTCTATTGTCTTGTCTTTCTCTTTTGTCAGTTCAAGAAGATCCTCCTTTACTTGCCTGAGTTTATTTTCAGCTTCCATCTTGGCAACAATTGCAAAATCCAAATTTTTTCTGGTTGCTTTGTTTTCATCTCTGTAGTTATTCAATTCAGTCTCTAAATCAAGCTTGATTTTCTCCATAATGGAAGTTTGCCATTGCAGTTCACATTGCATTTTACTCAGTTCAGTCGTTTTCTCAGCAAGAGCATAGTTTGCTCTATCCAGCTCATCTGATGCACTTCGAAGGTCATCTAAGATGTTGATTTCCTTCTTAGAAGCCTGTTCTTTTATGTAACCAAGGTTCCTGTATGATTCTTCAAGCATCCCTCTGCATTCCTCCAGCTCTTTCTCCAGCAGACCATACTTCTGAGCGACAGTTTCTAGATAGTTAGCCCTTCTCTGCAATGGCTCAAATGCATCATGTTCTTTTTGTGTCGTAGCTTGTGCTTGAATAAGAGCAGTGTTCTTCTCCAATTGTCCCATCAAAACATCAAATTTCCCTGCATATATTGTATTATGCTGTGACATCTCAAGTTTTAAGTTCTCAATAACTGAGCAAGACTCGGAAAACTTTGATTCAACTAACAAAAGAACCGTTGCTATCTCTTCAATATCCAACTTCTGTTGCATTAATAAAGACTGGGAGTCTTCCAACTCAAGCTGCAAATCCAAAAACCACTTATCTTTGGAATTTAATTGGCAAAGACAATCATCCAAATCTTTTTCTAGCTTCACTACGTGGGTCCTCCATTCAATTTCTTTGGCTTTCAGCTTCTCAGCACATCTCCTGTGGGCATGCTCCAGAGCTCGAAATTTGTTTCTTAGAGTCTTCAAGGAATAAGCAGTATCAGCTTCAACTGCTTGAGCATCTTGGTATTCTCTCAAAGATGTTTGCAGCTCCTGATTTTCTTGTTCGAGGTGCGCACTCTTGAATTCCATCTCTTTAATGAGTGTACTCTTAGTAGCCAAAGAAATCCTCAAGGAGACGATCTCCTCATCTCTTTTTGCTGTCAATGCCTCAATTGTTGATGTAGCTTCTTCGTATTCTGAGAAAATGTTGTCATACAATTCTTTCGATTCAGAAATCTGAACTTCAAGCAGCTTCCTTCGACTCTCCTCATGGGCCAATGCTTGGTTGCACATCTTCAGCTTCGAACTCAGATCTTCAATGACTACAGCTTGAGAATCAAAGTTCAATTGCAAAGTTTGAATCTTGTCGAACAAAGTAGATCTGTCCAATCCCCACAACTTCTTGGCCACCCGAAACTCATCTTGAAGTTTACCATGTGCTTCTTCGAGATGCTTAAATTGTTCCATTTTCCACTTTAGTTGATTCTCGACATCCATTTTTTCCTCCTCTAATTTCTGCAGCATTTCTCCTCTTCGTCTCACTTCTTTAGAAGCCTGAGCTCTAAGCTCTGCATCAGAGCACTGCTTCTGAGACTTGATCAGAAGACCATTGAGCCCTTTAATCTGTTCCTTGTAGGAACAGGTTTCTCTCTCCTGTTCTTCCAATTTTGTGTTCGCTTCATCCAAAGCCGAGGCAAGCTCTCTATTTCTCCCTTCCAAATCTAGCACCTTCTCCCTAGTACTAGCCCTGAGGCTCTCGTTCAGGAGAGCTAGCTTCTTCAGAGCAGACTCCTTCTCCATGAACCGAGATTCAAGATCCTCGTACATTTTCTTGGACAAGGAAATCTCCTCCACCTTTCCATCAATCTCTGCAGACTGCTTCTCAATCTGTGCCTTCGCCTCTTGGAGCCGAGCAAGTTGCGCTTCATGGGCTCGCCTCAAGTTCTCGGACACCTCAGACTTGGCCCGGTATTCTTCCCTGAGGGTCTCCATTTCAGACCTCAAGTGCTCCAATTTTCTGCACACTTCTTCCATCCCCAGTTCAGCGGTGATTCTTGATCTCCGACCTAAAATAATTTGTCAGAGTTCTTTAGTCACAGGAGGAATCCACTGAACTTATAGAAAGAAATGTTCCTCACATTGCATCAGTCAAATAACGAAAAAGCAACACACGTCCTACAAGCCAACACATCACAGTAATTTTGGTTCTGCCGCTATTAAACGGAAATTACAAATTAATTCACCGGAACAAAGTTCCGGATCACCAAAGCAACGAAAAAGTTTCTCATTTTGGAAATCGTCAGAAGCGGTCGCAAAAGGTAAACAGATGAAACTCCAGAAAACACGGCATGAATAATGCGTCAACCAAATTAAGGGCAAAGCAGTGAGAACATCCAAAACGAAACACATTGCAGCAAAATTAGTTCTTTCATCAAAACAACGCGAAAGGGTTCAAAAAAATCCCATTTTGCACAAAGAAAATAGAAAGGAATGTCACAACAAATTAATAGATGAAATCCAAAGAAACAAAGTCAAAAGTAAAACGAGGATCTAGAGATTAGGATGATCCAACAAGTTCGACATTGCACGCAGATCGTGAAAACTTTCATGTTAAAGTGCAAAGAATCTGTTCGATGTCTTGTTTGAGAATCAAAAAAGAGGGGGAAAAAAAAAAAGGAAGGCCTGGAGTTGGGAGAGGGAGAGGAGGAGGAGGACCTGGAAACGGAAAGAGGTGAAGGGCCGGCCGTGGTGACGGGCCTCAAACTCCGGCAGATGCTGCGGCCGAGGAGATGTCGGACATAAATGAAGCGAAGCCGACCGCAAGCGGATTGTAGTGACAACTGATGCGTTGATCTCTCATTTCACTTCTCCGGATGAAGAGGTGTGTTTGAAGTTTCGGCGGGCGGTTTGGAAATCTCAACAGTTCAAATTAGGTTACGGCGATTGAAAAGGTACGGCTTCTTTGAAAGCTTTAAGATTGGTGCCATGAGGATAATCTTTTCTTTTAACGGGTGGGATGAGTTAGATGATTTGGTCCCAAATAATATATATATATATTATATATATATATTCATGTAATACTTAAAATCTTACATATTTGTCTTATAGACAATCAGAGTTAAGGATGTTTTAGATATTTTTACATAAATTTAAAATTAGTAAACATGATTAATAGCTTCTTAGCGTAAGTTTTGGATGGTATTTAAATGGGAGGGGTGGAGAATGTTGAAACTTCAATTAATGTACATATGTTACATTAAATTTTATAGGGACGTGCACATTGTTTTGAAATTTTTTAGGAATAAATATGTAAAAGTATTAATTTATGAGAACCTGGTCGAGTTGGATCATCTTAATTCGCTAGCATAATTCGATCTCACCTGAACTTGAACATGGACCCGAATCAATCTTCCATTGCTACTCCTATTTTTAGATTTTGTCCTTGAAAAATAAGCAGTATTTGTCATTCAAATTGTATGATTGGCAAAATCTATTTGCAATGTCTGAAAAGAGAAGGGAGTAATTTAAGCTGCATGTAGGTCCAAGAAGTTCTTATTTCTCCACTGCAAATTTGCCGGTCAAGCTTCTTGCCACTGGAGAAGGAGAAGGTGCAGAAGAATAAACGATGAGAATTAGAGGCTGTGGCACAAAAGCAGAAAAAGGTTCATCTCAGCAAGCGATCAAACTCACCTGTGGAATCGGCGTTGACCACCACTAGCTTCTTCTCCATGCAATTAGATGGCAGCGAAAGGGCGAGAGGGGCCAGGCTGCGATCGATGGGGTCCTGAGTGAGCACGCAGATGTTGTCGAGTCCTACTTCGTCCTGCAGTTTCTGATTCAGTTCGAAGGCTCTCGTTCCGGCAAACGTCAAGCCACGCCAGCCGCTGTTCTCGTCCACGTCCCAGGCGGCATCTGCGACGTTGAACAGGGAAGTCTCGCTCTTGCCCTCGACCTGCGCATTCAGTGGAAAGTAAATGCGTTGACATGAAACTGATGGTCTTCTGCTTGATGACGACAGGAACGAGTACCATGTGACGATCCGTATAGGGTACAAGAGAAGCTCGGCGAACAAAATCCTCGAGATCGAGTCGGTGCAATGAAGCTGAGGAGGGAAAATCTACCTTGGAGGAGGAGGACGAGGTGGCAGCAGCATCGATGGTCGAAGAGGGGATAATTGCACTGGAGGAGGAAGCATCGCCACCTGTGAGAATCTGGGAGGTAGCAGCGTCGTTGGCCGCAATGGAGGGGACAACTGTACTGGAGGAGGAGGCCTGGCTGCTTGTGAGAATCCAGGAGGGAGGATGGGAAGAAAAGGATTTGTCGGCTGCCTTGGAGAAGACTGGAGCTGCGTTTGTTGCGGAGAAGAGGATGGCCACTGTGGACGAGGAAGCAGCGGCATCGTTCGCCGAAGAGGAGGGGACAACTGCCGTGGAGGAGGAGGAAGCAGCGGTGTCGTTGGCCACAGAGGAGCGGACAACTGCCGATGAGGAGGCATGGCCCCCGTTGAGAAGCCAGGAGGGAAGATAGCACGAAAAGGATTCGTCGGTCGCCTTGGAGAAGACAGCGGTTGTGTCGGTCGCTGAGGAGCCGATGGCCACCGTGGAGGAGGAGGAGGAGGCATTGCCACCTGTGAGAAGCCAGGAGGGAACATAGCGAGAAAAGGATTCATCGTCAGCCTTGGAGAAGGCAGCAGTTGTGTTGGTCGCTGAGAAGCCAGTGGCCACTGTGGAGGAGGAGGCATGGCGACCTGTGAGAAGCCCGGAGGGATCATAGGCAGAAAAGAATTCGTCCATCGCCTTGGAGGCACCAATTGTGTCGGTCGATGAGGAGCCTATGGCCACGGTGGATGAGGAGGAAGCAGCAGATACGGTAGTGACAGAGGAGGGGACAACTACCCAGGGGAAGGAAGCGCCGTCGTTGGAGGGGGAAGCGCCGTCGCTGGTTGGAGCTTGGAGGCGGGTCATGGAACGACGGGGTGGAGGTTTGGGAACATCCAACGAAGAGGAGTCGTCGGCTGCGACGGGGAAGGCAGAAGTTGGATTGGTCGCGGAAAGGGAGGAAGCGCCATCGCTGCTTCGAGATTTGAGGCGAATCTTGAAACGACGGGGTGGAGGGCTGGGAGAAGGAGACGAGTCGTCGGCGGCGACGGGGAAGGCAGAAGCTGGATTGGTCGCGGAAAGGGAGGAAGCGCCATCGCTGCTTCGAGATTTGAGACGAATCTTGAAACGACGGGGCGGAGGGCTGGGAGAAGGAGCCGAGTCGTCGGCTGCGACGGGAAAGACAGCAGCTGGAATGGTCGCGAAAGAGGAGGCAGCGACGTCGCTGGTTCTAGATTGGTGGCGAATCTTTCGACAACGGGGTGAAGGTCTGGGAGAAGGTGCGGAGTCGCCGACTGCATTGGTCGCGGCGGAGGAGGAGGCGCCGTCGCAGGCTCGAGATTTTCCGCGAAACTTGAATGGAGGCGGCGGAAGCGGCCTCCTGACATGACCCTCGAGGACTTCGACGTCCCAAAGAAACCAGTCGGAGCTGTCGCTGGTGACGCGCTTCGAGTTGCTGACCATCACCGTGTTGCGCCACCCCGCGTCGGCAAAGAGAAAGTCTCCAAAGCAGCAGCGGAAGAAGAAGCGGGAGCCGACGGGGAGCGGCTGCCATTCCACGCAGTCCACGTCGGGATCGCCGGTGACGAGTTGGACGACAACCTTGTCGGTGAAGAGGTCGAGGCGGGGATGGCTCGAGAAGGGAACAGAAAGGTAGCGGCCACGGCAGCTCCTGAGCCGGATCCGGGCCTCGTCTTCGCCGTCGCTGTCGCTGTGGACGAGTTCGACGGCCCACCGGGCACCGTCGGAGGAGCCATCCGGGTGCTGCCTCACGCGCCTCCCGTCCTCGGCCGCCACCAGGTACTTCTTGTGGTTGCTCTGCAGGCGAACCGCTATCACCTCGGTGAAGAACTCCATGGGCGACGACTCCAAACACTGAAATCTTGAATTCTTGATCCCAAGAACCCGGCAAGCTTGTGAAGGGCAACGGATACAGGTTGAGATGCGGGTGAAGGTACTCTTTGTGTTTGATACGCCAATGACTCCATGTTGGGCCGGTTCAAATCGAGGGGTTAAGCATGCCACCCGGTCTAAAGTGAGAATTATCTATCTAGACCGGTCTGATCAGAGCCGCCTAGATTCGTTTCTAGACCGGTCTTCATTAATTGTTTTTTTCTCGCATCCTCTACCACCAACATCTACATGTTTATATAACAACTAATATAAATATTAATTAATTTTCAGACTTTTCTTCATAAAAAAATATTTTTATGCCTTTGAGAAGGAAATTAATGAAAGAGATGATTATTGGAAGGACCCACCACCGGTGGGTTACTTTGTTGAATCCCAACCGCCATTTTAAACTGTTTAAAGTCATGTTATGTCTCTTAGAAAATTTATTGATTCTCTTGATGTGTTTTCTATGGAAGCGAGTTTCTTCGTATTCAAATTCAGTAATCAGAATGATCTCATTAAAGTCATGTTATGTCTCTTAGTACATACACAATAGACTTCTCATTCTTTTCTCTTAGGACCGTAAAGTTTAATTGAAAAAAATAAACTTAATTATCATCCTACATTCGGTTAAATTTTATAATCTTCCTTTGTTTATATAGACTCCAAAGTTTATCGGTTGGCAAGTCCCTATTTATGGATCAACTTACAAGCAAGAGGGAATGAATTGAATTTGCAAAGGTGTGTATCGATATCCCTTCTTTAAAAGAACTACTAGATTATCTTAGGATATTTCTAAATGACAAGCATGATTACACTATCAAGATTGACTATGACTAGAGGCATGTGAGGTGCTCCTAATGCAACATCTTTGGCTATGTTACAAAGAATTATCCTATTAATAATACTAAGTTCAAATGGTTTCCTAAATCAAGCAATGATAAAAAAGATATTCCTAGTGCGCTTGAAGTTCTCAATGCACTCGTTTCATTTACTTCTAATTTCCAAGATAAGATAGTCGAGACTCTTGTTATTGAGGAAAATTCTAAAGGAAATGTGCCCCCTAAAGATTTTATAGCAATTTGTATACTTGGGTCTTTCTCCTTTTTTAAGAATTCGAATAGGACCAATTCACTTAGCCTTTCTTGCTCTAAAACTGATGAGATAAAGTCCACTAGAGATCATGACAAGGGTAGGATCTCCAAATCAGATTTTATAAACTTAGAGCTAATTTTTTTCTCCCCTTTAAATGAGGATGATGAGATGATAAAACTCTTATTTTAAAAATAAGGTTTTCAAATGTAATTATAAGTGTGGTAAAGTAAACAACCGCCCCTATTAAGTAGCCCACATGATCCTTAATATTTGTTATGATCAATTTCAGAATGTACAATATTAGGAGCCTCAATGCCCCTATTAAACAAAAGATTGTTAGATATTCTATGATAAAAAATCATATCAAATATTTTTTCATATTGGAGCCTTACATTTAGGAAACTAAGGTAAATTCTATATTAAGCAATATGTTTTGATATTGGAGATGTCTTATAAACTTTTCTATTAATTCTTCACGTATTTGGTGTATTTCAAATCTCACTATATTTTCGATTGACATAATTACTATTTACCCCCGAGCTTTGTCATAATTTATATTGACATATGAATCTTTTAATTTTTTATGGTTTATGGACTCTATATCGAGGTTAATCATACTAGTCTTTGGGACTCCCTCTTCCAATTATCAACTTCTATTTATGGTCTTTGGATAGTGTTAAGAGACTTCAATACTATTTTATATTCTCACGAAAAGATTGGTGGGCACCAATTTTATATGATGAAAATTATTGATTCTCTCAAAATTGAGATTATTTGACCTTAAAAATGAAAGGACAACATCTAATGCGATCTAATAAAACAGTTAGAGCACAATGAATCATGAGTAAGTTAGATAGAATGTTGGTGAACCAAGATTGGATATCTAGATTTGTTGTTTTTGAAGCTTGATTTCTACTCTAAGATATGTCTAATCACTCAATAACAATTAATCAATTTAGTCAA
Source organism: Musa troglodytarum (assembly GCA_023547065.1). Taxonomy (NCBI): domain Eukaryota; kingdom Viridiplantae; phylum Streptophyta; class Magnoliopsida; order Zingiberales; family Musaceae; genus Musa; species Musa troglodytarum. The sequence continues at coordinate 30,323,751 of CP097506.1, forward strand.
CTTCACTTCTTCAAATTTTGGACTTCTCAAACTGGTTTCTTCAAAGAGGTGGAGGTATGAAACTCCTTTATCATTCATAGTAGTCATATTTCTCCTACCCATATGTTTATTTTGATTTAGAAGCTGAAAGTGCTAAAAACTAAGCTCAAAGTTAGTTTGGTTGTGTCTATTAAGATCATAATAGCTCTCTCCAATCTATTCGAGATCAATTATATCTTATTCAAACAAATATTGATTCTTCTCCTTTGGACAGAGATCTTTAAAAACATAAACAAACTCTCTCTATCGAGCTGCACAAACTCCTTGATATAAAAAAAATCATCCTTATAGAAATCTAGGGACCTCTAATTAAATTATAGGGATGCTAATACCCCTTATTTCTTTCATTTTTTTTGTGCTCATAGGAATCATAATTCCATTCTATCCTTAGTGGGGATGGCAACCTTATCCAGGAGGAAAAACTACAGAGAGATAATCAAGTTTTATAAAACCTTCTTTCTCCTTCCTTACACACTAGAAGGTTTTCTCAATCAGTGATTTTTTTATTTTAATGCTCACTTTTATATTTCCTATTATTAAGAATGATATTGTTTCTACCGTAAAGGACTTATTTCCCTTACCCTTGTTCCTGAAAAGAATCTTTAGTCTTTTGTTGACTTTAGACCTTTTTAAGAAGAGTACTTGATCAATTTATTTCAAAGATTATATCTGATAGATTTATTAAGGTGCTTCTTAATATTATTGATACAAACCAATATGCTTTCTGTTGGAAAATCCAGGGGCGACATCATATACGCAGCGGAAGAATAAAAATAAAACATCCTAGATTTTCATGAAAAGTTTTCGTCGTCGTGTGAAGATTAGTGCAAAAATACAAATCGATAAATCCGAAAACTGCGTATGTAAAAGGATAGCACCTAGGGAGATCGTATATGCTTGAATTCCTGTAGATCAATATGGAGGATGAAGGAGGTCAAGCGTCATTCTCTCTAGCAATGATCTACACAACAGGGATTGCGAAGATGCTCCTTTCTAGGGAGAGGAGAACAGGAGGTGGCTACCAAGAAGACCCTCAATCTATAGACATTTGGTTTCCTCCTATTTATAGAGGCCCCCTATAAACCCTAATGGATCCTGTCCTATTGAGTATTAGATCTCTATCCAATTACCCAAGCCTCTTAGATTAATAGATCTTTATCTAATAGTCTAGCTCTTATTGGATCTTATCCATGGGATCCAATAATATAGGGGCTTATTGGATATCCAATAAGATAGGGGCTCCGGTGGATATCTCACATCCCAACCTCTATTCATCGTAACACCTACCATATGTGTGTGACTCTCAGGCCCAATATTGAGCTGGTTGTGAGTCATACTTGTCAGAACTCCTTCTAACTTAGTGAATTATTATCTCCATAATAATTCACTTGACTCATCGACTGCGAACATACTAGGCCACTACGCCGTAGGCTCTAAATGATATAGGGGAATCCAATCCTTTGGACTTATCTGTCCTCAGTTACCATGTACATATAGTCCATCATCCATCTAATATCCCAGAGATCGTATATCGGGCATTGTGCTGTCAAACCCATATGGTTTTCAATCGAGTCTTGCTCTAATCGGATTCTTCTAGAGAACTCTCTCTCTCTCTCAATTCGAATGATCTTGGCTAGGGATTTACCCAAGCAAGAATACATGGAATATTTCTCTCATGATACTAAGAGTGGATAATCCTCTATTGACACTCCATTGCCTTCGTAAGATTGGCTATCATTTACGAGAATTAGTTGTACTAGATATAGAACTTTCCAAACTTGTAAGTCCAATGTCAAAGAATGTAGTACTCATACAAGGCATCTTTGGTATCTTAAGTCTAAGGACCAGATACGCTACTAGGATTATGGAATCGTTATCTGACGTGAGGTATCAATAACCATCCAGCATTCAATAAGCGGATCAATTAGTGAACTCATTCTCCAATGAGCACCTATATTGTACCCTTAGTATCCCCACACAAGTAGCTATGAGACCAGCCACCTCTATCATATGGATGGGTATATAGTGTTAAATTGAATTGTAAAAATAAAAGTATATTGAATATGGCTGAATAGAGCCTCATTTATATACATAAGAAGAGAGGATCTCCCTCAACTGTCCACCAAGATTTTCTCGTGCAGTTGAGAAAATCCTATATGTTATCATGCCCCCGCAAGATTGTGCTCTTGTCAAGGACATTGATCTTGGATCAATGTAATAAAAATAATTTACGAGCGAGAGGCTTCGTTAGTGAGTATGCTAGTTGATTAGCCGTATGTACGTGAGAAACACGTAATTGATGTCTGACAACTTGATCTCGTATGAAGTGGAAGTCAATGGCAATATGCTTCATGCGTAAGTGAAATACTGGATTGACACATAGATAGGTAGTTCCAACATTATCGTAGTATATTGTAGGAGGAAATGTATAGTTGACGTGGAGCTCCTTGAGCAAATTTATGATCCAATTTAGTTTAGCGGTAGCTGTGGCGATGGCACGGTATTCAGGTTCAGTTGTGGATCGAGCAACTGTCTTTTGTTTCTTAGAACTCCAACTGATTGGATTAGCTCCAAGGAAGATAATATATCCAAACGTGAACATTCTATCATCAAAGTTTCCTGCCCAATCAGCATCAACAAAGGCATGAAGATGAAGCGGGGCGTGTTTGCGGAGAAAGAGTCCATGATTGAGAGTCCCCTTAAGATATCGCAAAATTCGTTTGACCGCAGACCAATATATGTTAGATGGTCGATGCATGAATTGTGACAATTTATTGACTGCAAATAAGATGTCTGGACGGGTGAGAGCCAAGTACTGTAAAGAGCCAAGTATTTACCGGTATTGAGTAGAGTTCGTAGTAGAGCTTCCATCACATAATTTCAATGATTCACTAGTAGAGAGGGGAGTGGCAACCTCTTTATCATCCTACATATTTATCTTTGATAATAAGTATTGAATTTACTTTCTCTGTGATAGGAGGAGACCTGAAGAGATGAATGTTGTTTTTATTCCTAGAAAGTAGCTCAAGGTGTCTAGATCTTTGAGAGAGAATCGAACGACTAGCTGCTTTAAGAATGCATGGATCTCCAAAAGATTATTTCCTATAACAATAATATCATCTACATACACTAGAAGATATATTATATTTTCATTTTGTTATCGTAGGAATAATGAGGTATCAGACTTGGAATTAATGAAACCCGTTGATGTTAAAAATATGCCAAGTTCATTATACCAAGCTATTGGAGCTTGACGAAGTCTATAAATAGCTTTTTGTAGTTTACAGACATACCTTTGACACTATGGATGAACGAAGCCAGGAGGTTGCTGCATGAAGACATCTTTAGTTAGAGTCCCCTGTAAAAAGGGATTGTTAATATCCAATTATCGTATATGCCAACCTTTTGAGATAGTCAAGCTCAAGATAAGCAAGATTATTGTGGGTTTGACAACCGGACTGAATGTCTCGGTAAAATCAACACCAGGTTGTTGATGAAACCCTTTGGTGACTAGACGTGCTTTATACCTAATAATAGATCCATCTGGGTTCGAAAGACCCATTTACACCCGATAATATTTTGTGTATGATGAGAGGGCACTAGAGTCTATGTAGAGTTATGAAGAAGAGCATCATATTCTTCACATATGGCTTTATACTAGTGAGGAGATTTTTGAGCTTGAGTAATCGTGGTGGGTTCACTAGCCTCAAGTGAAGAGTTCGTTATAACATGTAGATCAAGGAGTTGACGTGGTTTAAAAATACCACTTTTGGAGTGTGTTGTCATTTGATGACTAGGAGCTATGGAAGTGGTAAGTTGGGTTATTGGTATAGTCGGTGGTGAGTCATCGAGAATAATCGGATTAGTCTATGGTACTTCAATAGCACATGATCACGTAGCTGAGGGCATTGCTTCATTAATAGGGGAAACTTGTGAGGAAGGGATTAGAGAAATAATAGGGGGAGTAAGGAGCTATTGAGCAGGAGGAGTGTACTGACCAGGAGGGTTAGGATTGAATGGTGTTGTGGGAGGTTCATGTGACGGAATTGGGAAGGTACTCTAGTGATGTTTGTTTATCGGAGTATCTTGCATGGTAGGATACGCATGATTTTGAAAAGGAAAAGAAGACTCCACAAAAATAATGTGATGTGATAGAAAAACTTTTTGAGTTTGTGATTCGTAGCACCGAAAAGCATTATGTTCAAGAGAGTATCTAATAAAAATGCAAGGCTTGGATCGTGGTGTTAGCTTATGTGAGGCATAAGGACGTAGCCACGGAAAACATAGACAACCAAAGACTTTGAGTTTATGCAGGTTTGGAAGCTTGTGGAATAATTTCTCAAATGGTGACTTGTTTTGTAGAACTGGAGTGAGCATACGATTAATGAGATAGATAGTAGTTTGAAAGGTTGTTGTTCAAAAAGTTGATGGCATTGAGGCCTGATGTAGAAGTGTGAGCTTAGTTTCAATTATATGTTGATGTTTACGTTCAGCAGAACCAACTAATTGAGGAGTATGAGGGGGTGACTTGAGGTGTTGTATACCACAAGCTGCGAGACAAGATGTGAGGGCTTGATATTCGCCTCCGCCATCAGAGTAAACTATTTTAATGGAAGACTGAAAAAAATTTTCGACCAACTTTTTAAAGTTGGTAAAGATTGTGGAAACTTCGGATTTATAACAGAGGGGATATAACCATGTGTACTTAGTAAAATAGTTAACAAAAATGACATAAAATCGAAACTTATCAAAAGAAAGCATTAGGGCAGGACCCCAAACATCAGTATAAATAATTTCGAATGGTTTAGAGCAAGATAAAGAGGATGTTCCAAAAGGTAGTCTATGACTTTTATTACTACGATAAGCATCACAATAAGTTATAATACTGCTAGTAGTAGAGGTAGGAAGTGAATAACGAAAAAGTAACTTTTGTTGAATAAAGGACGAGGGATGACCAAGACGTTGATGCCACACATCAATTGGAGCTGCAACTGAAGAGTGAACATTGGGCTAGTTTACTTGCGAAGCTGATGGCCACTCATAAATGTTGTCTTTATTCTGGCCTTGGACTAAGGATGCCCCCGTGCTCAAATCCTTGACAAGAAAGGAGTAAGGAAAGAATTCAATTGAGGTATTGTTTTGTTTATAGAATTGAGAGACAGAAATGAGATTTCGTTTAATGTGAGGTGCACACAAAACATCATCAAGCATGAAGGTTGTGGTAAGTGAATTAAGCATTGTGGAACCAGTATGAGTGATAGGAATTCCTTTACCATCACCGATGATGATATCTTCATTGCTGTCATAGTTGTTGTGGAGAGACAAGTTCTGAAGATCAGAGGTGATGTGATGCACTAGAGTCTACAATGCAATTAGGTTAGCTAGTTATCGGAGTAGTCATGAGATTGGCTTGCGGTCACTATGTTGGAGTAGGGAGTCGAGGTCAAGATCGACAGACTTTCGTAGAATGTCCAGCTTTATCACACAACTGATAGATGATTCGATGATGGCCTCTAAGGTCAGGACGCCAGGGCTGATGATTGTAGGGGTTACCACCTTGATGGTGAGGATGAAAGTATTGATAAGATGGATGGGGAAGGTTTGGTGTGGGACCCACAAGGTAAGGAGGCAACTTAGCCGGACCTTGATTGACGTGCTTATTGTATTGGCTGCTCTTCCTCTTAGATTTTTGACTGACTTGAGCTGTGATAGTTAGTCTGGGCAACTTGTCATCACGCTTCAAATATGTCTCGTAATCAGTCAACTTATCATAAAATTCTTCGAATGATATTGGTGAGTCGTGTGCCCGAATTACGACTGCCAATTCTTTGTATTCGTCCCTTAGGCCATTAAGGGTGTGGACGAGGACTTCTTCTTCACTGAGGGAATGACCTATCAAAGCCAAGTCATCGATGATAACTTTAATATTTTGTAAGTAATCAGCAATAGTACTTCCCTCTTGTTTCACTTTCATCAGATTGGATAAAAGTCCGAGCATGCGAGTACGCGAGCAATTTGCCAATGTGGTTTGCAACTTGGACCATGCTTCTGCAGCAGTCGTACATGAAGATATTAGTGGAGCGACGGACCCAGCGACTAAGGCTTAAATAGCTTGGAGGATGAGGCGATCTTGACGTAACCACAGTTTGTGAGCTGGATTTGGTATTGGACTGGGTTCTCCTGGGATGTTGAGCACTGCAGGTGGACGATGGAGAGAGCCATTGATGTAGCCTAGGAGGTCATATCTAAATAGACGTTTAGAAAATTATGTACGCCAAGATGCATAATTTCTGCCTTTGGATAATTTGAAAGGAATAAGTGCTGCAGCATTGATAGTGATAAGGCTTGGAGGTTGAGAAGTGTTATGGTTCCCTATAGGGATAACGACTGAAGTGTTAGAGGTAGACGATGAAGCCATTTGATGATACGATGGTGTCAATCAGTTGTGAAATTTGTCGGATGTAGACTGTCAAATGTGGATAACACTAGGTAGCAATCTTGATGTGCCTTTGATGTGAGCTAAAGGGGCAGCTTCCTCAGTGTCTTGCTACTGTAGATCATCACGGTAAAAGAGGCAGTGGAGAGGAGCCTTCGATAGAGGAGGCAATCGGTTGTGATTGATGTAGACCACAAAGTTCGATGGCCGAAGAGGCAACGGAGAGGAGCCTTCGGCAGAGGAAGCAGTCGGCTCCGATGGGTCACAGGAAGGAGAGCAAAGTGTTTACTATCGCTAGACAGTGAGGAAAGAGGAAATCGCAATCACCCCGCCGGATTGGTTCTGCTGCGAGCGATGCAGAGAAGCATGTGACTTCTGTTGCTTGCTTGTATCATTTCAAGGAACGAGTGCAGGAGAAGGAGGGGCAGCCGCTTGGTGCAGAATAGGCGTCGAAGACTCAATCGGTGTAGATCGTACCATTCGGTGGAGTTCGACGGCAGAGGAGAGAGCGTTCTCGGTAGAGGAGAGCGCCGAGGCTGAAATCAGCGACGCTGTCCTATTTCTGTCACACCGCACGCTTGCTGCGGTAGTTTGAGAAAGCAGTGGCGTCGATGGTCGCTTGTAGTGATGGCAGTGGAGAGGGAGCAGTAGGAGGTGCAGGGAGGGAGAGAAGGTGGTAGAGGGGAGAGAGTCCTTGGTGACGGCACGGTGGACCAAGGATGTGCCACCATGCACCAAGGATGTGCCACAATCGTAGTCGCTTGTGAAGAGAGTTTACGGCTGTGACTCAAGAGGAGGTAGCGAAGAGGGAGAGGAAACGGCGGGCTGCGACAAGGCAGGGGGCAGGAGGGGAAGAAGCTACTGCCGGTGCATGTGAAGCGGAGGAGCTCGTCTTGATAACGTCGAGACTCCTGTCAGCACGACTATGCACGGTGCGCTTCTTCTACGATAAGGCAGGGGGTAGGGGGATTTCGTAGAGGAGCAACTCAGCGGGATTTCACAGAGGAGCGGCTCAGCGGGATTTCGCAGAGGAGCGGTTGCCGATGTAGAGAGAGCGAGACAGAGAGGGCTCTGCTTTTGCCGAGGAAGGAGAGTAGAGTGAGGAAATCTCTATCACCTCACTGGTCCTTGCCGATTGGTCCGACCACTGCTGGGCCTGAACGGGGTGCTCGTTTGACACGATTGGACATAACTCCTGCACCATCGATGATTGCGGGTCCGGCCAGGTGGAGTGCAACAGCGCCTGGGCTGCTCCACCTGCAACACTTGGTTGGGCGATGGCAGTGCTGGTGATGATAACCAACAGTTGGGTGACGGCAGCAAAGAATACTCTGCTTCGGTGGGTTCTGCTCCAACGTCCAGATGCATGGTGTTTTTCACGCTGCATGGAAGTCAACCGCACGAGAAAAGAAGGAAGCTTTGTTGTCGACGCTATCGTTGGATAGCGAAAAGAAAAGGAAGAAAGAAAAATATCTTGCTCAATGCAAGGGCTCTGATACCATGTTAAATTGAATTGTAAAAATAAAAATATATTGAATATGACTGAATAGAGCCTCATTTATACACATAAGAAGAGAGGATTTTTCTTAATTGTCCACCGAGATTTCCTCGTGTAGTTGAGGAAATCCTATCTGTTATCATATAGCACATAAGTCTGTCCGGTTATCTTGAAGTAAATCTCGAGTAACCTATGACCGGGATTATTTAGGATTCGTGTTTAAAGGTGAATCGATCTCATTATCATGATCTCATTATGATCCAATTCCCATTGCACAAATCCAAGGACATCACAATATGCATATGAATAATGTGAGAAAATATCAATAATCATAAGCAAATAGATTCACACAGCGTGTTACAGGTGCTATCACTCATGTGATTGGCTTGTAGGACATCTATAACTACTATTTTCTTCAAGAGTTAGTCAACTCATGAAAATATAGTCTTATATCATAAAAATTGGTCTTTCTCCAAGAATGGGTTTGAAAATTAATCTCCACAAGGTCCATGATTCTGTTAGATAAGATTTTTTTTCTATATTTACTAAAAATACATAAATTCCTAACGCAGTTCATCGATTGGGTGTGGGCATACATCAGAATAACTTTTTTCATTGGTAACTTAAATAGTATTAATGTAAGATTATTAAAGGGGATTAGGGGTCTCAGACAAGATTACTCTATGACCCTTATCTCTTTCTAATTACTATGCAGAATCTAACCAATCACTTAAATAATACAATTATCTAAGGAAAATTTCAACTATATTATCACCTTATGTTTATAGATGACCTGTTTATATTCTCAATAGCAAATCTCTCCTCAACTACCATTATTTATGATATCATCTATCAATTTACGAATGATTTTGGGCTGTAAGACAATGCAAAAAAAGTCTTTGCAAGATGTTTGCGAGATACTTAATAAGATATACCAAACTTATTGCATATGCCTACTGGTTCTCTTCCTATCACTTTCTTAGGCATATCTTTGATTAGCAAGAGATTATCCTTCTTAAATTGTATATCTCTTGTGCAGTTTATTGTGAACATAATCTAGTGTTGAAAGAGTCACCATCTCTCATATGGTGAAAAGCTTATCAATTTAACTCAACCAGAAATTAAAACCAACAGTGAAAAGCTTCAACGGAGACTTATCCTCCGCGGTTGGACTGAACAATTTCGGTTCAGTTTATCTCAGACCGTGATGTCTACAATCATACCCAGATCGGTTCCAGATCACTAAGATGATCGAACTTGAGCTCAAACATCGAGCAAGGAAGCCAAGTCTGCAACACAGACCAATCAAGAATTGCAAGCGTTCGACGAAGAGAAGCCACAGAATTGCATCAGTCAATTCATACGGAATTGAGAGCAACGGGCGGCGGAGGGTGGTCCCATCGACTACCGTGGTTCGATATTACTGGGGATGCATGCTGGCCGGGAAGGGGGCGGGGACGAAAGAGTTTCAAAGTCAGAGTCGAGTTCGATGTCCCACAGAAACTGGTCCAACGTGTGGATGTCCTGCAGGTGACAGTTTGATAGTTTGTACAACCTCAGGGCGGTCTCGTCAACCATCAGATAGTGCGGCTGCGAAACCGCCATCAGAAAGTCGTCGGAGAAGCACCTCAGGATGAACCGGTGCTCCACGGGGACCAGCGCCCACTCATAGCGGGCGTCGCGCACTTGCGCTGCTTCGTCGTCGCGGAGCCCATCCAAGATGAACACCTCTAGGCGAACAGCAAGGTGCCTGCCGCAGCAGTTCCGAAAGCGGAGACGGAGCTGGTTTCTGCTGTTGGTGATGACCTCCGCCGTCCATCGGCCACAGTCCACCAGGCGAGTATGGTCCGGGTTCCGGCACCTGTTCGTCACGACGTACCTGTTTTCCGAGACGCTGCGCAGGCGGATATCCTTCCCGGCGAACGAACCGTACACCGCTGCAACCAAGAAGGAAACCAGTCCAGAAAAGAGGAAGACACAACTCACAGCCAAGAAAAGAAGAAGAGAACTCACCCCTGGAACTGGCATTGAACACCGCCATGTGATGAGTGAACTCGTACTTGGGTGGCAGCTGCTTGCCGAGAGGAATGTAGTGACGGTTTAGCCGGCTCCAAGCGCACACGTATATGTCGTCGAGACCTGTTTCCTCCTTCAACCTTCGCTTCAACTCAGAGGTACTGGATCCAGTGAAGATGAAGCTGCCAACTCCTCGTCCCACGTGTACGTTTCCATGATCGGTCGCGATCAAATAGCTGATAGTCCGATCCTCCGTCTAGTGCATCGAGCAGAGGAAAAGCACGTTCAGAGCAAGAAAAATGAAAGACGAAAAGTAAGTTCAAGAACATCCGGCAGAGGATATCTTCAAGATTCAGAAAGAATACAGTCCAAGAACATGGCCAGTTTTCTGCAAAACCAACAGACCTGAAACCGCTGGAATGCAGTAAGGGGCAAGGGAGCAGCAGCCCTGGCCGTCAAGGGGAAGGCTGCAGCGTCAGTGGTCAACAAGGAGGGGACGGGTACCATGGACGAGGAGGCAGCAGCTCCTCCGGTCGCCGGAGCGGGCGCATTGGCCGATGAGGAGGGGATGGCAGCCATGGACGAGGAGGCAGCAGCTCCTCCGGTCGCCGGAGCGGGCGCATTGGCCGATGAGGAGGGGATGGCAGCCATGGACGAGGAGGCAGCAGCTCCTCCGGTCGCCGGAGCGGGCGCATTGGCCGATGAGGAGGGGATGGCAGCCATGGATGAGGAGGGAGCACCAGCGCCGCTGAGAATTCGGGTAGGAACATTGGGGCGGTGGGATGGTTCCGCTCCTCGGGAGGAAGAGGGTCGGGCTTCCGTGGATGTGCCGAAGGTTGCTTCTACTGGTTGGAACGGCGGCGGGATAGGCGGCTGCTCTTGCGTCTCGAGTACTTCAACGTGCCACTGATACCAGTTCCGGTGCTGTCGCCATGACGGGGTGCCGACCGTCACAGAGGGTTCCCACGGCATGTGGCTGTCATGCGCCCGGAGGTAGTCCACTAGGTTGCATCTGAGAAGGACACAGGAGCCCTCTTGGAGCGGCTGCCACCCTACATGGTCGCTGAAACCATCGGGGATCTGCCGCAAGACCTTCCTGTCCACGGCGAGGTAGTGCCCGCACCAGCTCTGGAAACGGAGTGCAGGTTTGTTTAGGTGATCGGTGATGACATCGACGGTCCACCGGCCACCGAGCCAGGCATCACGACGGTGCAGGCTCACGCGCTTCATGTCGTGCTCCGCCATGAGGTACTTGTTGTTGAAGCTCCGCAGGCGGACTACTCTCGCTCCGGCGAAGAACTCCATGGACGACAAAGAAACCAAGTCTTTGATTCCAAGAATCCAAGATTTTAGTCGTATGAGAGAGAGAGAGAGAGAGAGAGAGAGAGAGAGAGAGAGAGAGAGGGCAATAAGAAAATCCACGTCGTGGAACTTGTCATTAAGCATGAGTCAAATCAAGGTTGACCGAATCGTATCCATCTACTTGCAGCAAATCATGTATGATGTAACACCGAGTTTATTGTGTGTTATATTTCATTTAAACCAAGTATTTCCCTGCAGACAATCTGTGATACTTGTTTCTTTGCAGGCATTTTTAGATATCATAGATACACCTATAGCATTAAATAACTTTCATAAATAATAATAATTTGAACCCTAATAGTCCATGGGCTTTTATTCCCTGTTGCTATGTATCTACTTGATAACACGATATTAAATTTCAACTTTATATATCCATTTCTTTGTAAGAATAACAGATCGGCAAAAAAAAAAAAATCAATAATATCATATCAACAAAAGAATTTTAGAGCTCATGAAAATTATCAAGTATTAGCTCAACATATATGGAGGTGACATAGAGCAAGCATCATAATAATCCCTCTGAACGAAGGACTCAAACGGATAAGAATTAAGGTGTCCTTTCATCTCTATCCCTTTGACATTTAGTGGTAGGAAATCAAATAGCTCGATTCTCGATTCTTGTCATACAATTGATACCTTGGGTTCTTGGATATCAAGGACTTCTTGGTGCCTTGTTTATAGGAGTCGGTATTAAGAATTGATTCATAGTAGTTATCTAGATATTCATCATGATCTAGGTGGTTCATAGTAGTTATCTAGATAGTCATCATGATCTAGATGGTTATAGGGTGGTTTCAATAACTAACTCTATCATGTGTGATATGATGGAGGGTGGTTGTTACCACTAGGTCCTATAACTAGGATCATAGTTCATGAAGCAAGTATTGTGTGAGCATTTGGAAAAATAATTATAAGTGTTCAATATCGTTTCTTTTGATTTTAATACTATATAGGTTCGCTAGATTGAAAGTATTCTCTCTTGATTGTATCGTAGTATTCTATTTTTTATTATCTCCTTGCTCCTCCAATCCCAACATTTGTGATATCAGAACCTTGTTTCAATTTGAACTAGGCATTATGACTTTTAATGACAATTCCATGTCTCAACCCCTTATTCCCATCTTCTCGGGCAAAAGCTATGAATTTTGGAATATCAAGATGAAGACTCTATTCAAGTCTCAAGATCTTTGGGACTTAATAGAGAATGGATATACAGATCCAGATGAAGAAACCAGGCTGAGGAATAATAGAAAGAAGGACTCAAAGGTATTGTTCTTCATTCAATAAGCTGTACATGAGACAATATTCTCAAGAATTACAGCAGCGACAACCTCAAAGCAAGCTTGGTTGATACTTCAAAATGAATTTCAAGGCTCATCAAGGGTGATTACGGTAAAACTTCAAACCCTTCGTCGTGAGTTTGAAATTTTATTTATAAAAAGCAATGAATCGGTGTAAGATTTTTTTTCTTGAGTGACTGAAATTGTTAGTCAAATGAAATCTTATGGTGAACATCTTCATGATCATATAATTATTGTAAAAGTTTTGAGAAGTTTAACTCCAAAATTTGATGTTATTGCCACAATTAATGAGTCAAAAGATCTATCTACATATTCATTTGATGAACTAATGAGTTCCTTGCAAGCACACAAAGCAAGGTTGAATAGGTCATTTGACAAAAGTGAAAAAAAAGTATTTTAGATTAAGGGAGAGTCTTCTACTTCAAAAGAAGATAAAAATTCAACAAGAAGAGGATGTGGTAGAGGAGGATTTCATGGCAGAGGAGGATTTCGTGATAGAGAAAATGGAAGAGGAAGAGGATACTTTGATGGGCATGATGAACAAAAGCAATCAAATTATGATCAGAAAAATTATAAGAATAGAATTCAATGCCACTATTATAAAAAGTTTGGTCACATGAAAGCATATTGCTGGAAAAGAGAAAAGCAAGCAAGCTATATGGAGGAAAATGAAGACAATAGTAAGTTGTTTATGACTCGTTCAAATGTTAATGATATCTCAAATGATATTTGGTTTTTGGATAGTGGATGTTCTAATCATATGTTAGGTATAAGATCAATATTTAGAGATATTGATGAAACTCATAAGTTGAATGTTAGACTTGGAGATAACAAGCAAATCCAAGTATAAGGAAAACGAACAATTGAGGTAAAAACAAGTCAAGAAAAGATAAAATACCTTGATAATGTTTTCTTTGTTCATAGTTTATCACATAACTTGTTGAGTGTTGGACAACTTATAGATCATGGATATTCAGTTATATTTGATGATGGTTCATGCATCATTAAAGATAAAAAATCTGGTTTGATTATGGTAAAGGTTTGCATGACGCAAAATAAGATGTTTTCACTTGATATTTCAAATATTAAAAAGCATGCTCTAGTTGCAACTCAAAAGAATGAGTCTAATTTGTGGCATTTAAGATATGGACACCTTAACATTGAGGGCTTAAGGCTGTTAAAGCAAAAAGAAATAGTTTTGGATTGCTCAAAATTAATACACTTGATGTATGTGAAGGATGCATTTATGGCAAACAAAGTAAAAATAATTTCTGTTGGAAAAGTATGGAGAGCATCTAATTGTCTTGAATTAATTCATGCTAATTTATGTGGACCTATGAATACAAAATTGTTTGGTAGAAGTCGATATTTTTATTATTTCTGATAATTATAGTCACTGAGTTGGGTATATTTTCTAGAAATGAAATCTGAAATATTTGATAATTTTTAAAAATTCAAGACACTTGTAGAAAGGCAAAGTGGTAGATGCATAAAGACACTTCGGACAGATAGATGTGGTGAATTTCTATCTAATTAGTTTAATTCTTTTTGTGAAGAAAATAGTATTCACAAGGAATTGACAGCATCTTACACACCGAAACAAAATGGTGTAGCTGAACGTAAAAATCGAACTGTCCTTGAAATGACAAGAAGTTTGCTTAAAGGACAACATATTCCAAATCAGTTTTGAGCAGAAGCAATTGCAATAGCAGTTTATTTATTGAATATTTCACCAACTAAGACTGTTATGAATCGAACTCTCTTTGAGGCTTGAGTTGGTATAAAACCAAGTGTAAACCATCTAAGAATTTTTGATAGTATTGCTTATGCTTTGGTAAATTCATAAAATTACCACAAGTTTGATAAAAAATCTAAAAAATATATTTTCATTGGATATTCCTTACAATCCAAAGCATATCGATTGTATAATCCTGTTAGTGGCAAAGTTATTATTAATAGAAATATTGTGTTTGATGAAAGGGCAAGTCGGAATTGGGAATCAAAAGAAGGTGAAATACAAACTCAGATTCCGATAGAAGTAGACACTCCATATAATCAAGTAACAAATCCTACTCCAACAAATTCATTGTCAGCCTCACCCAGTAGTAATTCAAATTCTGATTCCTCAGATGAATCCTCTCCAAGGAAATTCAGATCACTAATAGAAATTTATGATTCAACATTTGTTTTATTTATTTTAGATCCTACAACTTTTGAGGAAACAGTTGAAAAAGAGGATTGGAGAAAAACAATGAAGGAGGAAAGCAAGCTAATTAAGAAGAATGAAACATGGGAGCTAATGAATCTACCAATGAACAAGAATGCTATTGGATTGAAATGGGTGTTCAAAACAAAATATAATGCAGATGGAAGTATCCAAAAGCATAAAGCTCGGCTTGTAGCAAAAGGATATTCATAGCAACAAGGTATTGATTTTGATGATACTTTTTCTTCAATTGCTAGATTTGAAATCATGAGAACTTTCTTGGCTTTAGCTTCTCACTTAGGTTGACCTGTTTATTAATTTGATGTAAAATCTATATTTTTAAATGGAGATTTACATGAAGAGATTTTTGTTACTCAACCTGAAGGTTTTTTTTGTTAAAGGACATGAAGAAAAAGTGTATAAGCTAAAGAAAGCTCTTTATGGGCTTAAACAAGCTCCAAGGGCATGGTACAATAAGATTGATTATTATTTGCATCAAAATAGATTTAAGAGAAGCAATAATGAACCTACTCTTTATCTAAAGAAGAAAGGTAAACATAATATTCTAATGGTTTGCCTTTATGTTGATGATATTATATATATGGGTTCATCTAACTCTTTTGTGGCAGAATTTAAAAAATCAATGATGAATAAGTTTGAAATGTCAGATCTAGGTCTATTGCACTATTTTCATGGGTTGGAAGTGAAGGATCAGATGGAATTTTTATCTCACAAAGAAAGTATGCAATGGATCTACTCAAAAAATCTAACATGTTTAATTGCAAAGTTGCAACAATGCCTATGAATGTAAATGAGAAACTAAAACTTGAAGATGGTACATCCTTGACAAATGCAAGATACTACAGAAGTTTGGTCGAAGGTTTGATTTATCTAACTCATACTCGACCAGATATTACCTTTTTTGTTGGTGTAGTATCCAGGTTTATGCATAGCCCCAGTAAACATCATCTCGGAGCTGTTAAAAGAATTCTGCATTATATTACGGGAACTACCGATTGTGGTATTTAGTATTCTCATAATTTTAAATATAAATTATTTGGTTTCACTGATAGTGATTGGGCAGGAGATTTGGATGATAAAAAAAGTACTTCAGGCAATATTTTTAGCCTTGGATCAGGAGTTATATATTGGAGTTTAAAGAAGCAAGCAACAACTGCATTATCAACATCGGAAGCAGAATATGTAGCTGCAACATCAGCAGCGTGTCAAGCAACATGGCTTAGAAGACTTCTTGAAGATCTTCATCAAGAACAAATGGAAGTAACAGAAATATTTTGTGACAATAAAGCTACAATTGCAATGACAAAAAATCCAACATTTCATGGAAGAACGAAGCATATAGAGATACGTTATCATTTCATCTATGATCTTGTAGCAAATGGAGCTATAGCAATGAAGTATTGTGGCACAGATGAACAAGTTGCGGATATACTCACCAAGTCGCTTCCAGTTCAAAAACATGTTTATTTTATGTCTCAAATTAGTGTATGAAACTATGAATCAAGGGGGAGTGTTAAGAATTGATTCATAGTAGTTATCTAAATATTCATCATGATCTAGGTGGTTCATAGTAGTTATCTAGATAGTCATCATGATCTAGGTGGTTATAGGGTGGTTTCAATAACTAACTCTATCATGTGTGATATGATAGAGTGTGGTTGTTACCACTAGGTCCTATAAATAAGACCATAGTTCATGAAGTAAGTAGTGTGTGAGCATTTGGGAAAATAATTGTAAGTGTTCAATATCATTCCTCTTGTTTTTAATACTACATCGGTTTGCTAGATTGAAAGTATTCTCTCTTGATTGCATCATAGTATTCTGTTTTTTATTATCTCCTTACTCCTCTAATCCCAACAGAAGGTGGTCTCGGTTTCCTGTTCAGGTGCTACTTGTTTCGCTACCTCCGGGTTTACAATGACGATGACGACAACATGAATGACTCAGTGGTGGTTAGCATTCCTTAGGGGCACGATAGCATGGCATGCTATCAGTGGCACATCGAAATCCTTGAGCGGTGATACGCCATGCCCGCCCCTTCGAGCGAAGGCATCCTCGTCATGATCAAGGTCTATTGGTCTCACCATAAAATGGTCATGCATGACTATGATCTTCTTGCTGTTGGTAATCTTGATAGTTCTTGGACTGTGTTTTTTCTAAAGCAATGGGTGTTGAAAATAAACTTATTCCAATATCATAAAGAGATTAATTTATTCAAGAAAAGGTTCATTGCATCAAGAAGGAGATTCAATCCATCAAGAAGAAAAGATAGATTAGATGTCTATGGAAGGATAAGACAAAATGATCATTGGTTCTTGAAGAGGTTCTTTGAAAGAGAATGATTCATTCTGAATACAATAAATATGATGTATCTTTGGGGATTATATAAACCTCATATGTTGGTTCATGAAAGATATAGAGTTTATGAAATTGTAAAGAGTCTTTTGAGAGAAAAATAGAAAGTTAATCTTGTCCTACTCTTCCTCTATTTGAAAACTCTATCCCTTCATCCTATGTAGGTTTTCAACATTTGGTATCAGAGCATAGGTTAAGCGATGGCCTCTTCCCCAAGTGTCATCCAAATTCAAATCCCTAGATTGACAAAGGAAAATTATGATATATGGTGCATCCAAATGAAGGTTCTTCTAGGCTCCCAAGATGTATGGGAGTTTGTAGAAGATGGATTTGTTGAGCCAAGTCCAGCAGAAGGAGCAATGAATGCAAAAGCAAGAAAGCAACTCAAAGATAGAAAAAAGAAGGAGAAAAAGGCTTTCTTCACGATCTACCAAGGACTTGACGATACAAGGTTCGAGATCATCGCTCTAGCATATACTTCAAAAGAGGCTTGGGAAATGCTTCAAAAAGTATTTGGTGGTGTTGATAAGGTAAAGAAACTTCGTCTATAAGTTTTACGAGTTGACTTTGAAAAATTACAACAAGGTACTTCTGAAACTATTTCTGATTATTTCTCAAAGGTCATTTTTATTGTTCATCAAATGAGATGAAATGGTGAACAAATAAGTGATAAAAGAGTAATAGAAAAAATATTAAGATCTTTAGATCCAAAATTTGATTTTATTACTGTTGCGATTGAAGAATCTAAAGATTTGGAAAAAATGTCTTTAGAACAACTTATGGGTTCTCTTCAAGTTCATGAACAAAGGATTACAAAAAGAGGAGATGACAAAACTCTAGAGCAAGCATTGCAAACCAAGCTTACTCTTGAAAATAGAGGTGAATCAAAATTTCAAAGAGGAAGAGGTCGTGGACAAAGAGGAAGAGGAGGCAGAAATCAATGAAGGTGGTGAAGAAAATTCTAGCCAAAGAGGCCAAGGTTATAGTCGAGGTCGTGGACGTGGTAGAAATTTTAAAAGGTCTGAAATACAATGCTATATTTGCAAAAGGTACGGGCATTACTCCTTTGAATGCTATTATAATCCTAACAATCAAGGTGATAAGGCAAATTTTGTTGAGAAAGAAAAGAATGAAAATCAAGTTTTGCTGATGACATATGATAAACTGAAAGAAGATCAATTTATGACATGGTATTTAGATACTGGAGCTTCAAATCATATGTGTGGTATTAAAGATTTATTTTCGGAAATAGATACAAGTTATTCTGGAAATATTACATTTGGTGATATGTCTCAAAGACTAGTAAAAGGCAAAGGTTAAATTCTCCTTGAACTAAATAATGGTAAAAAGTTATGCATTTCAGATGTTTATTATGTTCCTGATATGAAAAATAATATTTTGTATTTGAGACAATTACTTGAAAAATATTATAATATTAAGATAAAAGATACGGCTCTTTCAATTCGTGACAAGGATAGAATATTGATATCACATGTGAAAATGACAAAGAACAGAATGTTTCCTCTGCATTTATGTATTATTGATCGATCAAATTATTTTAAGACTGATATTGAGGATATTTCTACACTATGGCATCTTAGATATGCTCATTTAAATTTTGAGGCTTTGAAACTTCTAGAGAAGTATAATATGGTGACAGGAATGCCAAGAATTGATCACCCATCAAAACTATATGAAGTATGTGTTATGGGTAAGCAAGAAAGAAAGCCTTTCAAAGTCAGAAGAACAAGAAGAGCATGGCATCGACTTGATTTGATATACTCAGATGTTTGTGGTCCTATCAGTCTAGTATCACTTGGAGGAAGCAGGTATTTTCTTACCTTCACTGATGATCATAGTGGAAAAACTTGGGTTTATATATTAAAAGAAAAGAAAGAAGTTTTTAGTAAATTCAAAGAATTTAAGGAGTTGGTTGAAAGACAAAGTGGTTGTAGGATTAAATGTTTAAGAACAGATAGAGATGGTGAATATACATCAAATGAATTTGAAAGCTTTTATAAAAATAATGGGATTTTACATCAATTTACTATGCCATACACACCTCAACAAAATTATATCTCAGAAAGAAAAAATAGGACTGTACTTAACATGGTTCGATGCATGTTAAAGGAAAGAAGAATTCCTAAAGAATTTTAGGGAGATGCTGTTGCCTCTGTAGTTTATTTGCTTAACAGGTTTCCAACAAAGCGAATTGGAAATGTTACACCAGAAGAAGCATGAAGCTTACAGAAACCAAGAGTCGATCATTTGAGAATTTTTAGAAGTATTGCATTTGCTAAGATACCAGAGGAAAAGAGAATAAAACTGGAGATGAAAATTCTAGTGGTTATAAACTCTACAATCCAATCACAAATAAAGTTATGATGTCAAGAGATGTTGAGTTTGATGAACAACAGATTTGGAACTGGAAAATTGATGAGCAGCATAAGAAAGCCATAGCTTCAGAAGAAGATGATATAATACAAGCAAACATCGAAGAGGCTTTACCGGAATCATCACCTAGATCAGCTAGGTCACATGATTCAAGAAGTCTGATTATAAGAAGGACAAGACCGGTTCAGGAGCTCTATGATGTGACTCGAAGAATTGATACTAACAATGACGAACTTTCTTTATTTTATCTTTTTGTAGGATATGATCCATTAACTTTCGAAGAAGCTTGTAATGAAGAAAAATGGCGGCAAGCAATGAATGAAGAGATTCATGCAATTAACAAATATGATACATGGGAGCTTACTACACTTCTAAAAGATCACCAAGCGATCGGTGTTAAGTGGATCTTCAAAACAAAAAGAAATGCAAAAGGGGAGGTAGAGAAATACAAAGCACGATTGGTTGCAAAGGGTTACAAACAATAATATGGGATCGACTATGAAGAAGTATTTGTACTAGTTGCTTGATTGGAAATAGTAAGATTCCTTATCTCCCTAGCAGTTCAAATGAAATGGAAAATTTTACAAATGGATGTCAAATCAATATTTCTTAATGGAGTTCTTAAAGAAAAGGTATATATTTAACAATCCCCTGGTTTTATTATTCATGAGCAAGAAGACAAAGTATACAAGTTAAAGAGAGCTCTTTATGGGCTTAAACAAACCCCACGAGCATGGAATTCTCAGATAGATGCTTATTTTATTCAAAATGGTTTTTCTAAATGCCCACATGAGCATGTTCTCTATATAAAATCTAACTCTGATGGAGATATCTTATTTGTATGCCTGTATGTAGATAATTTAATATTTATAGGCAATAGTAGCTCCATGATTGAAGATTTTAAGCACTCTATGAAGAAGAAATTTAAGATAACCGACTTGGGCCTAATAACTTATTTTTTTGGTATCGAAGTTATACAAGATAATGAAGGAATTTTTATCTCACAAGAAAATTATGCAAAGGAGGTTCTAAAGAAATTTTCTATGGAAGATTGTCTCCCTATAGATACACCTATTGAATATGGCACCAAGTTGACTAAGGAAGGTGAAGGTAAATACATTAATCCAACTTATTACAAAGTTTAGTTGGATGTTTAAGGTATTTGACATGCACTGACATATTATTTGGAGTTGGTTTAATAAGTAGATATATGAAAACTCCTAAGACATCTCATTTAAATGTCACTAAAAGAATTTTACGATATGTTAAAGGAACAATTAAGTATGGGATGCTTTATTCATCATCTAAAAGGTTGGAGCTTATTGGATATAGTGATAGTGATTGGGCCGGAAGCTATGATGATCGGAAAAGTACAATTGGATTTATATTTTATTTTGGTGAAACTACATTTACTTGGTCTTCAAAGAAGTAGCAGATTGTTGCTCTATCAAGTTGTGAAGCAGAATATATAGTAGCATCCTCTTGTTTTTGTCATGCAATCTGACTAAGAAGATTACTTCAAGAACTTCATATCCCACAGGAGAAGTCAACCAAGATTTATATTGACAATAAATCAGCTATTTCCTTAGCCAAGAATCCAGTCTACCATGAAAGATCGAAGCATATTGACACAAGAATTCATTTTATAAGAGATCATATCAAAAATAAAGAAGTGGAGCTACATCATGTCAAAACAAGTGAACAAAGTGACTGACATACTTACAAAACCTCTCAAATTTAAAATATTTCAACAGCTTCGAAGGAAACTTGGCTGACAGATAGAACAAGTTTAAGGTGGGATAATGTTGAAAATAAACTTATTCCAATATCATAAAGAGACTAATTTATTCAAGAAAAGATTCATTGCATCAAGAAGGAGATTCAATCTATCAAGAAGAAAAGATAGATTAGATGTCTATGGAAGGACAAGTCAAAATGATCATTGGTTCCTGAAAAGGTTCTTTGAAAGAGAATGATTCATTCTGAATACAATAAATATGATATATCTTTGGGGACTATATAAACCCCATATGTTGGTTCATGAAAGATATAGAGTTTATGAAATTGTACAAAATCTTTTGAGAGAAAAATAGAAAGTTAATCTTGTCCTACTCTTTCTCTATTTGAAAACTCTATCCTTTTATCCTATCTATCAAGAAGCTTGTTCTCTTTCCTTATCAAGCATAAGCCCATCTGCTTTAATTTGAAGCTTTCCGTCGGAGATGAATCTGGATCTATTTTTTCTGCTAAAAGCACCAGGTGAGCAAGCGGAACATCGGCTATCTCATGGCTGACAATTCTGGGAACGTAAATGAGAAACGCGGTGTTGGTACCTTGGCATTCACTGGAAACAACACCGCCGAGTTGACGAACGCGTTGAAGGCGGCAACAAAGCTTGATGACGTGTTTGTGTGCGCCTGGAACCGGTTAAGCCATCACTTTGCACCGCTCAACTTACAGCTGCCGCCCAAGTACGAGTTGACTCATCATCTGGCGGTGTTCGATGTCAACTGGGGAGGTGAGTTCCTTCGTCTTCTTCATCTCCTCGTGGCTGCATATGTATGGCCATGCCTTGTGAGCATCATCATCATCATCATCATCATCATCATCATGTAGTTCTCTCTCTCTCTACATATCCCTCTCTCCGTATGATAATTGGAAGGTAGGAAAATGGATCCTTGAATGGTTTCTCATCCACAGGGATATGTGATTTCCTCGATGGACAGAATGTCGTGAACCTGCTGAACATAAGCTGCAGACGGTCCCTCATGACTGACGGTAGATCGATATACCTCACAGACTACGAAGGTCGGGCCCCATCAGAAGCCCAGTGGATCGTGGACGTAATTATCAACAACATAAACCATGCCCGACTCCGTTTCAGCCACCACCTCATGGGCTACCGCTACCTTGGCCATGGCCGCTGGGTCACCATGGCAGACAACAGAAGCAGTGTCTTGAATTGCCTCCTTTGCAGCGACGCCTCACCCGAGTCCTCCCATCATCCCTTCAGCGCTCGTAATGATTGGGCGATTGCAATGAATCGATCTCATTATCATGATCTCATCACGATCCGATTCCTATTGCATAGATTCAAGGATATCACAATATACATATGAATAATGTAAGAAAATATTAATAATCATAAATAAAGAGATTGACGTAACGTGTTACAGGTACTCTCACTCACATAATTGGCTTGTTGGGTACCTATAACTAGCACTTTCTTCAAGAGTTGGTCAACTTATGAAAATATAGTCTTATATCATAAAAATTGATCTTCATAAAGCTACTCCAAGAACAGGTTTGAAAATTGATCTCCACAAGATCCATGATTCTGCTAGATAAGATTTTTTTCTATATTTACTAAAAATACATAAATTTCTAATGCAGTTCATCAATTGGGCATGGGCATACATCATAATCACTTTTTTCATTGGTAACTTAAATAGTATTAATGTAAGATTATTAAAGGGGACTAGGGGTCTCACACAAGATTACTCTATGGCCCTTATCTCTTTCTAATTACCATGCAGAATCTAACTAATCACTTAAATAATACAATTGTCTAAGGAAAATTTCAACTATATTATCACTGCCATAACCCCTTGTAATCCATCTTATGTTTATAGATGACCTGTTTATATTCTCAATAGCAAATCTCTCCTCAACTACCATTATTTATGATATCATCTATCAATCTGCTAATGATTTTGGGCTGTAAGACAATGCAAAAAAGTCTTTTCTATTCTTTGCAAGATGTTTGCGAGATACTTAATAAGATATATCAAACTCATTGTATATGCCTACTGGTTCTCTTCCTACCACTTTCTTAGGTATATCTTTGATTAGCAAGAGATTATCCTTCTTAAATTGTATATCTCTTGTGCAGTTTATTGTGAACATAATCTAGTGTTGAAAGAGTCACCATCTCTCATATCGGTTGTGTTCAATTGATTCAAGCAATTATTATTGAAAAAATAATGTATTAGGTAGCATTTTTTCTCCCTTAGAAAATTATCCATCGATTAGAGCAAATGATGTTCTATTTCCTATAACAAAGAGATAACTCTAAGGGACCTAGTAAGCTGTATGTAAATCATTGCAAACATGTGGGCTTAGTTTTTAAAACACCAAATTCCTCGACCAATCATCCTTATAATGGCTTATTTGAGTAGTTGCTTTAGAAGACGACTTACTTTGGGTTTGATAGATTATAAGGAGATATCTGATCCGCAAATCTATTCCTATCCCTAATGTTTGCTCCTAAAGCTTTAGAAGCATATTATAGGTTCAGAGAAATGAATTACATAACATTAATCATATTATTGATGATGGGGAAGATAGACTTACTATTGACATCCAAGAGAAGTTTTAAAGTTTATCATTGGAGATTTTATATAATATAAGATATCTCCTAATCCTTCAACTCATGTTGTTCTTATTCACAAAGAAGGAGCTTGGAAAGTCAACTACTCCCATTCCCTGGCCCTCATTCTCATTTGGCATAGTCTCCATATGATTAGCACTTTTTTGGTAACTCGAAAGGACTTTCTTCAAGCATTGGAAGCCCCAAGTACCAAGATTGTTTAGAGCAAGTTTATCGTTCCCTGGTTTTCTTTTATCTCTTAATTAGCTTGTTTAAATAGGTTGAATACCATGGATAGACTATCTAAATGGGAGATATTCTCTGTCTCTACCTATCTCCTCCTATATGGCCAAAGTGATAAAAATATCCAACATCTATTGTTTGAGTATCCATTCTCGTTGTATATTTAGGAATCTATGTCGAGGAAATACAACTTGGATCATACATTTCTTTATATGATTATCCCAATATATGACAAATGATAGTTTTTTTAGTTGGATGAATATATGACAGTTGCTCTACATGCAAATGCCTTGTTATCCGATTCCATGACCGAGTTAGGTGGGTGAGTCAATAGTTGCGGTGGCGGCAAGAACAGCCAAAGAAGGTCCCATCCTTTTTCTCGAGTTACATACTATCTTACTTGGCCTTTTGAAAGCTAGCTATAAGAACATTGGTCCGATTCTAAAGTTATAATAGATGTCTTGAATAAACGGTACAAAGCCGCATGAAGTTGTTGAATTATCCTTTGAGTAAATTGAGTTGATTCGATAGAAGTTTAACCTGTGTGTTTTATCACTGTTTGAGTTCATTCACTTGTGGAGCACATCTTATGATCCCACATCTTTGATGTGGTGGAGCAAATCTTATGCGCATTCTTCCAACCATCCTTATTTTTGATACATTGCTTGCATTCTTGAAAAAAAAAAAAAAACTTATCAATTTAACTCAACCAGAAATTAAAACCAACAGTGAAAAGCTTCAACGAAGACTTATCCTCCGCGGTTGGACTGAACAATTTCGGTTCAGTTTATCTCAGACCGTGATATCTGCAATCATACCCAGATCGGTTCCAGATCACTAAGATGATCGAACTTGAGCTCAAACATCGAGTAAGGAAGCCAAGTCTGCAACACAGACCGATCAAGAATTGCGAGTGTTCAAGGAAGAGAAGCCACAGATTTGCATCAGTACATTCATACGGAATTGAGAGCAAACAAGCGGCGGAGGGTGGTCCCATCGACTACCGTGGTTCGATATTATTGGCCATGGATGCTGGCAGGAAGGAACGGGGTGGGGACGAAAGAATTTCAAAGTCAGAGTCGAGTTCGATGTCCCACAGAAACTGGTCCAACGTGTGGGTGCCCTGCATGTGACACTGTGATAGTTTGTACAACCTCAGGGCGGTCTCCTGAACCATCAGATACTGCGGCTGCGGATCCGCCACCAGAAAGTCGTCGGAGAAGCACCTCAGGATGAACCGGTGCCCCACGGGGACTAGCGCCCACTCATGGCGGGCGTCGCGCACTTGCGCTGCTTCGTCGTCGCGGAGCTCATCCAAGATGAGCAACCCTAGGCGAGCAGCAAGGTGCCTGCCGCAGCAGTTCCGAAAGCGGAGACGGAGCTGGTTTCTGCTGTTGGTGATGACCTCCGCTGTCCATCGGCGACGGTCCACCAGGTCAATATGGTCCGGGTTCCGGCACCTGTTCGTCTCGACGTACATGTTTTCCGGGACGCTGAGCAGGCGGATATCCTTCCCGGCGAACGAATCGTACACCGCTGCAACCAAGAAGGAAACCAGTCCAGAAAAGAGGAAGACACAACTCACAGCCAAGAAAAGAAGAAGAGAACTCACCCCCGGAACTGGCATTGAACACCGCCATGTGATGAGTGAACTCGTACTTGCGTGGCAGCTGCTTGCCGAGAGGAATGTAGTGATGGTTTAGCCGGCTCCAAGCGCACACGTAGATGTCGTCGAGACCTGTTTCCTCCTTCAACCTTCGCGTCAACTCCGAGGTACTGGATCCAGTGAAGATGAAGCTGCCAACTCCTCGTCCCTCATGTACGTTTCCATGGTCGGTCGCGATCAAATAGCTGATAGTCCGATCCTCCGTCTAGTGCATCGAGCAGAGGAAAAGCACGTTCAGAGCAAGAAAAATGAAAGACGAAAAGTAAGTTCAAGAACATCCGGCAGAAAATATCTTCAAGATTCAGAAAGAATACAGTCCAAGAACATGGCCAGTTTTCTGCAAAACCAACAGACCTGAAACCGCTGGAATGCAGTAAGGGGCAAGGGAGCAGCAGCCCTGGCCGTCAAGGGGAAGGCTGCAGCGTCAGTGGTCAACAAGGAGGGGACGGGTACCATGGACGAGGAGGCAGCAGCTCCTCCGGTCGCCGGAGCGGGCGCATTGGCCGATGAGGAGGGGATGGCAGCCATGGACGAGGAGGCAGCAGCTCCTCCGGTAGCCGGAGCGGGCGCATTGGCCGATGAGGAGGGGATGACAGCCATGGATGAGGAGGGAGCACCAACGCCGCTGAGAATTCGGGTAGGAACATTGGGACGGTGGGATGGTTCCGCTCCTCGGGAGGAAGAGGGTCGGGCTTCCGTGGATGTGCCGAAGGTTGCTTCTACTGGTTGGAACGGCGGCGGGATAGGCGGCTGCTCTTGCGTCTCGAGTACTTCAACGTGCCACTGATACCAGTTCCGGTGCTGTCGCCATGACGGGGTGCCGACCGTCACAGAGGGTTCCCACGGCATGTGGCTGTCATGCGCCCGGAGGTAGTCCACTAGGTTGCATCTGAGAAGGACACAGGAGCCCTCTTGGAGCGGCTGCCACCCTACATGGTCGCTGAAACCATCGGGGATCTGCCGCAAGACCTTCCTGTCCACGGCGAGGTAGTGCCCGCACCAGCTCTGGAAACGGAGTGCAGGTTTGTTTAGGTGATCGGTGATGACATCGACGGTCCACCGGCCACCGAGCCAGGCATCACGACGGTGCAGGCTCACGCGCTTCATGTCGTGCTCCGCCATGAGGTACTTGTTGTTGAAGCTCCGCAGGCGGACTACTCTCGCTCCGGCGAAGAACTCCATGGACGACAAAGAAACCAAGTCTTTGATTCCAAGAATCCAAGATTTTAGTCGTATGAGAGAGAGAGAGAGAGAGAGAGAGAGAGAGAGGCGGTGGGGGCGGAAGAGCAATAAGAAAATCCACGTCGTGGAACTTGTCATTAAGCATGAGTCAAATCAAGGTTGACCGAATCGTATCCATCTACTTGCAGCAAATCATGTATGATGTAACACCGAGTTTATTGTGTGTTATATTTCATTTAAACCAAGTATTTCCCTGCAGACAATCTGTGATACTTGTTTCTTTGCAGGCATTTATATGTACGCGAATTTTTCTTACGGTAATATGATGTTGATTAATGTCCTATGTCGCAACGATGTTACGTAGATGTCCTTGTGAAATTTCAAATTTAGATTGATGGAGGAATTAAATAGACACGTGAAAAGATGACTAATTAGCTAGAGCTGGCGGGAAACCATCTTTTGGGAAACCTTTTCTCGTTCCCAACTCTTCCTCCTCTCTCATCTTCCTTGAGCCATTTCTTTCCTTCTCTGCCTCGTCCGTCGTCTTCCTCAGCCAGTCTCCCATCTCTTTCTCTCTGTTCTTTTGGCACGAAGAGGTAGGAATACAATGGTCTGATCCCCAGTGTTGAATGTCACATAACAAATTCTTCGATTTTTGGACTCGGAGATCCGGTGGGTTTCTTGTTTGAAGGAATCGTCCATGGAGTTCTTTACCGGAGCGAAGGTCGTCCGCCTGGTGAGCTTCTATGGCATGTACCTCATGGCGAACGAGGACGAGAAGCGCGTGAGCCTAAGCAAGCCGGACGCCTCGGACAACGCCTTGTGGAACGTCGAAATCGTCACCAGAAACCCAAACTATCCCCGTGTCCGTTGAGGAGCTACGTGAACTGCTACCTCGCCCCCGACGCTTCGAAGCGCCGCTGCTTCCGACGCATTTTCAAAGATCAGAACGTGTTTCAGCAGCACCTTGACGGCCGCGGAATCTTCGCGGAGTGGTATCCCGTCCGAGAGGGCCTCTTCGTCCAGCTCAGATGCTCATTCGGGGAATACCTCTGAGCGAGAGTTGGCCACCCGATATTCCCCGATTCGGTGATGGTCGACAGGCCATCAGGCGAACGCATGCTATTTGAGTTAGTCTCAGGAATTTTATTAAAAGATAATTTGGTTGTATCAAAAATAATTTGACAACCAATAAAGATAATAAAATAGAAAGATAAAAAAAAGACAAAGATACAAGATTTACAGGGTTTGATCAATTGACCTACGTCCACGAACAAAGAAGGAGAACTCTTACTATAAAAGGAACAATTACAAATGTCTTAGGAAATTGTTCCTAGACCATAAAACACCTGAAACTACTAAACAAGAAAAGTTCAAAAGTATTTGACTTAATGGAAATTAAATCCAAAGCGACTTTTCTTGTGGTGCTTGTGGTGCATCTATCTTCAAAGCCTAGACCCCCTTTTTATAGCACCAATAGGAGATAGCCGAATAGAAATTTCAGATGTGGGACTATGGGATTTGCCAAACCAATAAATCTCCACCTTGGCATATCCCAACATTGACAAATAGCAAACTTGCTCCACCTTATTCACAAAAGCCCCAATGGACAATCACCAACAATGAATACCAACTAAGTCCAAGCACTGTTTGAACTTGTAAACTGAAAGAGACTTCGTAAGCATCGTAATTAACCACTTAGCGGAATCATCACAAGAAACTGCATCTGAGTATGTAGTAGGCTCACCAACTCCATTTATTTCTTCTGCAACAGACAAAGCATATACAACCAAATTTATATATCTTTGTGGTGGTCGAATATCTCTCCGTGGTCTATCTTTTGCTATGGAATATTGCTCTTCCTCTGGATCATCTTCATCAGTAGACTCAGGACCATCTACTGGCATTCTTTGAGTAGAAGAGTTCAACTAAAGAGAATCAGAAGTACCAATCTCAAGCTCTATCTGCTTATGCGTACTATTATTTGTACAACTAGTAGATTCCTCTTTGGAAGATAACATAGACAATTCATCAAAATTAACATCTCTACTGATTATAAATTTTGAGGATTTGGGATCAGGACACCATAATCTGTATTCTTTCACCCCAGAAGTATACCTAAGAAAAATGAACTTTTTTGCTCGAGGCTCTAATTTTCTTTCATTTACATGCATGTATGCTGGACACCCAAAGATTTTAAAAACAAAGTAATTAGCAAGAGTACCTGACCAAACTTCCTCCGGAGTTTAAAATTAAGTGCTGTAGAAGGAGCATGGTTGATAACGTAACAAGCCATATTAATTGCCTTTGCCCAAAAGTCCTTTATCAACCCTACATTTGAGATTATACACCTTGCTCTTTCTAAGAGTGTTCTGTTCATACGTTCGGCCACACCATTTTGTTCAAGCGTCATCCTAACAGTGCGATGCCGAACAATTCCTTCATTTTTGCAGAATTCATCAAAGTTACCTTCACAAAATTCCATGCCATTATCTGTTCGAAGCCGCTTAATATGTTTACCTGTTTGCTTCTCAATCAAAGCCTTCCATTGTTTAAAGGTTAGAAAAACATCATTTTTATGCTTCAGAAAATAAACCCAAACTTTCATGGAATAATCGTCAATGAAAGTCAACATATACCTGGCACCACCTTTAGACTGAACACGAGTTGGACCCCAAAGGTCTGAATGAATATAGCCTTTTATTTTGTGAACTGTCGGAGAATTGAAGCTGACTCTTTTCTACTTTCCAAAAATGCAGTGTTCACAAAAATCTAGTGGCCCAGTACTCTGTCCACAAAGAAGACCTCTTTTGCTCAATATGCTCAAACCTTTTTTGCTCATTTGACCCAAACGCATATGCCATAATTTGGTGATGTCGTAATCGCATAAATGATGATGACGAGACTATAACTGAGCTTGTGACAGTAGTTCCCTGTAAAATATATAAGCTACCAGACCTACAAGCTTTCATAACAATAAGGGCATTTCTATAAACTTTTATAACTCCACCTTCAGCTGTGTATTTACACTCAAGAGCCTCTAGGGTACCTAAAGAGATGAGATTCTTTTTCAAATCAGGAACATGTCTAACATTAGTGAGCGTCCTCACAATACCATCATGTATTTTAATTCGGATTGTGCCTCTACCAATAACATCACATGCAGCATTATTACCCATCAAAATAATTTCACAATTATAAGATTCATATGTAGAATACAAATCCCTATTGGGACACATGTGATAAGAACAACCCGAATCTAAAATCCATTCATTTTTAGACCTTGTCCTATCTTCAGTAGCAAAGAAAATATTTCCAAAATTCTCATCAACTGCAACACTAGCTTCAGTGGACTCAGTAGTTTTCTCAACAGGTTTTCCCTTTTACTTTAATTTATTTTTCAATTTAAAGCAATCAGGCTTAATGTGCCCCATTTTACGACAATATCTGCACTCCAAATTTCTATGTCTGGATTTAGATCTAGATTTAGATCTACTATT
This sequence comes from Musa troglodytarum, assembly GCA_023547065.1. Lineage (NCBI taxonomy): Eukaryota > Viridiplantae > Streptophyta > Magnoliopsida > Zingiberales > Musaceae > Musa > Musa troglodytarum. Next base: position 30,354,339 of record CP097506.1, read on the forward strand.
GTCAAATTCTCTTTTATCAGTTCTACCCTTGACAACCAGACCCTCAACTTGATTCCCTCTACTTTCCCCAGTGATATCCCTGTCTATCTGCTCCTTAGATTTTAATGCAGATTTAATTTCCTGATACAAAATTATTTCTTTTTCATAAATCATTGTATCACGAAAATACTTAAAGGATTGGGGGAGAGAACACAAAAGTAATAGGGCCTTATCCTCATCATCAATCTTTGCGTCTATATTCTCCAAATCCATAACTAAGGAATCAAATTTATCAAGATGTAAGAGTATAGATATACCTTTAGTCATCCGAAGCATATATAAACTCTGCTTCAAGTAGAGACGATTTTCCACTGTCCTCTTCATATACAAGGCTTTAAGCTTGTCCCACATGCTCTTAGCCGTAGTCCCGTAGTCTCCGTAGCTACCTCCCGTAAAACCTCGTCAGAGAGATTTAGAATAATGCTAGATCGGGCCTTCTTATCCATACCTACAAAATCTTCCTCTGACATACCATCTGGAATTTTCTCAGCTCCCTATAGTGCCAAATCAACTCCGTCTTGAACCAGAATGACCTCCATCTTGAGTTGCCACATACCAAAGTTGATATTTCTGTCGAATTTCTCGACAACAATCTTTGTTATTGTCATTGTTGCCAAAAGATCCCAAAACCAGGCTCTGATATCAGTTTGTTAGAGCTAGCCCTAGGAATTTTACCAAAAGGTAATTTGACAACCAATAAAGACAATAAAGCAGAAAGATAAAAGAGAGACAAAAATACCAGATTTACGTGGTTCGGTCAATTGACCTACGTCCACGAACGAAGAAGGAAAACTCTTACTATAAAAGGGACAATTACAAATGCCTTAGAAAATTGTTCCTAGGCCATAAAACACCTGAAACTACTAAACAAGAAAAGCCCAAAAATATTTGACTTAATAGAAATTAAATCCAAAGCGGCTTTTCTTATGATGCCTATGGTGCATCTATCTTCAAAGCTTAGACCCCTTTTTATAGCACTAATAGGAGATAGCCGAATAGAAATTTTAGATGTGGGACTATGAGACTTGCCAAACCAACACATGGGACTCTCCTATCTGTGGGAGGTACATCTCATCTGGTTGGAGGCCCTTGCCTCGACCCAAGCAGCAGGACCATCCGGTGCTTCCTCCTCCATGGTAGCCATCCCTTCCTCATCGACGATTGAACCTGCAGCAGTTTCCATGGTAGTAGGACCATCCGGTGCTTCCTCCTCCGCCATGGCAGTCGGTCCCTCCTCCTCTACCGTATCACCCCCGTTTGTTTTCGGATAAACTGAATTATAATGAACAAAAGTATGTTGAATATGACTAAATAGAGCCTTATTTATACACATAAGAAGAGAGAAAGAAGAGAAGATTTTTCTCAACTATCCACCGAGATTTCCTCATGCAGTTGAGGAAATCCTATCTGTTATCATACCCCCGCAAGATTGTGCTCATGTCAAGGACACTGATCTTGGACCGATGTAATGAAAATAATTTACGAGCAAGAGGCTTCATGAGTGAGTCTGCTAGTTGATCAGCCGTATATACATGAGAAACACATAATTGATATCTGATAACTTGATATCGTACGAAGTGAAAGTCAATGGCAATGTGCTTCATGTTTGAGTGAAATACTGGTTTGGCAAATAGATAGATAGCTCCAACATTATCGCAGTATATTGTAGAAGGAAAGATAGAGTTGACGTTGAGCTCCTTGAGCAGATTTGTGATCCAATTTAGTTTCGCAAAGAGTTTGTGGTGATGGCATAGTATTCAACTTCAATGGATCTGACAACTATCTTTTGTTTCTTATAACTCCAACTAATTATATTAGCTCCAAGGAAGATAATATACCTGCACATGGATGTTCTATGATCAAAGTTTCCTGCCCAATCAGTATCAACAAAGGCATGAAGATGAAGCGGGGCGTGTTTGCAGAGAAAGACTCCATGATTGAGAGTCCCCTTAAGATATCGAAAAATTCGTTTGACCGTAGACCAATGTATGTTAGATGGTCGATGCATGAATTGTGATAATTTATTGACTGTAAATGAGATGTCTGGACGGGTGAGAGCCAAGTACTATAAGGAGCCAAGTATTTGTCGGTATTGAGTAGAGTCCGTAGCAGGGCTTCCATCACATAATTTCAGTGATTCGCTAGTAGAGAGGGGAGTTGCAACCTCTTTAGCATCCTGCATATTTGTCTTTGATAATAAGTCTCGAATATACTTTCTCTGTGATAGGAGGAGATCTGAAGAGGTGAATGTTGCTTCCACACCTAGAAAGTAGCTCAAGGTGCCTAGATCATTGAGAGAGAATCGAACGGCTAGTTGCTTTAAGAATGCTTGGATCTCTAAAAGATTATTTCTTATGATAATAATATCATCTACATATACTAGAAGATATATTGTGTTTTCATTTTATTGTCGTAGGAATAACGAGGTATCAGACTTGGAATTGATGAAACCCGTTGATGTTAAAAATGTCCCAAGTTCATTATACCAAGCTCTTAGAGCTTAACAAAGTCCATAAATAGATTTTTATAGTTTGCAGACATGCCTTGGATACTGTGGATGAACGAAGCCAAGAGATTGCTGCATGAAGATATCTTCAGTTAGAGTTCCCTGTAAAAAGGCATTGTTAACATCCAATTATTATATATGCTAGCCTTTTGAGATAGTCAAGCACAAGATAAGTCGGATTGTTGTGGGTTTGACAACCAGACTAAATGTCTTAGTGAAGTCAATACCAGGTCATTGATGAAATCCTTTGGCGACTAAACGTGCTTTATACCTAGCAATAGATTCATCTGGGTTTCGCTTAATTCGAAAGACCCATTTACACTCGATGATGTTTTGTGTGTGATGAGAGGGCACTAGATTCCATGTAGAGTTATGAAGAAGAGCATCATATTCTTCACACATGGCTTTATGCCAGTGAGGAGATTTTTGAGCTTGAGTAATCATGGTGGGTTCATTAGCCTCAAGTGAAGAGTTCGTTATAGCATGTAGATCAAGGACTTGACGTGGTTTAAAAATATCACTTTTGGAGCGTGTTGTCATTTGATGACTAGGAGCTACGGAAGTGGTAGGTTGGGTTGTTGGTATAGTCGGTGGTGAGTCATCGAGATCAATCGGATTAGTCTGTGGTACTTTAATAGCACATGGCAAGGTAGCTGAGGGCATTGCTTCATTAATAGAGGAAACTTGTGAAGAAGGGATTGGAGAGGTAATGGGGGGAGTGAGGAGTTATTGAACAAGAGGAGTGTACTGACCAGGAGGGTTAGGATTGGATGGTGTTATGGGAGGTTCATATGATGGGGTTGAGGAGATGCTCCAATGATGTTTGTTTGTCATAGTAGTTTGCATGGTAGGGTACTCATGATTTTAAAAAGGAAAAAAAGACTCCACAAAATTAACGTGACATGACAAAAAGACTTTTTGGGTTTGTGGTTCATAGCACCGAAAAGAATTATATTCAAGAGAGTATCTAATAAAAATACAGGGCTTAGATCATGGTGTTAGCTTATGTGAGGCATAAGGACGTAACCACGGATAATATAGACAATCAAAAACTTTGAGTTTATGAAGCTTTGGAAGCTTGTGGAAAAGTTTCTCAAATGATGACTTGTATTGTAGGACTGGAGTGAGCATACGATTAATGAGATAGACAGTGGTTTGAAAGGCTGCTGTCTAAAAAGTTGATGGCAAAGAGGCCTGATGTAGAAGTGTGAGCTCAGTTTCAACTATATGTTAATGTTTGTACTCAGCAGAACTAACTAATTGGGGAGTTTGAGGGGGTGACTTGAGGTGTTGTATACCACAAGCTGAGACAGGATGCGAGGGCTTGATATTCACCTCCGTCATCAGAGTAAACTGTTTTAATGGAAGACTGAAAGAAATACTCTACCAGCTTTCGAAAGTTGATAAAGATTATTGAAACTTCAGATTTATGATGGAGGGGATATAACTATGTGTACTTAGTAAAATACTTAACAAAAATGACATAAAAATGAAACTTGTCAAAAGAAAGGAGTGGGGCAGGACCCCAAAAATCAGTATAAATAATTTCGAAAGGTTTAGAGCAAGATATAGAGGATGTTTCAAAAGATAATCTATGACTTTTATTGCTATGACAAGCATCACAATAAGTTGAAATGCTGCTAGTAGTAGAGGTAGGAAGTGAATAACGAGAAAGTAACTTTTACTGAATAAGGGATGAGGGATAACCAAGACGTCGATGTCACACATCAACTGGAGTTGCAACTGAAGAGTGAACATTGGGCTGGGTTACTTGCGAAGCAGATGGCCACTCATAAATATTGTCTTTGTTCTAGCCTTGGACTAAGGATGCTTAAATCCTTGACAAGAAATGAGTCAAGAAAAAAAATTCAATTGAGGTATTGTTTTACTTGCAGAATTAAGAGACAGAAATGAGGTTTCGTTTAATGTGAGGTGCACACAAAACATCATCAAGCGTGAAGGTTGTGGTAAGTGAATTAAGTATTGTGGAACCAGTATAAGTGATAGGAATTCCTTTACCATCACCGATGATGATATCTTCATTTCCGCCATAGTTATTGTGGATAGACAAGTTCTGAAGATCGGAGGTGATGTGATGTGATGCACCAGAGTCCATAATCCAATTAGGTTGGCTAGTTGTTGGAGTAGTCATAAGATTGGCCTGAGGCCACTATGTTGGAGCAGGGAGTCGAGGTCGAGAGCGATAGACTTTCGTAGAGTGTCCGACTTTATCACACAACTAACAGACGATTCGGTGATGGCTTCTGAGGTTAGGACACTAGGGCTGATGATTATAGGGATTACTACCTTGACGATGAGGATGAAAGTGTTGATAATGTGGATGAGAGGGGTTTGATGTGGGACCTATAGGGTCAGAAGGCAGCTTAGCTAGATCTTGATTGATGTTTTTATTGTACTGGGTGCTCTTCCTCTTAGATTTTTGACTGACTTGAGCTATGATAGTTGGTCCAGGCAACTTGTCTTCACGCTTTAAATATGCCTCGTAGTCAGTCAACTTGTCATAGAGTTCTTCGAATGATATTGGTAAGTCATGTGCCCGAATTACAACTGCCAGTTCTTTGTATTTGTCACCTAGGCCATTAAGGGTGTGGACTAGAACTTCTTCTTCATTGAGGGAATGACCTATCAAAACCAAGTCATCGATGATAATTTTGATATTTTGTAGATAATCAGCAATAGTACTTCCCTCTTGTTTCACTTTCATTAGATTGAATAAAAGTCCGAGCATGCGAGTACGTGAGCGATTTGCTATGGTGGTTTGTAACTTGGACCATGCTTCTATAGTAGTTGTACATGAAGATATTAGTGGGGCGACGGACCTAGCAACTGAGGCTTGAATGGCTTGGAGGATGAGGCGGTCTTGACGTAACCACAGTTTGTGGGCTGGATTTGGTATTGGACTGGATCCTCCTGGGATGTTGAGCACTGCAGGTGGACAATGGAGAAAGCCATTGATGTAACCTAGGAGATTATATCTAAATAGAAGATTAGAAAATTATGCACGCCAAGATGCATAATTTTTACTTTTGGATAACTTGAAAGGAATGAGTGCCACAACATTGATAGTGATGAGACTTGGAGGTTGAGAAGTGCTATGGTTCCCTGCAAAGACAACGACTGGAGTGTTAGAGGTAGACGATGAAGCTATTTGATGATATGATGGCGTCAATCAGTTGTGAAATTTGCTGGATGTAGACTGTCAAATGTAGACAACACTAGGTAGCAATCTTGATGTGCCTTGATGTGAGCTAAAGGGGCAGCTTCCTCAGCGTCCTGCTACTTTAAATCATCACGGCAAAAGAGGCAGCAGAGAGGAGCCTTCAGCAGAGGAGGCAGCCGGTTGTGATTGATGGATGGCGAAGAGAGCAGAGGGGCCTTCGGCAAAGGAAGTAGTCAGCTTCGATGGGTCGTAGGAAGGAGAGCAGAGTGTTTACTGTCACTAGACAGTGAGGAAGGAGGAAACCGCTGTCACCCCATCGGATTGATTCTACTGCGAGTGATGCAGTGAAGCAAGTGACTTCTACTGCTTTTATCATTTCAAGGAACGAGTGCAGGTGGAGGAGGGGCAGCCGCTTGGTGCAGAACTAGCGTCGAAGACTCAATCGGTGCAGATCGCACCATTCGGTGGAGCTCGACGGTAGAGGAGAGAGCATTCTCGGCAAAAGAGAGTGCTGAGGCTGAGAGTAGCGGCGTTGTCTTGTTTCTATCACACCACATGTTGGCTGTGGCGGTTTAAGGAAGCAATGACGTTGATGGTCGCTGGCAGCGACGATGGTGGAGAGGGGGCAGTAGGAGGGAGAGAAGGCGGCTGACCGGAGGGCATAGCGATCGATGGGGCCGCACAGGCCTAGATGGCTAGGTGGATTGGTCCTCCGCGAAGCCGCGATGGTGGAGCTTAGCCCTGCCACGCGATGATGCAGTGGCTGCGATTGGAAGGAGGAAGGAGGGGAAAGAGCACCAAGACTACTCTGTTTCTGAAATCCGCTCGAAATGGACCACGCTCGACCAGAGGATCAAGGCCGACGGTGGTGGTGGCGCGGTTGGGAGGAGATGCTGTCTGTGGCTGAGACGGTTGTAGAGATGCCGAGGACTACAGCTAGAAAACTTGGCGACGGCCCTTTCTCGCTCGAGCAGGATGAGGAGCGGTTGCTGAGGCAGAGAGTGCCTTGCTTCTGTCGCACCGCATAAGAGAATGCTAACACTGCAAGGGCTCGACGACGTGGTCGTGGCCAAGAAGCAGCGAAAGAAGAGATGATTCGTTGGTCGGAACAGCGAAGAGAAACCTTCCGCCCGTGAAAGCAGAGGAAGCAGAGGTAGGGAATGCTGCCGAACTTGGAAGGTGACAGGGGTGAGGATCAATTGCTGTCGTCGGACAGTGAGAAAAGAGCTTGCTCCTGGGCAAACGGCTCTGATACCATGATAAATTGAATTGTAATGAACAAAAGTATGTTGAATATAGCTAAATAGAGTCTTATTTATACACGTAAGAAAAGAGAAAAAAATAAATTTTTCTTAACTGTCCACTAAGATTTCCTCGTGCAGTTGAGGAAATCCTATCTGCTATCATTTTCAATGTATGTCTGTCAATGATCAAATGGGTCATGTTGTTAATCTTCTTTCCGTTCTTTGTGATCTTGATGCTTCTTGGATCGTATTCTTTTCGAAGTTGTTAATCGATCTTTAATCTTGAAATTAATCGTCATCTTGATTTGAGTGCTTCCAGTTTTCTTGTTCCGAACGAATGATTTAGGAAATGAATCCGAAGTCTTCTTGCGACCCTCAGTGATCTTCTCTTTCTACTCAATTCACCAGGCGGAGGACCGGACTTTCGTCTACGTCATCGCCGACGACGCTGGAAAGGCAGATGATCCGCAGGAAGTTCTTACCTCGAGATTGTTCGGAGCCTGCACCGCTGAATTGACGAGCAAATTGCGGGAGAAAACAGGGCTCGACGACGTATTCGTCTGCGCTCGGAGTTGGCGAGACCAGAGTGTGTTTGTTCCCCTCCACGAGGAGGTGCCATCCATGTTGGAGTGCACTCATCATCTGGTCGTGTTCAATGCAAACTCCAGAGGTGAGTCAACATGCTTCACAAAGATCCTAAGCTCTCCGATCTTTACGGGCTTCCCGTCAACAGGGGCATACGAGTCGCTCGCTGGGGCGCGAGTAGTCCGCCTGCGGACCATCCACGACAAGTACCTTACGGTGGACGACGACATGCTCGGGCTGAGGCAGCAGCACGACGGTTCCTTGGTGCGCGCCTGGTGGAGCGTCGAGAGCATCACCGACAACAGAAACCAGCTCCGGCTCCGCTTCCAGAACTGCTTCGGCCTCGACCTTGCTCCCTGTCCGACTTCTCCTTGCAGCGCCTGGCCGGCGGCAAGGCTGCCTCTGCGGTCCTCCGGCAGATCCGCGGCCTGCACGACGCTCGGAAGAAGTGGGCGCGGATCCGCGTGGGCTCCCGGTTCATGGTCAGGAGCAACTTCGAGGACTACTTCCTGTGGGCCGACCCCTCGCCGGGGAGCGACGCGGCGGGTGCCCAACTCCCGTCCTCGTCCAACACCTTGGACCCGTTTCTGTGGGACGTCGAAATCCTCGAAAGCGATGCCGGCGCCTCCTCGTCCATGGTTGTCGGACCCTCCTCCTCCCTGGCCGCCGCCGAAATCGGGCCCTCCTCAGGACCGTGGTGCAGCAACATGTTTTTTACGTTACAGAGGAAATGAGAACTCCTTTGCTTTGATCCGCCATTGAAGTCTGTATGTGGATCAATGTCACTAAGAACACTTGGATCAATGGAGCAGTCACAAAGACATGATCTCTCTTTTTTCCAGCACAAAAGCTATTATTATGATTAGTGATGATTTTTCTATAATTGAAAGCATCAAGAAGTTCCAATTGCAACTGATTGTAGTCAAAATTACATGTAATTTGAGATTACTTAGACCTTCAGAGTGGGTTTATTAAACCACCACAGTGAGAAGGTGATAGATAAATGCATTGAGATCACTCCACAAGCCATTTACAAGATTACTAAATTTTGTTTACTCTCTATTCATTAAATTGCACATCGAATTGTGAGACCAACTAATTGGCGGTGGCAAGAAGCCATCGTCAAATAAACCGGTTCCTTTCTTCCTCAATCGTTCGTTTCTCTCTCTCTGCCTACTCCATGGAAGCCGAAGCATCCTCGAGCGACGAATCGACCGATTTAACCAGCGAAACTACCATCTCCTCTTCCACCATAGTCCTCTCCCTTTGCACATTAGGCGTCGGCATCTCCGCTGCTCCCTCCTCCCCTGCCTCGCCACGCTCGCCAGAAACCCCCCCGATTCATCGATCCTCTCATCATATGAGTCATGCTATCAGTCGTCTTCTGTTATCGCTAATCTTGAATCTTGTTGCATCGTGTTCTTTTTCGAGTTCCTGAACCTGAAATCTTCTGGGATGTTCTCTCACACGGGAATCTGAAATCTTCTTGCAACATTCACTCGTCTTCTTTTTCTGCTCAGTGGGCTAGAACCCATCAGCCCATCAGCTTTCTCATCGCGAAGGACGATGGACAGGGGATGTTGGTTTGGCAAGTGCAATACAAGAAAAGCTTGTGATTTTTTATTATAATTATAATAAAAAATTAAGCTTATGATTTTTTTATTATAATTATAATTAAAGATTTGAGCTTTAAAGGCAAGTGCAATACAAGAAAAACCTAATTATTTATTTTGAATTTAATTTCTATTAAGTACATACTTAGTTAAAATATTTTAGATTTTTTTTTGTTTAGTAATTTTTTTGACATAGGAACTCTTTACTAAGGTATTTGTAGTTGTCCTTTTATAGTAAAGTTTTGCTCTTCCTTTGTCCGTGAATGTAGGTCAATTGATCGAACTACGTAAATTTTATATCTCTATTTCTTTTATTTTGTTTTCTGCTTTATTATTATCTTTATTGGGTTGCCAAATTAGTTAATTTTCTAGAACCCTTCTCTAATAAACTGGTATTAGAGTCACTGGTCCAAGGTTTTTTTATAGGCTCCGGGATCTTTGGCAACGATAATAATAAAAAAGCTCATTGTTGAGAAATTCGATAAAAATATCAACTTCGGCATGTGGCAACTCAAGATGGAGGCTATTCTGGTTTAAGACGGAGTTGATTTGGTATTACAGGAAGCTGAGAAAATCTCAGGAGGTACGCCAAAGGAAGATTTTATGGATATGGATAAAAAGGCCCAATCAAGCATTATTTTAAATCTCTCTGATGAGGTTTTACGGGAGGTAGCAATGGAGACTACGGCTAAGAGCATGTGAGACAAGCTTAAAGCCTTATATATGAAGAGGATAGTGGAGAATCGTCTCTACTTGAACCAGAGTTTGTATATGCTTCGGATGACTGAAGGTACATCTATACTCTCACATCTTGATAAATTTGATTTCTTAGTTATGGATTTGGAAAATATAGATGCAAAAATTGATGACGAGGATAAGGCCTCACATTACTTTTGTGTACTCTTCCTTAATCCTTTAAGTATTTTTGTGATTGTATGATTTATAGAAAAGAAATAATTTCGTATCAGGAAATTAAATCTGCATTAAAATCTAAGGAGTAGATAAACAGGGATATCACTGGGGAAAGTAGTGGGAATCAGGTTGAGAGTCTGGTTGTCAGGGATAGAACGGATAAAAGAAAATTTGACAATAGTAGATCTAAATCTAGATCTAAATCCAGGCATAGAAATTTTGAGTGTAGATATTATCATAAAATGGGACATATTAAGGCTGATTGCTTTAAATTAAAAAATAAATTAAAACAAAAGGAAAAACTTATTGAGAAAACTACTGAGTCCGCTGAAGCTAGTGTTGCAACTAATGACAATGTTGGAAATATTTTCTTTACTACTGATGACAAGATGAGGTCTAAAAATGAATGGATTTTAGATTCAGGTTATTCTTATCACATGTGTCCCAATAAGGATTTATTTTCAACATATGAATCTTGTAATGGTGAAATTGTTTTGATGGAAAATAATACCGCGCATGATATTGTTGGTAAAGGCATAATCCGAATTAAAATACATGATGGTATTATGAGGACACTCACTAAAGTTAAACATGTTCTTGATTTGAAAAAGAATCTCATCTCTTTAGGCACCTTAGAGGCTCTTGGGTGTAAATACATAACTGAAGGTGGAGTTGTGAAAGTTTTTAGAGGTGCCCTTGTTGTTATGAAAGCTTGTAGGTCTGGTAGCTTGTATATTTTACAGGGAACTACTGTCATAGGCTCAGTTGTAGTCTCGTCATCATCATTGTCTGATTCTGATATCACCAAATTATGGCATATGCATTTGGGTCATATGAGCGAAAAAGGTTTAAGTATATTAAGCAAAAAGAGTCTTCTTTACAAACAGAGTACTGGGCCACTATATTTCTATGAACACTGCATTTTTGGAAAGCAGAAAAAAGTCAACTTCAATTTTTTGATAGTTCACAAAATGAAAGGTACTCTTAACTATATTCATTTGGACCTTTGGGGTCCAGCTTGTGTTCAGTCTAAGAGTGGTGCCAAGTATATGTTAACTTTAATTGACGATTATTCCAAGAAAGTTTGGGTTTATTTTCTGAAGCATAAAAATAATATTTTTTTAACCTTCAAACAATAGAAGGCTTTGATTGAGAAGTAAACAGGCAAACAGATTAAGTGGCTTCGAACAGATAATGGCATGAAATTTTATGAAGATAACTTTAATAAATTCTGTTAAAATGAAGGAATTGTTCGGCATCACACTGCTAGGATGATGCCTCAGCAAAATGGTGTGACCGAACGTATGAACAAAACACTCTTGGAAAGAGCAAAGTGTATGATATCAAATACAGGGTTGACAAAGGACTTTTGGGCAGAGGCGATTAATATGACCTATTATATTGTCAATCGTGCTCCTTCTGTAGCACTTAATTTTAAAGCTCTAGAGGAAGTTTGGTCAGGTACTCCTGTTGATTACTTTAATTTAAAAATTTTTGGGTGTCTAGCATACATTCATGTAAATGAATGAAAATTAAAGCCTCGAGCTAAAAAGTACATTTTTCTTGGGTATGCTTCTGGGATGAAAGAATACAGATTATGGTGTCCTGATCCTAAATTTCCAAAATTTGTAATCAGTAGAGATGTTATTTTTGATGAATTGTCTATATTATCTTCCAAAGAGGAATTTACTAGTTATACAAATGATAGTGCACAGAAGCAGGTGGAGCTTGAGATTGGTAGTTCTGATTCTTTTTAGTTGAACTCTTCTATTCAGAGAATGCCAATAGATAGTCCTGAGTCTACTGACGAAGATGATCCAAAGGAAGAGCAATATTCCATAGCCAAGGATAGACCACAGAGAGATATTCAACCACCACGAAGATATATAAATTTGGTTGCATATATTTTGTCTATTGCAGAAGAAACAAGTGGAGTTGGTGAGCCTACTACCTACTCAGATGCAGTTTCTTGTGATGATTCCGCTAAGTGGTTGATTGCGATGAATGAAAAAATTAAATCTCTCCATCAGAATAGAACTTGGGATCTTGTGAAGACACATTCGGGTAAGAAAATTGTTGTATGCAAATGGGTCTTCAAAAGGAAGAAAGGTATTTCAAGGGTTGAAGATGCAAGGTACAAAGCATGATTAGTTGCAAAGGGCTATAGTCAGGTACATGGTACTGATTTTAATGATATATTTTCATGTTGCTAAACATAGCTCTATTCATGTTTTGCTGCTTTAGTTGCCATGTATGATTTGGAATTGGAGCAACTTGATGTTAAGATAGCTTTCTTACATGGTAAACTTGAAGAGCAAATTTACAGAGAGCAACCTCATGGATTTGAAGTTGACGGTATGGAAGACCATGTTTGCTTGTTAAAAAAATCCTTATACTGATTAAAACAGTCTCTAAGATAGTGGTATAAGAGGTTTGATTCCTTTATGTTGGGTCATAGTTACACGAGGAATATGTATGATAGTTGTGTCTACTTCAGGAAGTTAAATGATAGCTCTTTTGTGTATTTGTTGCTTTATATTGATGACATGCTTATTGCAGCTAAGAATTTGTCAGAAATTCAACTTTAAAAATATAGTTGAGTAGCAAATTTGAAATGAAAGATTTGAGAGCAGCTAAGAAAATTCTTGGTATAGAGATCGATGAGTTGAAAAATTATTTTTGACCCCAAAAAATTATCTCAAGAAAGTCTTGGAGAGGTTTGACATGAAAAACGCTAAGCTAGTGAGTACTCCTTTTGCTAGCCATTTTTGGCTATCTGCTACTCAGTCACCATAGTCAGTTGAAGAGGAAGAATATATGATGCAAGTTCCATATTCCAGTGCTATCGACAGTATTATGTATACAATGGTTTGTACTCATCCAGATATTTCACAAGCAGTCAGTGTGGTTAGCAGATATATGTCTCGCTTAGGTAAAACACATTGGCAAACTGTGAAGTGGATTCTCAGATACTTGCAAAGAACTTCAGATGCTTGTTTGGAGTTTGAAAAAAATCATGACATTTTGGTTAGTTTCGTCGACTCTGATTATGCTATGGATCTTTATAAAAGAAGATCTTTGATAGACTATATATTTTACGTTGGCGGTTGTGCAGTTAGTTGGAAAGCTTCTTTACAACCTGTCGTGGCTTTATCTACTATAGAGGCAGAATATATAACAGTGACAGAAATGATCAAAGAAGTTTTATGGTTAAGAGATTTGTTCGGCGAATTATGTCTGCATCAAGATGTTACTATAATTTACTGTGATAGTAAAAGTGCTATTGATTTAAGTAAAGACCAGATGTATCATGAGAGGACGAAACACATCGATGTGAAGTTTCATTTTATTCGGGATACCATTGCTGAGGGAAAGGTTCTTGTTCAGAAAATTCAAACGAAGGACAATTCAGCTGATATGCTTACGAAGCCTCTTCCGATTTACAAGTTCAAGCAGTGCTTGGACTTGGTTGGTGTTCATTATTGGTGATTACCCGTTGGGGCTTTTGTGAAGAAGGTGGAGCAAGTTTATTAATTGTCAATATTGAGACATGCTAAGGTAGAAATTTGTTGGTTTGGCAAGTCTCACATCGGGAAAATCAAACTTATTATTTCCTATTGTAATTATAAATAAGGGCTTGAGATTTGAAGTCAAGTGCAACACAAGAAAAGTTTAATTATTTATTTTATATTTAATTTTTATTAAGTTCACACTTAGTTAAAATATTTTAAGATTTTTTCTTGTTTAGTAGTTTTTTTTTTTTTGGCCTAGGAACACTTTCCTAAGGTATTTGTAATTCGTCCGTGAATATAGGTCAATTGATCGAACCACGTAAATTTTATATCCCTATCTCTTTTATTTTTTTTGTTTTATTATTCTCTTTATTAGATTAACAAATTACTCAATCAATTTTCAGAAACACTTCCCTAAAAGGTGGATTTTATTCATTCACATTCGTGGGAACGATGACCTCTGAATTAAGAGCAGTTTGGAGATGCAAACAGGGATCCACGACGGTTGTGTCTGCGTTCGGAGATGGGAAACCGGCACCGTGCTTGTTCCTCTCTCTCTCTCTCCAAAAGGAGGTGCCACCCAAGTTCGATTCCAAATGTCACCTTGCGGTGTTCGATGCCAATCCCCGAGGTCTCTTCTTCCTCTTGTCCTCTGGCACTTGGAACGTAGCGTTACAACTCCTCTACTACCGCTTCTTGTTTACAGGGGTATCAGAGTGGCTCGCAGCGGCGAGGGTCGTCCGCCTGAGAAACATCCGCGACGAGTTCTTCACGGTGGCGACCGGCGACATGTTCCGGTTGGATCAGCGGCAGGACGGTTCTTGGTGCGTGCCAGGTGGTGCGTCGAGCGCATTATCCACAGAAACCAGCTCCGATTCCGCTTCAGGAACTGCTTCGGCGTCCACCTTGCCGCTACCCTGACCGACTTCACCTTGCAACGCCTCTCCGAAGGCAAAGGGGCACTCCGAGGTCCTCCAGCAGGTCAGCGACATGCGCGATGCCCGCAAGGAGTGGGCGCTGATCCGCGTGGGCTCCCGGGTCATGCTCAGGTGCAGCTTCGACCTCTATCCGGGGTCCGACGCCCGTCCTCGTGCAAAACCTTGGACCAGTTTCTGTGGCACATCGAGATCCTCGAGAGCGCCTCCTCGAACATGGTGGCAGGAGGAAGACGCCGCCGCCGGGCCCTCCTCAATGTCCTGGATGTTATTGCAAACACCTTCTTGACGTTGGAAATTTCCGCATCACCGTCACGGAGAACCCTAGGATCAATGAAGCCGTCTCCAAGACCTGATTCCGCTGATCTCTTCCTCCTCTTGTTAGTCTCGGCCGGGCCTGCAGAATAAAGCTTCTACGTCTTATGTCTGTGATGCACTCCAGTGCTTTGCTGTTGAATTGGAGATTCTGTAACCTGAGAGACTTCATTGTCTTTTGGTGTGTGAGAACATTAAACCGATAAAAGATCAATGCCGCAGTAGTTGCACACCAATTCCTATGATGCATTGAAAAATTCCTATGACATAATTTATGCTGGAAACAAATTTGACATTGTTATCACTGAAAAAATAATGAAATGTAAGAATCCTATTATTATTTCAATCATAGCAATAATCCAGAAAGATTTTTTTACAGGCTCCGCTAGGTTATAACTTCATGGAAGTTGTACAAATTTTAGATATCATAGATACACCTATAGCATTAAATAACTTTCATAAATAATAATAATTTGAACCCTAATAGTCCATGGGCTTTTTTTCCCTGTTGCTATGTATCTACTTGATAACACAATATTAAATTTCAACTTTATATATCCATTTCTTTGTAAGAATAACAGATCGGCAAAAAAAAAAAAATAATATCATATCAACAAAAGAATTTTAGAGCTCATGAAAATTATCAAGTATTAGCTCAACATATATGGAGGTGACATAGAGCAAGCATCATAATAATCCTCCGAATGAAGGACTCAAACGGATAAGAATTAAGGTGTCCTTTCATCTCCATCCCTTTGACATTTAGTGGTAGGAAATCAAATAGCTCGATTCTCGATTCTTGTCATACAACTGATACCTTGGGTTCTTGGATATCAAAGACTTCTTGGTGCCTTGTTTGTAGGAGTCGGTATTAAGAATTGATTCATAGTAGTTATCTAGATATTCATCATGATCTAGGTGGTTCATAGTAGTTATCTAGATAATCATCATGATCTAGGTGGTTATAGGGTGGTTTCAATAACTAACTCTATCATGTATGATATGATGGAGGGTGGTTGTTACCAATAGGTTCTATAAATAGGATCATAGTTCATGAAGTAAGTAGTGTGTGAGCATTTGGAAAAATAATTATAAGTGTTCAATATCGTTCCTCTTGTTTTTAATACTATATCGGTTCGCTAGATTGAAAGTATTCTCTCTTGATTGTATCGTAGTATTCTATTTTTTATTATCTCCTTACTCCTCCAATCCCAACATTTGTGATATCAGAGCCTTGTTTTAATCTGAACTAGGCATTATGACTTTTAATGACAATTCCATGTCTCAACCCCTTATTCCCATCTTCTCGGGCAAAAGCTATGAATTTTGGAATATCAAGATGAAGACTCTATTCAAGTCTCAAGATTTTTGAGACTTAATAGAGAAAGGATATACAGAGATCGGATAAAGAAACCAGTGAGGAATAATAGAAAGAAGGACTTAAAGGTATTGTTCTTCATTCAATAAGTATACATGAGACAATATTCTCAAGAATTACAGCAGCGACAACCTCAAAGCAAGCTTGGTTGATACTTCAAAATGAATTTCAAGGCTCATCAAGGGTGATTACGGTAAAACTCAAACCCTTCGTCGTGAGTTTGAAATTTTGTTTATGAAAAGCAATGAATCAGTGTAAGATTTTTTTTCTCGAGTGACTGAAATTGTTAGTTAAATGAAATATTATGGTGAACATCTTCATGATCATATAATTATTGCAAAAGTTTTGAGAAGTTTAACTCCGAAATTTGATTATGTTGTTACCACAATTAAGGAGTCAAAAGATCTATCTACATATTCATTTGATGAACTAATGAGTTTCTTGCAAGCACACGAAGTAAGGTTGAACAGGTCATTTGAGAAAATTGAAGAAAAAGTATTTTAGATTAAGGGGGAGTCTTCTACTTCAAAAGAAGACAAAAATTTAGCAGGAAGAGGAAGTGGCAGAAGAGGATTTCATGGCAGAGGAGGATTTCATGGTAGAGAAAATGGAAGAGGAAGAGGACATTTTGATGGGCATGATGAACAAAAGCAATCAAATTATGATCAGAAAAACTATAAGAATAGAATTCAATGCCACTATTATAAAAAGTTTGGTCACATGAAAGCATATTGCTGGAAAAGAGAAAAGCAAGCAAGCTATATGGAGGAAAACAAAGACAATAGTAAGTTGTTTATGACTCGTTCACATGTTAATGATATCTCAAATGATATTTGATTTTTGGATAGTGGATGTTCTAATCATATGTTAGGCATAATATCAATATTTAGAGATATTGATGAAACTCATAAGTTGAATGTTAGACTTGGAGATAACAAGCAAATCCAAGTGTAAGGAAAAGGAACAATTGAGGTAAAAACAAGTCAAGGAAAGATAAAATACCTTGATAATGTTTTCTTTGTTCATAGTTTATCACATAACTTGTTGAGTGTTGGACAACTTATAGATCATGGATATTCAGTTATATTTGATGATGGTTCATGTACCATTAAAGATAAAAAATTTGGTTTGATTATGGTAAAGGTTTGCATGACGCAAAATAAGATGTTTTCACTTGATATTTCAAATATTAAAAAGCATGCTCTAGTTGCAACTCAAAAGAATGAGTCTAATTTGTGGCATTTAAGATATGGACACCTTAACATTGAGGGCTTAAGGCTGTTAAAGCAAAAAGAAATAGTTTTTGGATTGCTCAAAATTAATACACTTGATGTATGTGAAGGATGCATTTATGGCAAACAAAGTAAAAAATAATTTCCTGTTGAAAAAGTATGGAGAGCATCTAATTGTCTTGAATTAATTCATGCTAATTTATGTGGACCTATGAATACAAAATTGTTTGGTAGAAGTCGATATTTTTTATTATTTACTGATAATTATAGTCACATGAGTTGGGTATATTTTCTAGAAATGAAATCTGAAATATTTGATAATTTTTAAAAATTCAAGGCACTTGTAGAAAGGCAAAGTGGTAGATGCATAAAGACACTTCGGACAGATAGATGTGGTGAATTTCTATCTAATTAGTTTAATTCTTTTTGTGAAGAAAATGGTATTCACAAGGAATTGACAGCATCTTACACACTGGAACAAAATGGTGTAGCTGAACGTAAAAATCGAACTGTCCTTGAAATGGCAAGAAGTTTGCTTAAAGGACAGCATATTCCAAATCAATTTTGAGCAGAAGCAATTGCAATAGCAGTTTATTTATTGAATATTTCACCAACTAAGACTGTTATGAATTGAACTCTCTTTGAGGCTTGGTATGGTATAAAACCAAGTGTAAACCATCTAAGAATTTTTAGTAGTATTGCTTATGCTTTGGTAAATTCACAAAAACACCACAAGCTTGATGAAAAATCTGAAAAATATATTTTCATTGGTTATTCCTTACAATCCAAAGCATATTGATTGTATAATCCTGTTAGTGGCAAAGTTATTATTAACAGAAATGTTGTGTTTGATGAAAGGGCAAGTTAGAATTGGGAATCAAAAGAAGGTGAAACACAAACTCAGATTCCGATAGAAGTAGACACTCCACAGAATCAAGTAACAAATCCTGCTCCAACAAATTCATCGTCAGCCTCACCTAGTAGCAGTTCAAATTCTGATTCCTCAGATGAATCTCCTCTAAGAAAATTTAGATCACTAACAGAAATTTATGATTCAACATTTGCTTTATTTATTTCAGATCCTACAACTTTTGAGGAAACAGTTGAAAAAGAGGAATGGAGAAAAGGAAATAGTTGAAAAAGAGGAATGGAGAAAAGCAATGAAGGAGGAAAGCAAGTCAATTGAGAAGAATGAAACCTTGGTGCTAATGAATCTACCAATGGAAAAGAATCTATTGGATTGAAATGAGTGTTCAAAACAAAATATAATGCAGATGGAAGTATCCAAAAGCATAAGGCTCGGCTTGTAGCAAAAGGATATTCATAGCAACAAGGTATTGATTTTGATGATACTTTTTCTCGAGTTGCTAGATTCAAAACCATGAGAACTTTCTTGGCTTTAGCTGCTCACTTAGGTTAACCTGTTTATTAATTTGATGTGAAATCTATATTTTTAAATGGAGATTTACATGAAGAGGTTTTTGTTACTCAACCTAAAGGTTTTTTTGTTAAAGGACATGAAGAAAAAGTGTATAAGCTAAAGAAAGCACTTTATGGGCTTAAACAAGCTCCAAGGGTATGGTACAGTAAGATTGATTATTATTTTCATCAAAATGGATTTAAGAGAAACAATAATGAATCTACTCTTTATCTAAAGAAGGAAGGTGAACATAATATTTTAATGGTTTGCCTTTATGTTGATGATATTATATATATGGGTTCATCTAACTCTTTTGTGACAGAATTTAAAAAATCAACGATGAATAAGTTTGAAATGTCAGATCTAGGTCTATTGCACTATTTTCATGGGTTGGAAGTGAAGGATCAGATGGAATTTTTATCTCACAAAGAAAGTATGCAATGGATCTACTCAAAAAATCTAACATGTTTAATTGCAAAGTTGCAACAATGCCTATGAATGTAAATGAGAAACTAAAACTTGAAGATGGTACATCCTTGACAAATGCAAGATACTACAGAAGTTTGGTCGAAGGTTTGATTTATCTAACTCATACTCAACCAGATATTACCTTTTCTGTTAGTGTAGTATCCAGGTTTATGCATAGCCCCAGCAAACATCATCTCGGAGCTGTTAAAAGAATTCTGCATTATATTACGGGAACTATCGATTGTGGTATTTAGTATTCTTATAATTTTAAATATAAATTATTTGGTTTCACTGATAGTGATTGGGCAGGAGATTTGGATGATAAAAAAAGTACTTCAGGCAATATTTTTAGCCTTGGATCAGGAGTTATATATTGGAGTTTAAAGAAGCAAGAAACAACTGCATTATCAATATCTAAGCGTAATATGTAGCCGCAACATCGCGTGTCAAGCAACATGGCTTAGAAGACTTCTTGAAGATCTTCATCAAGAACAAATGGAAGTAATGTAAATATTTTGTGACAATAAAGCTACAATTGCAATGACAAAAAATCCAACATTTTATGGAAGAACGAAGCATATAGAGATACGTTATCATTTCATCTATGATCTTGTAGCAAATGGAGCTATAGCAATGAAGTATTGTGGCACAGATGAACAAGTTACGGATATACTCACCAAGTCGCTTCCAGTTCAAAAACATGTTTATTTTATATCTCAAATTAGTGTATGAAACTATGAATCAAGGGGGAGTGTTAAGAATTGATTCATAGTAGTTATCTAAATATTTATCATGATCTAGGCGGTTCATAGTAGTTATCTAGATAGTTATCATGATCTAAGTGGTTATAGGGTGGTTTCAATAACTAACTCTATCATGTGTGATATGATAGAGTGTGGTTGTTACCACTAGGTCCTATAAATAAGATCATAGTTCATGAAGTAAGTAGTGTGTGAGCATTTGGGAAAATAATTGTAAGTGTTCAATATCATTCCTCTTGTTTTTAATACTACATCGGTTTGCTAGATTGAAAGTATTCTCTCTTGATTGCATCGTAGTATTCTGTTTTTTATTATTTCCTTGCTTCTCCAATCCCAACAGAAGGTGGCCTCGGTTTCTTGTTCAGGTGCTACTTGTTTCACTACCTCCGGGTTTACAATGACGACGATGACAACCTGAACGACTCAGTGGTGGTCGGCATTCCTTGGGGGCACGACAGCATGGCATGCTATCAGTTGCACGTCGAAATCCTTGAGCGGTGACAGCGGCTGCCATGCCCGCCCCCTTCCAGAGCAGCGAAGGCATCCCCGTCTGTGATCAAGGTCTATTGGTCTCACCATAAAATGGTCATGCATGACTATGATCTTCTTGCTCTTGGTAATCTTGATAGTTCTTGGACTGTGTTTTTTCTAAAGCAATGGGAGTTGAAAATAAACTTATTCCAATATCATAAAGAGATTAATTTATTCAAGAAAAGGTTCATTGCATCAAGAAGGAGATTCAATCCATTAAGAAGAAAAGATAGATTAGATGTCTATGGAAGGATAAGACAAAATGATCATTGGTTCTTGAAGAGGTTCTTTGAAAGAGAATGATTCATTCTGAATACGATAAATATGATGTATCTTTGGGGATTATATAAACCCCATATGTTGGTTCATGAAAGATATAGAGTTTATGAAATTGTAAAGAGTCTTTTGAGAGAAAAATAGAAAGTTAATCTTGTCCTACTCTTCCTCTATTTGAAAACTCTATCCCTTCATCCTATGTAGGTTTTCAACATTTGGTATCAGAGCATAGGTTAAGCGATGGCCTCTTCCCCAAGTGTCATCTAAATTCAAATCCCTAGATTGATAAAGAAAAATTATGATATATGATGCATCCAAATGAAGGTTCTTCTAGGCTCCCAAGATGTATGAGAGTTTGTAGAAGATGGATTTGTTGAGCCAAGTCCAGCAGAAGAAGGAGCAATGAATGTAAAAGCAAGAAAGCAACTCAAAGATAGAAAAAAGGAGAAAAAGGCTTTCTTCACGATCTAGCAAGGACTTGACGATACAAGGTTCGAGATCATCGCTCTAGCATATACTTCAAAAGAGGCTTGGGAAATGCTTCAAAAAGTATTTGGTGGTGTTGATAAGGTAAAGAAACTTCGTCTATAAGTTTTACGAGTTGACTTTGAAAAATTACAACAAGGTACTTCTGAAATTATTTCTGATTATTTCTCAAAGGTCATTTTTATTGTTCATCAAATGAGACGAAATGGTGAACAAATAAGTGATAAAAGAGTAATAGAAAAAATATTAAGATCTTTAGATCCAAAATTTGATTTTATTGTTGTTGCGATTGAAGAATCTAAAGATTTGAAAAAAATGTCTTTAGAACAACTTATGGGTTCTCTTCAAGTTCATGAACAAAGGATTACAAAAAGAGGAGAGGACAAAACTCTAGAGCAAGCACTACAAACCAAGCTTACTCTTGAAAATAGAGATGAATCAAAATTTCAAAGAGGAAGAGGTCGTGGACAAAGAGGAAGAGGAGGCAGAAATCAGACCAATCAGGAATCTCCAAACAATGAAGGTGGTGGAGAAAATTCTAGCCAAAGAGGCCGAGGTTATAGTCGAGGACGTGGCCGAGGCCGTGGACGTGGTAGAAATTTTAAAAGGTCTAAAATACAATGCTATATTTGCAAAAGGTACGGGCATTACTCCTTTAAATGCTATTATAATCCTAACAATCAAGGTGATAAGGCAAATTTTGTTGAGAAAGAAAAGAATGAAAATCAACTTTTGCTGATGACATATGATAAACTGAAAAAAGATCAATTTATGACATGGTATTTAGATACTGGAGCTTCAAATCATATGTGTGGTATTAAAGATTTATTTTTGGAAATAGATACAAGTTATTCTGGAAATATTACATTTGGTGATATGTCTCAGAGACTAGTAAAAGGCAAAGGTTAAATTCTCCTTGAACTAAATAATGGTAAAAAGTTATGCATTTCAGATGTTTATTATGTTCCTGATATGAAAAATAATATTTTGTATTTGAGACAATTACTTGAAAAATATTATAATATTAAGATAAAAGATACGGCTCTTTCAATTCGTGACAAGGATAGAATATTGATATCACATGTGAAAATGACAAAGAACAGAATATTTCCTCTGCATTTATGTATTATTGATCGATCAAATTATTTTAAGACTGATATTGAGGATATTTCTACACTATGGCATCTTAGATATGCTCATTTAAATTTTGAGGCTTTGAAACTTCTAGAGAAGTATAATATGGTGATAGGAATGCCAAGAATTGATCATCCATCAAAACTATATGAAGTATGTGTTATGGGTAAGCAAGAAAGAAAGCCTTTCAAAGTCAGAAGAACAAGAAGAGCATGGCATCGACTTGATTTGATATACTCAGATGTTTGTGGTCCTATCACTAGTATCACTTGGAGGAAGCGGTATTTTCTTACCTTCACCGATGATCATAGTGGAAAACTTGGGTTTATATATTAAAAGAAAAGAAAGAAGTTTTTAGTAAATTCAAAGAATTTAAGGAGTTGGTTGAAAGACAAAGTGGTTGTAGGATTAAATGTTTAAGAACAGATAGAGGTGGTGAATATACATCAAATGAATTTGAAAGCTTCTGTAAAAATAATGGGATTTTACATCAATTTACTATGCCATACACACCTCAACAAAATTGTATCTCAGAAAGAAAAAATAGGACTGTACTTAATATGGTTCGATGCATGTTAAAGGAAAGAAGAATTCCTAAAGAATTTTGGGGAGATGCTGTTGCCTCTGTAGTTTATTTGCTTAACAGGTTTCCAACAAAGCGAATTGGAAATGTTACACCAGAAGAAGCATGAAGCTTACAGAAACCAAGAGTCGATCATTTGAGAATTTTTAGAAGTATTGCATTTGCTAAGATACCAGAGGAAAAGAGAACAAAACTGGAGATGAAAATTCTAGTGGTTATAAACTCTACAATCCAATCACAAATAAAGTTATGATGTCAAGAGATGTTGAGTTTGATGAACAACAGATTTGGAACTGGAAAATTGATGAGCAACATAAGAAAGCCATAGCTTCAGAAGAAGATGATATAATACAAGCAAACATCGAAGAGGCTTTACCGGAATCATCACCTAGATCAGCTAGGTCACATGATTCAAGAAGTCCGATTATAAGAAGGACAAGACCGGTTCAGGAGCTCTATGATGTGACTCGAAGAATTGATACTAACAATGACGAACTTTCTTTCTTTTATCTTTTTGTAGGATATGATCCATTAACTTTCGAAGAAGCTTGTAATGAAGAAAAATGGTGGCAAGCAATGAATGAAGAGATTCATACAATTAACAAATATGATACATGGGAGCTTACTACACTTCTAAAAGATCACCAAGCGATCGGTGTTAAGTGGATCTTCAAAACAAAAAGAAATACACAAGGGGAGGTAGAAAAATACAAAGTATGATTAGTTGCAAAGGGATATAAACAATAATATGGGATCGACTATGAAAAAGTATTTGCACCAGTTGCTCGACTGGAAATAGTAAGATTACTTATCTCCCTAACAGCTTAAATGAAATGGAAAATTTTACAAATGGATGTCAAATCAATATTTCTTAATGAAGTTCTTGAAGAAAAGGTATATATTTAACAATCCCCTGGTTTTATTATTCATGAGCAAGAAGACAAAGTATACAAGTTAAAGAGAGCTCTTTATGGGCTTAAACAAACCCCACGAGCATGGAATTCTTAGATAGATGCTTATTTTATTCAAAATGGTTTTTCTAAATGCCCACATGAGCATGCTCTCTATACAAAATCTAACTCTGATGGAGATATCTTATTTGTATGCCTGTATGTAGATAATTTAATATTTACAGGCAATAGTAGCTCCATGATTGAAGATTTTAAGCACTCTATGAAGAAGAAATTTAAGATGACCGACTTGGGCCTAATAACTTATTTTTTTGGTATCGAAGTTATACAAGATAATGAAGGAATTTTTATCTCACAAGAAAATTATGCAAAGGAGGTTCTAAAGAAATTTTCTATGGAAGATTGTCTCCCTATAGATACACCTATTGAATATGGCACCAAGTTGACTAAGGAAGGTGAAGGTAAATACATTAATCCAACTTATTACAAAAGTTTAGTTGGATGTTTAAGGTATTTGACATGCACTCGACCTGACATATTATTTGGAGTTGGTTTAATAAGTAGATATATGGAAACTCCTAAGACATCTCATTTAAATGTCGCCAAAAGAATTTTACGATATGTTAAAGGAACAATTAAGTATGGGATGCTTTATTCATCATCTAAAAGGTTGGAACTTATTGGATATAGTGATAGTGATTGGGCCGGAAGCTATGATGATCGGAAAAGTACAATTGGATTTATATTTTATTTTGGTGAAACTACATTTACTTGGTCTTCAAAGAAGTAGCAGATTGTTGCTCTATCAAGTTGTGAAGCAGAATATATAGTAGCATCCTCTTGTTTTTGTCATGTAATCTGACTAAGAAGATTACTTCAAGAAGTTCATATCCCACAGGAGAAGTCAACCAAGATTTATATTGACAATAAATCAGCTATTGCCTTAGCCAAGAATCCAGTCTACCATGAAAGATCGAAGCATATTGACACAAGAATTCATTTTATAAGAGATCATATCAAAAATAAAGAAGTGAAGCTACATCATGTTAAAACAAGTGAACAAGTGGCTGACATACTTACAAAACCTCTCAAATTTGAAATATTTCAACAGCTTCGAAGGAAACTTGGCTGACAGATAGAACAAGTTTAAGGTGGGATAATGTTGAAAATAAACTTATTCCAATATCATAAAGAGACTAATTTATTCAAGAAAAGGTTCATTGTATCAAGAAGGAGATTCAATCTATCAAGAAAAAAAGATAGATTAGATGTCTATGGAAGGACAAGTCAAAATGATCATTGGTTCCTGAAAAGGTTCTTTGAAAGAGAATGATTCATTCTGAATACAATAAATATGATATATCTTTGGAGACTATATAAACCCCATATGTTGGTTCATGAAAGATATAGAGTTTATGAAATTGTAAAGAGTCTTTTGACAGAAAAATAGAAAGTTAATCTTGTCCTACTCTTTCTCTATTTGAAAACACTATCCCTTTATTCTATCTATCAACAAGCTTGTTCTCTTTCCTTATCAAGCATAAGCCCATCTGCTTTAATTTGAAGCTTTCCGTCGGAGATGAATCTGGATTTATTTTTTCTGCTAAAAGCACCAGGTGAGCAAGCGGAACATCGGCTATCTTATGGCTGACAATTCTGGGAACGTAAATGAGAAACGCGGTGTTGGTACCTTGGCATTCATTGGAAACAACACCGCCGAGTTGACGAACACGTTGAAGGCGGCAACAAAGCTTGATGACGTGTTTGTGTGCGCCTGGAACCGGTTAAGCCATCACTTTGCACCGCTCAACTTACAGCTGCCGCCCAAGTACGAGTTGACTCATCATCTGGCGGTGTTCGATGTCAACTGGGGAGGTGAGTTCCTTCGTCTTCTTCATCTCCTCGTGGCTGCATATGTATGGCCATGCCTTGTGAGCATCATCATCATCATCATCATCATCATCATCATCATCATGTAGTTCTCTCTCTCTCTCTATGTATCCCTCTCTCCGTATGGTAATTGGAAGGTAGGAAAATGGATCGTTGAATGGTTTCTCATCCACAGGGATATGTGGTTTCCTCGATGGAGAGAATGTCGTGAGCCTGCTGAACATAAGCTGCAGACGGTCCCTCATGACCGACGGCAGATCGATATAACTCACAGACTACAAAGGTCAGGCCCCGTCGGAAGCCCAGTGGACGTCATCACCAACAACAGAAACCATGTCCGACTCCGTTTCAGCCACCACCTCATGGGCTACCGCTACCTTGGCCATGGCCACCGGGTCACCATGGCAGACAACAGAAGCAATGTCTTGAATCGCCTCCTTTGCAGCGACGCCTCATCCGAGTCCTCCCATCATCCCTTCGGCGCCCGTAATGATTGGGCACCCCCAATGAATCGATCTCATTATCATGATCTCATCATGATCCGATTCCTATTGCATAGATTCAAAGATATCACAATATATATATGAATAATGTAAGAAAATATTAATAATTATAAGCAAAGAGATTGACACAGCGTGTTACAGGTGCTATCACTCACATGATTGACCTGTTGGCCACCTATAACTAGCACTTTCTTCGAGAGTTGGTCAACTTATGAAAATATAATCTTATATCATAAAAATTGATCTTCATAAAGCTACTCCAAGAATAGGTTTGGCAATTGATCTCCACAAGATCCATGATTCTGCTAGATAAGATTTTTTTCTATATTTACTAAAAATACATAAATTCTTAACGCAATTCATCGATTGGGTGTGGGCATACATCATAATCACTTTTTTCATTGGTAACTTAAATAGTATTAATGTAAGATTATTAAAGGGGACTAGGGGTCTCACACAAGATTACTCTATGACCCTTATCTCTCTCTAATTACCATGCAGAATCTAACCAATCACTTAAATAATACAATTATCTAAGGAAAATTTCAACTATATTATCACCTTATGTTTATAGATGACCTGTTTATATTCTCAATAGCAAATCTCTCCTCAACTACCATTATTTATGATATCATCTATCAATTTACGAATGATTTTGGGCTGTAAGACAATGCAAAAAAAGTCTTTTCTAGTCTTTGCAAGATGTTTGCGAGATACTTAATAAGATATATCAAACTCATTGTATATGCCTACTGGTTCTCTTCCTACCACTTTCT
Organism: Musa troglodytarum; assembly: GCA_023547065.1. Lineage (NCBI taxonomy): Eukaryota > Viridiplantae > Streptophyta > Magnoliopsida > Zingiberales > Musaceae > Musa > Musa troglodytarum. Next base: position 30,381,530 of record CP097506.1, read on the forward strand.
TAGGTATATCTTTGATTAGCAAGAGATTATCCTTCTTAAATTGTATATCTCTTGTGCAGTTTATTGTGAACATAATCTAGTGTTGAAAGAGTCACCATCTCTCATATGGTGAAAAGCTTATCAATTTAACTCAACCAGAAATTAAAACCAACAGTGAAAAGCTTCAACGGAGACTTATCCTCCGCGGTTGGACTAAACTCGGTGTGATGTCTACAATCATACCCAGATCGGTTCCAGATCACTAAGATGATCGAACTTGAGCTCAAACATCGAGCAAGGAAGCCAAGTCTGCAACACAGACCAATCAAGAATTGCAAGCGTTCGACGAAGAGAAGCCACAGAATTGCATCAGTCAATTCATACGGAATTGAGAGCAACGGGCGGCGGAGGGTGGTCCCATCGACTACCGTGGTTCGATATTACTGGGGATGCATGCTGGCCGGGAAGGGGGCGGGGACGAAAGAGTTTCAAAGTCAGAGTCGAGTTCGATGTCCCACAGAAACTGGTCCAACGAGTGGATGTCCTGCAGGTGACAGTGTGATAGTTTGTACAACCTCAGGGCGGTCTCGTCAACCATCAGATAGTGCGGCTGCGAAACCGCCATCAGAAAGTCGTCGGAGAAGCACCTCAGGATGAACCGGTGCTCCACGGGGACCAGCGCCCACTCATAGCGGGCGTCGCGCACTTGCGCTGCTTCGTCGTCGCGGAGCCCATCCAAGATGAACACCTCTAGGCGAACAGCAAGGTGCCTGCCGCAGCAGTTCCGAAAGCGGAGACGGAGCTGGTTTCTGCTGTTGGTGATGACCTCCGCCGTCCATCGGCCACAGTCCACCAGGCGAGTATGGTCCGGGTTCCGGCACCTGTTCGTCACGACGTACCTGTTTTCCGAGACGCTGCGCAGGCGGATATCCTTCCCGGCGAACGGACCGTACACCGCTGCAACCAAGAAGGAAACCAGTCCAGAAAAGAGGAAGACACAACTCACAGCCAAGAAAAGAAGAGAACTCACCCCTGGAACTGGCATTGAACACCGCCATGTGATGAGTGAACTCGTACTTGGGTGGCAGCTGCTTGCCGAGAGGAATGTAGTGACGGTTTAGCCGGCTCCAAGCGCACACGTATATGTCGTCGAGACCTGTTTCCTCCTTCAACCTTCGCTTCAACTCAGAGGTACTGGATCCAGTGAAGATGAAGCTGCCAACTCCTCGTCCCACGTGTACGTTTCCATGATCGGTCGCGATCAAATAGCTGATAGTCCGATCCTCCGTCTAGTGCATCGAGGCGAAGAAAAGCACGTTCAGAGCAAGAAAAATGAAAGACGAAAAGTAAGTTCAAGAACATCCGGCAGAGGATATCTTCAAGATTCAGAAAGAAAACAGTCCAAGAACATGGCCAGTTTTCTGCAAAACCAACAGACCTGAAACCGCTGGAATGCAGTAAGGGGCAAGGGAGCAGCAGCCCTGGCCGTCAAGGGGAAGGCTGCAGCGTCAGTGGTCAACAAGGAGGGGACGGGTACCATGGACGAGGAGGCAGCAGCTCCTCCGGTCGCCGGAGCGGGCGCATTGGCCGATGAGGAGGGGATGGCAGCCATGGACGAGGAGGCAGCAGCTCCTCCGGTCGCCGGAGCGGGCGCATTGGCCGATGAGGAGGGGATGGCAGCCATGGACGAGGAGGCAGCAGCTCCTCCGGTCGCCGGAGCGGGCGCATTGGCCGATGAGGAGGGGATGACAGCCATGGATGAGGAGGGAGCACCAACGCCGCTGAGAATTCGGGTAGGAACATTGGGACGGTGGGATGGTTCCGCTCCTCGGGAGGAAGAGGGTCGGGCTTCCGTGGATGTGCCGAAGGTTGCTTCTACTGGTTGGAACGGCGGCGGATAGGCGGCTGCTCTTGCGTCTCGAGTACTTCAACGTGCCACTGATACCAGTTCCGGTGCTGTCGCCATGACGGGGTGCCGACCGTCACAGAGGGTTCCCACGGCATGTGGCTGTCATGCGCCCGGAGGTAGTCCACTAGGTTGCATCTGAGAAGGACACAGGAGCCCTCTTGGAGCGGCTGCCACCCTACATGGTCGCTGAAACCATCGGGGATCTGCCGCAAGACCTTCCTGTCCACGGCGAGGTAGTGCCCGCACCAGCTCTGGAAACGGAGTGCAGGTTTGTTTAGGTGATCGGTGATGACATCGACGGTCCACCGGCCACCGAGCCAGGCATCACGACGGTGCAGGCTCACGCGCTTCATGTCGTGCTCCGCCATGAGGTACTTGTTGTTGAAGCTCCGCAGGCGGACTACTCGCCCGGCGAAGAACTCCATGGACGACAAGAAACCAAGTCTTTGATTCCAAGAATCCAAGATTTTAGTCGTATGAGAGAGAGAGAGAGAGAGAGAGGCGGTGGGGGCGGAAGAGCAATAAGAAAATCCACGTCGTGGAACTTGTCATTAAGCATGAGTCAAATCAAGGTTGACCGAATCGTATCCATCTACTTGCAGCAAATCATGTATGATGTAACACCGAGTTTATTGTGTGTTATATTTCATTTAAACCAAGTATTTCCCTGCAGATACAATCTGTGATACTTGTTTCTTTGCAGGCATTTATATGTACGCGAATTTTTCTTACGGTAATATGATGTTGATTAATGTCCTATGTCGCAACGATGTTACGTAGATGTCCTTGTGAAATTTCAAATTTAGATTGATGGAGGAATTAAATAGACACGTGAAAAGATGACTAATTAGCTAGAGATGGCGGGAAACCAAGACTGAAACCATCTCTTGGGAAACCTTTTCTCGTTCCCAACTCTTCCTCCTCTCTCTCATCTTCCTTGAGCCATTTCTTTCCTTCTCTGCCTCCTCGTCTGTCGTCTTCCTCAGCCAGTCTCCCATCTCTTTCTCTCTGTTCTTTTGGCACGAAGAGGTAGGAATACAATGGTCTGATCCCCAGTGTTGAATGTCACACAACAAATTCTTCGATTTTTGGACTCGGAGATCCGGTGGGTTTCTTGTTTGCGGGAATCGTCCATGGAGTTCTTTACCGGAGCGAAGGTCGTCCGCCTGGTGAGCTTCTATGGCATGTACCTCATGGCGAACGAGGACGAGAAGCGCGTGAGCCTAAGCAAGCCGGACGCCTCGGACAACGCCTTGTGGAACGTCGAAATCGTCACCAGAAACCCAAACTATCCCCGTGTCCGATTGAGGAGCTACGTGAACTGCTACCTCGCCCCCGACGCTTCGAAGCGCCGCTGCTTCCGACGCATTTTCAAAGATCAGAACGTGTTTCAGCAGCACCTTGACGGCCGCGGAATCTTCGCGGAGTGGTATCCTGTTCGAGAGGGCCTCTTCGTCCAGCTCATATGCTCATTCGGGGACTACCTCAGAGCGAGAGTTGGCCACCCGATATTCCCCGATTCGGTGATGGTCGACAGGCCATCAGGCGAACGCATGATATTAGAGTTAGTCTCAGAAATTTTATCAAAAATAATTTGACAATCAATAAAGATAATAAAACAGAAAGATAAAAGAGAGACAAAGATACAAGATTTACTTGGTTTGGTCAATTGACTTACGTCCACGAACGAACAAGAAGAACTCTTACTATAAAAGGGACAATTACAAATGTCTTAGAAAATTGTTCCTGGACCATAAAACACATGAAACTACTAAACAAGAAAAGTCCAAAAGTATTTGACTTAATGAAAATTAAATCCAAAGCGACTTTTCTTGTGGTGCTTGTGGTGCATCTATCTTCAAAGCCTAGACCCCTTTTTATAGCACCAATAGGAGATAGTCGAATAGAAATTTCAGATATGGGACTATGAGATTTGCCAAACCAACAAATCTCCACCTTGGTATGTCCCAACATTGACAAATAGCAAACTTGCTCCACCTTATTCACAAAAGCCTCAATGGACAATCACCAACAATGAATACCAACTAAGTCCAAGCACTGTTTGAACTTGTAAACCGAAAGAGACTTCGTATGCATCGTAATCAACCACTTAGCGGAATCATCACAAGAAACTGCATCTGAGTAGGTAATAGGCTCACCAACTCCATCTATTTCTTCTGCAATAGACAAAGCATATGCAACCAAATTTATATATCTTTGTGGTGGTCGAATATCTCTCCGTGGTCTATCTTTTGCTATGGAATATTGCTCTTCCTTTGTATCATCTTCATCAGAGACTCAGACTACCATCGGCATTCTTTGAGTAGAAGAGTTCAACTAAAGAAAATCAAGTACCAATCTCAAGCTCTATCCGCTTATGCATCATTATTTGTACAACTAGTAAATTTCTCTTTGGAAGATAACATAGACAATTCATCAAAAGTAACATCTCTACTGATTATAAATTTTGAGGATTTGGGATCAGGATACCATAATCTGTATTCTTTCACCCCAGAAGTATACCTAAGAAAAATGAACTTTTTTGCTCGAGGCTCTAATTTTCTTTCATTTACATGCATGTATGCTGGACACCCAAAGATTTTAAAAATAAAGTAATTAGCAAGAGTACCTGACCAAACTTCCTCCGGAGTTTAAAATTAAGTGCTGTAGAAGGAGCACGATTGATAACGTAACAAGCCATATTAATCGCCTCTGCCCAAAAGTCCTTTATCAACCCTACATTTGAGATTATACACCTTGCTCTTTTTAAGAGTGTTCTGTTCATACGTTCAGCCACACCATTTTGTTCAAGCGTCATCCTAATAGTGCGATGCCGAACAATTCCTTCATTTTTGCAGAATTCATCAAAGTTACCTTCACAAAATTCCATGCCATTATCCTGCTCAAGCCGCTTAATATGTTTACATGTTTGCTTCTCAATCAAAGCCTTCCATTGTTTAAAGGTTAGAAAAACATCATTTTTATGCTTTAGAAAATAAACCCAAACTTTTATGGAATAATCGTCAATGAAAGTCAACATATACCTGACACCACCTTTAGACTGAACACGAGTTGGACCCCAAAGGTCTGAATGAATATAGCCTTTTATTTTGTGAACTATCGGAGAATTGAAGCTGACTCTTTTCTACTTTCCAAAAATACAGTGTTCACAAAAATCTAGTGGCCCAAGATCTGGCCCACAAAGAAGACCTCTTTTGCTCAATATGCTCAAACCTTTTTTGCTCATTTGACCCAAACGCATATGCCATAATTTGGTGATGTCAGAATCAGACAATGATGATGACGAGACTATAACTGAGCTTGTGACAGTAGTTCCCTGTAAAATATATAAGCTACCAGACCTACAAGCTTTCATAACAATAAGGGCATTTCTATAAACTTTTATAACTCCACCTTCAAATTGTGTATTTACACTCAAGAGCCTCTAGGGTACCTAAAGAGATGAGATTCTTTTTCAAATCGTGAACATGTCTAACATTAGTGAGCGCCTCACAATACCATCATGTATTTTAATTCGGATTGTGTCTCTACCAATAACATCACATGCGGCATTATTACCTATCAAAATAATTTCACCATTATAAGATTCATATGTGGAATATAAATCCCTATTGGGACACATGTGATAAGAACAACCCGAATCTAAAATCCATTCATTTTTAGACCTTGTCCTATCTTCAGTAGTAAAGAAAATATTTCCAAAATTCTCATCAACTGCAACACTAGCTTCAGTGGACTCAGTTTTCTCAACAGTGTTTTCCTTTTACTTTAATTTATTTTTCAATTTAAAGCAATCAGGCTTAATGTGCCCCATTTTACGACAATATCTGCACTCTAAATTTCTATGTCTGGATTTAGATCTAGATTTAGATCTACTATTGTCAAATTCTCTTTATCGCTTCTACCTTGACAAACTGCACTCAACTTGATTCCTCTACTTTCCTGATATCCTGTTTATCCGCTCTCCTTAGATTTTAATGCAGATTTAATTTCCTAATACGAAATTGTTTCTTTTTCATAAATCATAGTATCACAGAAATACTTAAAGGATTGGGGGAGAGAACACAAAAGTAATAGGGCCTTATCCTCATCATCAATCTTTGCGTCTATATTCTCCAAATCCATAACTAAGGAATCAAATTTATCAAGATGTAAGAGTATAGATATACCTTTAGTCATCCGAAGCATATACAAACTCTGCTTCAAGTAGAGACGATTTTTCACTGTCATCTTCATATACAAGGCTTTAAGCTTGTCCCACATGCTTTTAGCCGTAGTCCCGTAGTCTCCGTAGCTACCTCCCATAAAACCTCATCAAAGAGATTTAGAATAATGCTAGATCGAGCCTTCTTATCTATACCTACAAAATCTTCCTCTGACATACCATTTAGAATTTTCTCAACTTCCTGTAGTGCCAAATCAACTCCGCCTTGAACTAGAATGGCCTCCATCTTGAGTTACCACATGCCAAAGTTAACATTTCTATCGAATTTCTCGACAACAATCTTTGTTATTGTCATTGTTGCCAAAAGATCCCAAAACCAGGCTCTGATACCAGTTTGTTAGAGCTAGCCCTAGGAATTTTACCAAAAGGTAATTTGACAACCAATAAAGACAATAAAGCAGAAAGATAAAAGAGAGACAAAAATACCAGATTTACGTGGTTCTCAATTGACCTACGTCCCACGAACGAAGAAGGAAAACTCTTACTATAAAAGGGACAATTACAAATGCCTTAGAAAATTATTCCTAGGCAAACTACTAAACAAAAAAAAAAACCCAAAAATATTTGACTTAATAGAAATTAAATCCAAAGCGGCTTTTCTTATGATGCCTATGGTGCATCTATCTTCAAAGCTTAGACCCCTTTTTATAGCACCAATAGGAGATAGCCGAATAGAAATTTTAGATGTGGGACTATGAGACTTGCCAAACCAACACATGGGACTCTCCTATCTGTGGGAGGTACATCTCATCCGGTTGGACGAGCCCCTGCCTCGCCGACCCCTGTCCCAAGCAGCAGGACCATCCGGTGCTTCCTCCTCCACGGCAGCCATCCCTTCCTCATCGACGATTGAACCTGCAGCAGTTTCCATGGTAGTAGGACCATCCGGTGCTTCCTCCTCCGCCATGGCAGTCGGTCCCTCCTCCTCTACCGTATCACCCCCGTTTGTTTTCGGATAAACTGAATTATAATGAACAAAAGTATATTGAATATGACTAAATAGAGCCTTATTTATACACATAAGAAGAGAGAAAGAAGAGAGGATTTTCCTCAACTATCCATCGAGATTTCCTCATGCAGTTGAGGAAATCCTATCTGTTATCATACCCTCGCAAGATTGTGCTCATGTCAAGAACACTGATCTTGGACCGATGTAATGAAAATAATTTACGAGCAAGAGGCTTCATGAGTGAGTCTGCTAGTTGATCAGCCGTATAAACATGAGAAACACATAATTGATATCTGATAACTTGATATCGTACAAAGTGAAAGTCAATGGCAATGTGCTTCATGTTTGAGTGAAATACTAGTTTGGCAAATAGATAGATAGCTCCAACATTATCGTAGTATATTGTAGAAGGAAAGATAGAGTTGACGTTGAGCTCCTTGAGCAGATTTGTGATCCAATTTAGTTCCGCAGTAGCTGTGGTGATGGCATAGTATTCAACTTCAATTGTGGATCGGACAACTATCTTTTGTTTCTTATAACTCCAACTAATTATATTAGCTCCAAGGAAGATAATATACCCAGACATAGATGTTTTATGATCAAAGTTTCCTGCCCAATCAGCATCAACAAAGGCATGAAGATGAAGCGGGGCGTGTTTGCAGAGAAAGACTCCATGATTGAGAGTCCCCTTAAGATATCGAAAAATTCGTTTGACCGTAGACCAATGTATGTTAGATGGTCGATGCATGAATTGTGATAATTTATTGACTGTAAATGAGATGTCTGGATGGGTGAGAGCCAAGTACTATAAGGAGCCAAGTATTTGTCGGTATTGAGTAGAGTCCGTAGCAGGGCTTCTATCACATAATTTCAGTGATTCGCTAGTAGAGAGGGGAGTTGCAACCTCTTTAGCATCCTGTATATTTGTCTTTGATAATAAGTCTCGAATATACTTTCTCTGTGATAGGAGGAGATCTGAAGAGGTGAATGTTGCTTCCACACCTAGAAAGTAACTCAAGGTGCCTAGATCATTGAGAGAGAATTGAACGACTAGTTACTTTAAGAATGCCTGGATCTCTAAAAGATTATTTCTTATGATAATAATATCATCTACATATACTAGAAGATATATTGTGTTTTCATTTTATTGTCGTAGGAATAACGAGGCATCGACTTGGAATTGATGAAACCCGCTGATGTTAAAATGTCCTGTTCATTATACCAAGCTCTTAGAGCAAAGTCCATAAATAGATTTTTATAGTTTGCAAACATGCCTTGGATGTGGATGAACGGCCGTGAGATTGCCGCATGAAGACATCTTCGCTAGAGTTAAAAAGGCATTGTTAACATCCAATTATTATATATGCTAACCTTTGAGATAGTCAAGCACAAGATAAGTCGGATTGTTGTGGGTTTGACAACCGGACTAAATGTCTTGGTGAAGTCAATACCGTGTCATTGATGAACCCTTTGCGACTAGACGTGCTTTATACCTAGCAATAGATTCATCCGGGTTTCGCTTAATTCGAAAGACCCATTTACACTGATGATGTTTTGTGTGTGATGAGAGGCACTAGATTCCATATAGAGTTATGAAGAAGAGCATCATATTCTTCACACATGGCTTTATGCCAGTGAGGAGATTTTTGAGCTTGAGGAATCATGGTGGGTTCATTAGCCTCAAGTGAAGAGTTCGTTATAGCATGTAGATCAAGGACTTGACGTGGTTTAAAAATATCACTTTTGGAGCGTGTTGTCATTTGATGACTAGGAGCTACGGAAGTGGTAGGTTGGGTTGTTGGTATAGTCGGTGGTGACTCACCGACTTCAATCGGACTAGTCTACAGTATGTCAATACCACATGGCAAGGTAGCTGAGGGCATTGCTTCATTAATAGAGGAAACTTGTGAAGAAGGGATTGGAGAGGTAATGGGGGGAGTGAGGAGTTATTGAACAGGAGGAGTGTATTGACCAGGAGGGTTAGGATTAGATGGTGTTATGGGAGGTTCATATGATGGGGGCCGAGGAGATGCTCCAATGATGTTTGTTTGTCAAAGTAGTTTGCATGGTAGGGTACTCATGATTTTAAAAAGGAAAAAAGACTCCACAAAATTAATGTGACATGACAAAAGACTTTTGGGTTTGTGATTCAGTAGCAATCAAAAGAATTATATTCAAGAGAGTATCTAATAAAAATATAGGCTTAAATCGTGGTGTTAGCTTATGTGAGGCATAAGGACGTAGCCACGGATAATATAGACAACCAAAAACTTTGAGTTTATGAAGCTTTGGAAGCTTGTGGAAAAGTTTCTCAAATGATAACTTGTATTGTAGGACTGGAGTGAGCATACGATTAATGAGATAGACAGTGGTTTAAAAGGCTGCTGTCTAAAAAGTTGATGGCAAAGAGGCCTGATGTAGAAGTGTGAGCCTGGCCAACTATATGTTAATGTTTGTACTCAGCAGAACTAACTAATTGGGAGTTTGAGGGGTGACTTGAGGTGTTGTATACCACAAGTCGAGACAGGATGCGAGGGCTTGATATTCACCTCCGTCATCGAGTAAACTGCTTTTAATGGAAGACTGAAAGAAATACTCTACCAATAAAGTTGATAAAGATTATTGAAACTTCAGATTTATGATGGAGGGGATATAACTATATGTACTTAGTAAAATAGTTAACAAAAATGACATAAAAATGAAATTTGTCAAAAGAAAGGAGTGGGGCAGGACCCCAAAAATCAGTATAAATAATTTTGAAAGGTTTAGAACAAGATATAGAGGATGTTCCAAAAGATAGTCTATGACTTTTATTGCTACGACAAGTATCATAATAAGTTGAAATGCTGCTAGTAGTAGAGGTAGGAAGTGAATAACGAGAAAGTAACTTTTGCTGAATAAGGGACGAGGGATGACCAAGACATCGATGCCACACATCAACTGGAGTTGCAACTGAAGAGTGAACATTGGGCTGGGTTACTTGCGAAGCAGATGGCCACTCATAAATATTGTCTTTGTTCTAGCCTTGGACTAAGGATGCCCCCATGCTCAAATCCTTGACAAGAAAGGAGCCAAGAAAAAAATTCAATTGAGGTATTGTTTTACTTGCAGAATTAAGAGACAGAAATGAGGTTTCGTTTAATGTGAGGTGCATACAAAACATCATCAAGCGTGAAGGTTGTGGTAAGTGAATTAAGTATTGTGGAACCAGTATAAGTGATAGGAATTCCTTTACCATCACCGATGATGATATCTTCATTTCCGCCATAGTTATTGTGGATAGACATGTTCTGAAGATCGGAGGTGATGTGATGTGATGCACCAGAGTCCATAATCCAATTAGATTGGCTAGTTGTTGGAGTAGTCATAAGATTGGCCTAAGGCCACTATGTTGGAGCAGGGAGTCGAGGTCGAGAGCGATAGACTTTCGTAGAGTGTTCGACTTTATCACACAACCAATGCATTTATCGGTGATGGCTTCTGAGGTTAGGACACTAGGGCTGATGATTATAGGGATTACTACCTTGACGATGAGGATGAAAGTGTTGATAATGTGGATGAGAGGGGTTTGATGTGGGACCTATAGGGTCGTAAGGCGCTTAGCTAGATCTTGATTGATGTTTTTATTGTAATCGGGTGCTCTTCCTCTTAGATTTTTGATCGACTTGAGCTACGATAGTTGGTCCAGGCAACTTGTCTTCGCACTTTAAATATGCCTCGTAGTCAGTCAACTTGTCATAGAGTTCTTCAAATGATATTGATGAGTCATGTGCCCGAATTACAGCTGCTAGTTCTTTATATTTGTCACCTAGGCCATTAAGGGTGTGGACTAGAACTTCTTCTTCATTGAGGGAATGACCTATCAAAACCAAGTCATCGATGATTATTTTGATATTTTGTAGATAATCGCAATAGTACTTCCTCTTGTTTCACTTTCATTAGATTGAATAAAAGTCCGAGCATGCGAGTACGTGAGCGATTTGCTAGGGTGGTTTGCAACTTGGACCATGCTTCTGTAGTAGTTGTATATGAAGATATTAGTGGGGCGACAGACCTAGCAACTGAGGCTTGAATGGCTTGGAGGATGAGGCGGTCTTGACGTAACCACAGTTTGTGGGCTGGATTTGGTATTGGACTGGATCCTCCTGGGATGTTGAGCATTATAGGTGGACAATGGAGAGAGCCATCGATGTAACCTAGGAGATTATATCTAAATAGAAGATTAGAAAATTATGCACGCTAAGATGCGTAATTTTTACTTTTGGATAACTTGAAAGGAATGAGTGCCACAACATTGATAGTGATGAGGCTTGGAGGTTGAGAAGTGCTATGGTTCCTGCAAAGACAACGACTAGAGTGTTAGAGGTAGACGATGAAGCTATTTGATGATATGATGGCGTCAATCAGTTGTGAAATTTGCTGAATGTAGACTGTCAAATGTAGACAACACTACATAGCAATCTTGATGTGCCTTGATGTGAGCTAAAGGGGCAGCTTCCTCAGCGTCCTGCTACTTTAAATCATCACGGCAAAAGAGGCAGCGGAGAGGAGCCTTCAGCAGAGGAGGCAGCCGGTTGTGATTGATGTAGACCACAGCGTTCAGTGGCCGAAGAGGCAGCAGAGAGGAGCCTTCGGCAAAGGAAGTAGTCGGCTTCGATGGGTCGTAGGAAGGAGAGCAGAGTGTTTACTGTCACTAGACAGTGAGGAAGGAGGAAACCGCTGTCACCCCATCGGATTGATTCTACTGCGAGTGATGCAGTGAAGCAGGTGACTTCTACTGCTTGTATCGTTTCAAGGAACGAGTGCAGGAGGAGGAGGGGCAGCCGCTTGGTGCAGAACTAGAGTCGAAGACTCAATCGGTGCAGATCGCACCATTCGGTGGAGCTCGACGGTAGAGGAGAGAGCATTCTCGGCAGAAGAGAGTGCTGAGGCTGAGAGTAGCGGCGTTGTCCTGTTTCTATCACACCACATGTTGGCTGTGGCGGTTTAAGGAAGCAATGACATTGATGGTCGCTGGCAGCGGCGGCGGTGGAGAGGGGGCAGTAGGAGGGAGAGGAGGCGGTTGACCAGAGGGCATAGCGATCGATGGGGCCGCACAGGCCTAGATGGCTAGGTGGATTGGTCCTCCGCGAAGCCACGATGGTGGAGCTTAGCCCTGCCACGCGATGATGCAGTGGCTGCGATTGGAAGGAGGAAGGAGGGGAAAGAGCACCAAGACTACTGCTTCAAATCCGCTGAATGGACCACGCCGACTGTGAGGATCAAGGCCGACGGTGGTGGTGGCGCGTTGGGAGGAGATGCTATCCGTGGTCCGAGACGGTTGTAGAGATGCCGAGGACTACAGCTAGAAAACTTGGCGACGGCCCTTTCTCGCTCGAGCAGGATGAGGAGCGGTTGCTGAGGCAGAGAGTGCCTTGCTTCTGTCGCACCGCATAAGAGAATGCTAACACTGCAAGGGCTCGACGACATGGTCGTGGCCAAGAAGCAGCGAAAGAAGAGATGATTCGCTGGCCGGAACAACAATGCGAAACCTTCCGCCCGTGAAAGCAGAGGAAGCAGAGGTAGGGAATGCCGCCGAACTTGGAAGGTGACAAGGGTGAGGATCAATTGTCGCTGCCGGACAAAGGAGAAAAGAGCTTGCTCGGGCAAACGGCTCGATACCATGATAAATTGAATTGTAATGAACAAAAGTATGTTGAATATAGTTAAATAGAGTCTTATTTATACACATAAGAAAAGAGGAAAAATAAATTTTTCTTAATCGTTCACTAAGATTTCCTCGCAAATGAGGAAATCCTATCTGCTATCATTTTCAATGTATGTCCACAATGATCAAATGGGTCATGTTGTTAATCTTCTTTCCGTTCTTTGTGATCTTGATGCTTCTTGGATCGTATTCTTTTCGAAGTTGTTAATCGATCTTTAATCTTGAAATTAATCGTCATCTTGATTTGAGAGCTTCCATTTTTCTTGTTCCGAACGAATGATTTAGGAGATGAATCCGAAGTCTTCTTGCGACCCTCAGTGATCGCCGACGACGCTGGAAAGGCAGATGATCCGCAGGAAGTTCTTACCTCGAGATTGTTCGGAGCCTGCACCGCTGAATTGACGAGCAAATCGCGGGAGAAAACAGGGCTCGACGACGTATTCGTCTGCGCTCGGAGTTGGCGAGACCAGAGTGTGTTTGTTCCCCTCCACGAGGAGGTGCCATCCATGTTGGAGTGCACTCATCATCTGGTCGTGTTCAATGCAAACTCCAGAGGTGAGTCAACATGCTTCACAAAGATCCTAAGCTCTCCGATCTTTACGGGCTTCCCGTAAACAGGGGCATACGAGTCGCTCGCTGGGGCGCGAGTAGTCCGCCTGCGGGACCATCCACGACAAGTACCTTACGGTGGACGACGACATGCTCGGGCTGAGGCAGCAGCACGACGGTTCCTTGGTGCGCGCCTGGTGGAGCGTCGAGAGCATCACCGACAACAGAAACCAGCTCCGGCTCCGCTTCCAGAACTGCTTCGGCCTCGACCTTGCCGCTCCCCTGTCCGACTTCTCCTTGCAGCGCCTGGCCGGCGGCAAGGCTGCCTCTGCGGTCCTCCGGCAGATCCGCGGCCTGCACGACGCTCGGGAGGAGTGGGCGCTGATCCGCGTGGGTTCCCGGTTCATGGTCAGGAGCAACTTCGAGGACTGCTTCCTGTGGGCCGACCCCTCGCCGGGGAGCGACGCGGCGGGTGCCCAACTCCCGTCCTCGTCCAACACCTTGGACCCGTTTTTGTGGGACGTCGAAATCCTCGAAAGCGATGCCGGCGCCTCCTCGTCCATGGTTGTCGGACCCTCCTCCTCCCTGGCCGCCGCCGAAATCGGGCCCTCCTCAGGACCGTAGTGCATCTTCACCGCCTCATGGTGCAGCAACATGTTTTTTACGTTACAGAGGAAAAGAGAACTCCATTGCTTTGATCCGCCATTGAAGTCTGTATGTGCATCAATGTCACTAAGAACACTTGGATCAATGGAGCAGTCACAAAGAACACTTGGATCTCTCTTTTTTCCAGCACAAAAGCTATTATTATGATTAGTGATGATTTTTCTATAATTGAAAGCATCAAGAAGTTCCAATTGCAACTGATTGTAGTCAAAATTACATGTAATTTGAGATTACTTAGACCTTCAGAGTGGGTTTATTAAACCACCACAGTGAGAAGGTGATAGATAAATGCATTGAGATCACTCCACAAGCCATTTACAAGATTACTAAATTTTGTTTACTCTCTATTCATTAAATTGCACATCGAATTGTGAGACCAACTAATTGGCGGTGGCAAGAAGCCATCGTCAAATAAACCGGTTCCTTTCTTCCTCAATCGTTCGTTTCTCTCTCTCTCTCTCTCTCCACCTACTCCATGGAAGCCGAAGCATCCTCGAGCGAGGAATTGATCGATTTAACCAGCGAAACTACCATCTCCTCTTCCACCATAGTCCTCTCCCTTTGCACATTAGGCGTCGGCATCTCCGCTGCTCCCTCCTCCCCTGCCTCGCCACGCTCGCCAGAAACCCCCCGATTCATCGATCCTCACATCATATGAGTCATGCTATTAGTCTTCTTCTGTTATCGCTAATCTTGAATCTTGTTGCACCGTGTTCTTTTCCGGGAATCTGAAATCTTCTTGTAACATTTTCTCAGTCTTCTTTTTCTGCTCAGTGGGCTAGATGATGGGCTAGATGACCATCAGCTTTCTTGTCACGGAGGACGATGGACGTAGATGATGTTGGGTTCAACCCATATGTGGGTTTGGATTGGACAATTAGACTTCGTGCGGTGTGTGCTGCGTGCGGCCAATTTTGATGTGGACAAACTTTGAAGGAAAGAGAAAAGAAAATTAGATTTTTAAATTTTTTTGCTTAACGATCAATGGCCAAATTTTATCAGTTTTGATCCAAATTTAATGTGGAGAATCCTTGTAGTAAACTTTATAATTCTAATGGTATTGATATGTGGTTTATCCTTTCTAAGATGCTTTCCTGTCATATCTATTTGGTGAGATTTAAAATTTTTCTTAGAAAAGATTCATCTATATAAAGATTACGTACTATTGTTGAGTCAAGATATGTGATCTTGATGTTATTTTAGAAATGACCTATTGTAAATCTGTTATCATTATTGGTGATAGTAGAAGTTTGAAGTGGATTACGGTCTCGTGATTTTTTTCGCATTGGGTTTTTCACGTTAAAAAATTCAGTCTCACTTGTGATTGATCAGTTGTTCTGCTATTAATATTGTTTTGGTTAATACTTGCTTATAATATCAAGTTGGTATTTTTTATGAGAAACCCATTTTGATACATAAAGAGGGAAAAGAATTATTCCGCATTAACAGGTTTTTTCCCAATAAGTGGTATCAGAGCCAGGTTGTTATTTGCTACTAGTTTTTCCTTGTGTGATTGAAATGGAAGAGTCAGATGGTATGATTAAATTGAACTCATCAAATTATTCCACTTGGAGGCGTATGATGGAAGACTTGCTCTATTGCAAAGATTTGTATAAGCCCCTCAAAGTTAAAGAAAAACCCTCTACTATGGAAGAGGAGGAATGGGAGGTCCAACACAGGAAAGCTATTGCTTATATTAGAAGATGGATGTATATAAATTTGCATGAGCATATTTTTGATGAAACCAGAGCTGATATTGTTTGGCAAAGGCCAGAAAATCCGTTTGAAAAAAAAAACAATGGGAAATAGAATTTCTCTCATAAGAAGACTTGTTAATTTGAAGTATAAAGATGGTGTCAACATTATTGAGCACATAAGCCTATTTCAAAGTCTTGCAAACAAGTTGGTTGCTATGAAAATGAATATAGATCATGAAATGCAGGGATTGCTACTTCTCAGCTCTTTACCAGAAAGTTGAGAAACGTATGTGGTGATAATTTGTAACTCCACGCCAGAGGGGACTCTAACTATAGACATGGTTAAAGATAGTTTACTGAATGAAGATGCCAGAAGGAAAGAACAGGGAGAATCTTCTTCTGGTGCACTTGTTACTGAAAAGTAAGAAAGACGTGGAAGAAGTCACAGTAGAAATCCACATGGTTACAAAGGAAGATCCAAGTCTAAAAGAGATATTAGGTGTTTCCACTGCAATAGGCTAGGTTATATGAAGAAAGAGTGTAGGTTTTGGAAGCGAGAATAGAATGAAAGGAAGAAAAATGAAAAAGAGACCAATACAGTTGCTGCTGAAGGTGATATAATTACTGTTTGTGATGATGGATGTGTTAGTCTTGCAGCTCAGGACAATAACTGGGTAATTGATTCTGGTACTTCATTCCATGTTACTTCTCATGGTGATTTCTTCAGATCCTACACTACTGGTGATTTTGGCAATGTTAGAATGGGAAACAATGACACATCCAAGATTGTGGGTATTGGAGATATTTGTTTAGAGACCAGTATTGGGAGCAAATTGATGGTCAAAGATGTTAGACATGTTCCAGATATTCGTCTGAATTTGATATCTACAGGCAGACTTGATGATGAGGGATTTACATACTATTTTGGTGAAAGTAAATGGAAGCTCACTAAAGGTTCTCTAGTTGTGGCGAGAGGAAAGAAGTTGAACTCTTTTTATATTATGGAATCTAAGCTATACAAAGGAGAGATTAATGCAATTTAAAAGAGTGAAAGCATAGATCTTTGACATAAGAGGCTTGGTCATATCAGCGAGAAGGGACTTCAAACTCTTGCTAGAAAACAGTTCTTACCAGAGTTGCAAGGTACATCTCTTAAATCTTGTGATCATTGCTTAGTTGGAAAAACACATAGAGTTGTATTTCATACTTATCCGCTATCTAGAAGATCAAATATTACTGATTTAGTTTATACTGATGTCTGTACTATGCAAACTAGAACTCTTGGAGGTGCTTTTTATTTTGTTACTTTTATTGATGATCATTCTAGAAAAGTTTAGGCTTTTGCTTTGAAATCTAAAGACCAGGTACTCAATGTCTTCAAAGAATTTCATGTCAGTGTTGAAAGAGAAACTGGAAGAAAGCTAAAGAGTGTTCGAGCAGATAATGGTGGTGGGTACAGGGGTCCTTTTGAAAATTATTGTAGGTTTCATGGTATCAGGCTTGAGAAAATAGTTCCAAAAACTCCTCAGCAAAATGGTGTGGCATAAAGGATGAACAGAACTATTGAAGAAAGGATTAGGTATATGCTTTCCCATGCCAAGTTACCTAAGTCATTTTGGGGGGAGGCTATGAGAACTACAGTTGACATGATAAATCTTTCTCCATCAGTTCCTCTGAAAGGTGATGTTCCAGAGAGAGTATGGAAAGGGAAAGATATATCTTATGATCATTTGAGAGTCTTTGGGTGCAAAGCATTTGTACATATTCCCAAAGATGAGAGATCCAAGCTTGATAATAAGGTAAAGGCATGTATTTTCTTGGGATATGGTCATGAAGAGTTTGGGTACAGATTATGGGATCCAGTGAATAAGAAGATTGTTAGAAGTAGGGATGTTGTATTTCTTGAAGACCAATTATTTAATAATGGTGATAATATTGAGAAGCCAGAAGCCTCTGTTTATATTCCTTGGAGTTTGAGTTCAGTTCCTCCACTTATAGTTCATGATGATCATGGGGGAGATGATAAAGAAGAATGTGGTGAGAATGTTAGTGATGATACTCCTACAGTTGATGAAGTTGAACCAACTGAGCAAGCACCTCCACCACCAGTTGAGATTCCATTGAGAAGATCCACAAGAGAGCGACAACCATCTACAAGATATCCTCCACATGAGTATGTTATGCTTACTGATGGGAGAGAGCCAGAAACTTATCAGGAAGCTATTCTACATGAGCACAAGAATGAGTGGGTTAAAGCCATGCAAAAAGAGATGAGATCCTTACTTAAGAACCATATCTATAACTTGGTAAAGTTGCCTAAAGAGAAGAAAGCTCTCAAGAATAAATGGGTTTACAGATTGAAGATTGAAAATAATAGCTCACAACAAAGATATAAGACACGATTAGTTGTGAAGGGATTTAGTCAAAAGAAAGGTATTGACTTTGAAGAAATATTTTCTCCTGTGGTGAAAATGTCATCTATCCGAGTTGTTCTTGGTTTAGCTGCCCATTTGAATTTAGAAATTAAGCAACTTGATGTGAAAACTACATTTCTTCATGGTGATCTAGAAGAAAAAATTTACATGGAGCAACTAGAAGGCTTCTTCAAAGTCAAGGGAAAAGAAAATCTAGTGTTCAAGCTAACAAAAAATTTATATGGTCTCAAACAGGCACCTAGATAGTGGTACAAGAAGTTTGATTCCTTTATGATAAGCCAAGGGTATAATAGAACCACATCTGATCATTGTGTGTTTACAAAGAAATTTTCATATGATGATTTCATTATTCTCCTGCTATATGTTGATGATATGCTGATTGTTGGTCATGATGCTGATAAAATTGAAAAACTTAAAAGAGAGTTAAGTCTTTTGCTATGAAAGACTTGAGATCGGTGAAACAAATACTTGGCATGAAGTTTCTTCGTGATAGGAAGAAAGGAAAGATTCGACTATCTCAGGAGACCTACATTGAGAAGGTTCTTGAAAGATTCAATATGAGTAAAGCCAAAGCAGTTTGTTCTCCACTTGCAGGTCATTTTAAACTCAGCTCAAAACAATGTCCGACAAGTGAGAAAGGAAAAGAAGAAATATCCAGAGTGCCTTACTCATCTGCAGTGGACAGTTTGATGTATGCTATGGTTTGTACTAGGTCAGATATAGCTCATGCAGTTGGAGTTGTTAGTCGATTTCTCTCTAATCCTGGAAAAGAACATTGGGCAGTAGTAAAATGGATATTAAGATATCTAAGAGGTACTTCCAGGTTGTGTTTATGTTTTGGTAGTGGTGAACCTGTGTTAGAAGGGTACACAGATGTAGACATGGCTGGTGATGCTGATTCCAGGAAGTCCACTTCGGGGTTCTTGATGACATTTGCAAGGGGATTAGTCTCTTGGCAATCTAAGTTATAAAAAAGTGTTGCTCTATCAACCACAGAAGCAGAATACATAGCTATTACTGAAGCCTATAAGGAAGCTTTGTGGATGAAAAAGTTTCTACAAGAATTTGGCTTGAAACAGGAAGGATATACTATTTACTGTGACAGTCAGAGTGCCATTCACCTCTCTAAGAATTCAACATACCATTCTAGATCCAAGCATATTGATGTGAGATATCATTGGATTCGTAATGTGCTTGAGATGAAAGAATTATAATTGGAAAAGGTGCATACCAATGAGAATAGATCAGACATGTTGACAAAGTCTTTGCCTAAGGAGAAGCTTGAAGCTTGTAGGCGAAGAGTGGGCTTAGTACAGCCCACCATATGAGTTGGAGGGGGAGAATTTTTGGGTCCATATGTGGGCTTGGATTGGACAATTGGGCTTTTGAGCCCCAACCAATAAAAGAAAAAATAAAGAAAAGAAAATAAAAAAGATAGGGTGTGCAGTGTGCAGCGTGCGGCGGCGCAATGAGAGAAAGAAAGAGGAGAGAGCGAGAGAGAAGAAAACTAGGTTTTTGAGTCTTTCTGCTTGACGATCAATGGCCAAACTTTGTCAGTTTTGGTCCAAATTTGACGTGGAGAATCCTTACAGTAAACTCTATAATCCTAACGGTGTCAATCTGCGGTTTATCCTTTCTAAAGTGCTTTCCTATTATACCTATTTGGTGAGATCTAAAACTTTTCTTAGAAGAGATCCATCTATATGAAGATGACGCACTATTGTTGAGCCAAGATATGTGATCTTGATGTTATTATGATCTTCTTGTTATTTTAGAAAAAACCTATTGTAAACCTGTTATCATTATTGGTGATAGTAGAAGTTTGAAGTGGACTACGGGAGAAGCAAACAGGTAAATAAATTAAGTGGCTTCGAACAGATAATGACATGAAATTTTATGAAGGTAACTTTGATGAATTCTGTAAAAATGAAGGAATTGTTCGGCATCACACTGTTAGGATGACACCTCAGCAAAATAGTGTAGCCGAACGTATGAACAGAATACTCTTGGAAAGAGTAAGGTGTATGATCTCAAATGCAGGGTTGACAAAGGACTTTTGGGCAGAGGTGATTAATATGGCATGTTATGTTGTCAACCGTGCTCCTTCTGCAACACTTAATTTTAAAGCTCCAGAGGAAGTTTAGTCAGGTACTCCTGCTGATTTCTCTGATTTAAAATTTTTTGGGTGTCCAGCATACATGCATGTAAATGAAGGAAAATTAGAGCCTCGAGCTAAAAAGTACAATTTCCTTGGGTATGCTTCTGGGGTGAAAGAATACATATTATGGTGTTCTGATCCCAAATCTCCAAAATTTGTAATCAGTAGAGATGTTACTTTTGATGAATTGTCTATGTTATCTTCTAAAGAGGAATATACTAGTTGTACAAATGATAATGCACAGAAGCAGGTGGAGCTTGAGATTGGTAGTTCTGATTCTTTTCAGTCGAACTTTTCTACTCAGAGAATGCCAATAGATAGTCTCGAGTCTATTGACGAAGATGATCCACAGGAAGAGCAATATTCCATAGCCAAGGATAGACCACAGAGAGATATTTGATCACCACAAAGATATGTAAATTTGGTTGCATATGCTTTGTTTGTTGCAGAAGAAACAAGTGGAGTTGGTGAGTTTACTACCTACTCAGATGTAGTTTCTTGTGATGATTCTGCTAAGTGGTTGATTACGATGAATGAAGAAATTGAATCTCTCCATCAGAATAGAACTTGGGATCTTGTGAAGCCACCTTAAGGTAAGAAAATTGTTGGATGCAAATGAGTCTTCAAAAGGAAGGAAGGTGTTCCAGGGGTTGAAGATGCAAGGTACAAAGCACGATTGATTTTAATGACTATTTTCACTTGTTATTAAACATAGCTCTATTCGTGTTTTGCTTGCTTTTAGTTGCCATGTATGATTTGGAATTAGAGTAACTTGATATCAAGACAGCTTTTCTACATGGTGAACTTGAAGAGCAAATTTACATAGAGCAACCTCATGGATTTGAAGTTGACGGTAAGGAAGACCATGTTTGCTTGTTAAAAAAACCCTTGTATAGATTGAAGCAGTCTCCAAGACAGTGGTATAAGAGGTTTGATTCCTTTATGTTGGGTCATGGTTACACAAGGAGCATGTATGGTAGCTGTGTCTACTTTCGGAAGTTAAATGATAGCTCTTTTGTGTATTTGTTGCTTTATGTTGATGACATGCTTCTAAGAATTTGTTAGAAATTCTTACTTTGAAAATGCAGCTGAGTAGTGAATTTGAAATAAAATATTTGGGAGCAGCTAAGAAGATTCTTGGCATGGAGATCAAAAGAGATCGAGGAGTTGGAAAATTATTTCTAACCCAGAAAATTACCTCGAGAAAGTCTTGGAGAGGTTTGACATGAAAAACGCTAAGCCAGTGAGCACTCCTCTTGCTAGCCATTTTTGGCTATCTACTGCTCAGTCACCACAGTTAGTTGAAGAGGAAGAATATATGGTGCAAGTTCCATATTCCAATGCCATCGGCAGTATTATGTATGCAATGGTTTGTACTCGTCCAGATATTTCACAAGTAGTCAGTGTGGTTAGCAGATATATGTCTCGCCCGGGTAAAACACATTGGCAGGCTGTGAAGTAGATTCTCAGATACTTGTAAGGGACTTTAGATGCTTGTTTGGAGTTTAAAAAAAATCGTGACACTTTGGTTGGTTTCGTCAACTCTGATTATGCTGTGGATCTTGATAAAAGAAGATCTTTGATAGGCTATGTATTTTGCGTTGGCGATTATGTAATTAGTTGGAAAGTTTCTTTACAACCTATCGTGGCTTTATCTACTACAGAAGCAGAATATATGACAGTGACAAAGGCGATCAAAGAAGTTTTATGGTTAAGAGGTTTGTTTGACGAATTATGTCTGCATCAAGGTGTTACTACAATTTACTGTGATAGTCAAAGTGCTATTTATTTGACTAAAGACCAGATGTTTCATGAGAGGACGAAACACATCGATGTGAAGTTTCATTTTATTCGAGATACCATTACTGAGGGAAAGGTCCTTGTTTAGAAAATTCATACGAAGGACAATCAAGCTGATATGCTTATGAAGGCTCTTCCGGTTTACAAGTTCAAGCAGTGCTTGGACTTGGTTAGTGTTCATTGTTGGTGATTATCCATTGGGGCTTTTGTGAAAAGGTGGAACAAGTTTACTAATTGTCAATATTGGGACATGCCAAGGTGGAGATTTGTTGGTTTGGCAAGTCCCACATCGAGAAAATCAAGTTTGTTATTTCCTATTACAATTATAAATAAGGGCTTGGACTTTGAAGTCAAGTGCAACACAAGAAAAGCCTAATTATTTGTTTTAGATTTAATTTCTATTAAGTCCACACTTAGTTAAAATATTTTAGGCTTTTTTCTTGTTTAGTAATTTTTTCTGGCTTAGGAACACTTTCCTAGGTCATTTGTAATTATCCCTTTATAATAGAGTTTTGCTCCTCCTCCATCTGTGAACGTAGGTCAATTGATCGAACCACGTAAATTTTATGTCCCTGTCTTTTTTGTTTTATTTTTTGCTTTATTATTATTTTTATTGGATTACTAAATTACCCATTGGTTAGAAACACTCTAACATAGGTGATAGCGGATAAGATTTCCTCAAACTGTTTGAGGAAATCCTGCTGGGTTGTTGAGGGAAATCCTTCTTAGTTTGTTAAGGGAATCCTCTCCTATAAATAACTCTGTATGCAGCTATATCGAATCAATTCATTTTACGCTTCAATCTTTACATGGTATCAGAGCCGCTTGCCTAAGAGCAAGCTCTTTTTTCTCGTTGTCCGACGACAGCAATTGCTTGCTGTGATCAGTGTACTGCTGCAGCATTGCTCGCTGTGTTCTTCACACCTGCGTTGCTGCCAACGCAGTAGCGCCACAGCAGACCTCGCTGCGTTTCCTCCCCCTCCTCCTCGGCGACCGCGACACATCCTTGGTGGACGACGACAGTTTTTTTCCCTCCGCCCCCTACTGCTCGCTTCCTACAAATGCAGATGAACGCAGCCAAGCGCGGCCAAGTCCTCTGCGGTCACCTCCGTAGTGGCCACGCAACAAGGGAATTCGAAGTTTCACTGGCTGCCCACAACCGCCGCCGCCGATACTCCCCTGCTTCTCGGCCGCGACCCCCTCAGTCGTGGCTTCAACCAGCGGCCATGCACCCCCGTCGCTGCTCTCTGACCAACAACTGTCGCTGTTCCCCCCCGGCCAGCGGACTCTTTCCCCTCAAGCAAGAAAGTGCTGCCACCGTTGTTCTCCGACCAGCGGATCTCCATCCCAGCCGCCGCAGTTTTCTGCCCAGCGGATCTCCGCCCCGGCACTCTTCACTACCTCCTTTCTTCGTTGTTGACCTAGGAATCACTGCAGTTTCCTATCACTACCTCTGATCAGTGATCGGATCATCCAGTGATCAGATTCTATTGGTTAATTGCTGCTACTGACGACACTGCAAACGCTACTGCAACTCTCTTCGGCACTGCAAACGCTGCAAATAGTACTACAACACCCCAATAGAACTGTAGTAATTTTGTCTTGCCGATTGAAGAAACACCCCTGTCCCTCACTGGGCTGCATCACAGCCATTTGCTGCTTACACTGCTTGACTTCGCAGGCATCATCCAAGCTCCTGTCTGCTCTTTTCGGACTGCCCCATTACTCTCTATCCTCACCGGCCTTAGATCCCTACAGGGTTATCACTCGTGGCAACCAGGCCACATCCAGCACTGATTTGCAGAAGCGACTGCACCTCCTCTTTAACAACGAGAAGCCCTCGGATTAGTATACTCAGAATGTCTTCATCATCTACTTCTGATGTTCCAGTTACTGTTTCTACAGGGAATCAAAGTCCTCCACATACAGGGCTTATCTCCATCAATGCTGCCACGCTAATCCCTTTCAAGTTATCAAAGGGCGGCAACTACGTATCTTGGCGAGCCTAGTTTTCTAATCTCCTATTTGGATATGACTTACTAGGCTACGTCGATGGATCTCTCAGTTGTCCACCAGTAATGATGACCATCCCCGGAGAACTCAGTCTAGTACCAAATCCAGCTCATAAGTTATGGTTACGTCAAGATCGTCTCATCCTCCAAGCTATTCAAGCTTCAGTTGCTGGATCTGTCGCACCATTGATATCTTCGCGTGCAACTACTGCAGAAGCATGGTGCAAGTTGCAAACAACCTTGGCAAATCGTTCACATACTCGCAAGCTCAGCCTCCTATCCAGTCTAATGAAAACAAAACAAGAGGGAAGTACCATTGCTGATTATCTACAAAATATCAAAATTAACATGGATGATTTGGCTTTGATAGGTCATTCCCTTTGTGACGATTAAGTGATAATCCATACCCTCAATGACCTAGGAGTTGAGTACAAGGAATTGGCAGTTGCAATTCGAGTATGCGACTCACTGATGTCTTTCGAAGAACTTTATGATAAGTTGACTGACTACGAGACGTACTTGAAGGGTGCAGATAAGCTGATCGGACCAACCATCACAGCTCAAGTTAGTCAAAGGTCCAAGAAGATAAACAACCAGTACAAGAAGAATATCAACAAAGGTGGCAACTCCAATAACCATCAGCCCTGCGTCCTGACCTCACAATACAACAACAAATTATCTGCCAACTGTGTGATAAAATCGGACACTCCGCCAAAGTCTGTCGGTTTCGACCTAAACCTCCTGCTCCATCACGATGGCCTCAAGCAAATCTTATGACCACACTAGCGACAAATCAACCTAATTGAATTGTGGACTCTGGCACCTCTCATCACATTACGTCTGATCTTCAGAACTTGTCCATCCATAATAACTATGGTGGTAATGAAGATATCATCATCGGCGATGGTAAAGCTATTCCTATTACTCATACTGGTTCCACAACGCTTAATTCCCACAACACAAGTTTTATACTTGATGATGTTTTGTGTGCACCTCATATTAAGCGAAACCTCATTTTTGTTTCTCAATTCTGCAAACACAACAATACTTTTATTGAATTCTTTCCTAATTCTTTTCTTGTCAAGGATTTGAATACGGGGGCACCCTTGGTCCAGGGCCAGAATAGAGGCAACATTTACGAATGGGCGTCAGCTCCACAAATAACCTAACCTACTGCCCACTCTTTGATTACAGCTTCAACTGATGTGTGGCATCGTTGTCCTGGTCATCCCTCATCCCTTATCCAGCAAAAATTAATTTCTCATTATTCTCTTCTCAGTTTCAAATCAAGTAACTTTATAACTCATTGTGATGCTTGTCTTAGCAATAAAAGTCATAGACAGTCATTTGGTACATCTTCCATATCTTGCTCTAACTATTTGAAATTATTTATACGGACGTTTGGGGTCCTACTCCCACCATTTCTTTTAAAAAATTTAAATTTTATGTCATTTTTGTAGATTATTTTAGTAAGTATATATAGTTGTATCCTCTCCATCATAAATTTGAAATTACCATAGTCTTTCTTAACTTTAAAAAGTTGGTTGAGAACTATTTTTAATCTACCATAAAAATAGTCTATTCTGATGGTGGAAATGAATATCAAGCCTTGACATCCTATCTCTCCGCTCATGGTATATAACACCTCAAGTCACCCCCACATACTCCTCAACTAGTTGGCTCTGCTGAACGTAAACATCGGCATATAGTTGAAACCGGTCTCACACTACTACATCAGGCCTCCATGCCTCCAACCTTTTAGACAGCAGCCTTTCAAACTACAGTCTATCTTATCAATTGTATGCTTACTCTAGTCTTACAATATCAGTCTCTATTTGAAATACTATTTCATAAATCTCTAAACTTTCAGAAACTCAAAGTATTTGGCTGTCTATGTTATATATGGTTACATCCCTATGCCTCACATAAGTTAACTTCACGATCCAGGTCTTGCGTCTTCATCAGATACTCTCTAGAATATAACCCTTTCTGATGCTACAACCCTCATGCCTAATAAATCTTTATATCACGTTACGTTATTTTTGTGGAATTTACCTTTTCTTTCCACAACCATGAGTCTCCTATCATGCAAGGCACTTCGGCAAACATTCATCACTGGAGTATACCTTCGACACTATCAGACGAGACCCCTATGACACCGTCCAGTTCTTCTTTTAAGGATCTACATACTACTACTCCTCTAATTTAGCAGTTGTGTATTCCTTCCTTTACTCCTCCAATCCCTCCTTCTCAAGTTCTACCCATTAATGAAACTACACATTCAGAACCTTAATCATTTTCTTTACCTCCTTCTAGGCCTAATGACACTGAAGTACCTCAGCTTGACCTAGCTCATGTCAATAACTCTATTCGTCGTTCAATATCGTTCCTCCTGTTTTAATACTACGTTGGTTTTCTAGATTAAAGAACATTCTCTCTTGAATCGTAGTATTCTGTTTGTTTATTGGTTCCTTGCTCCTCCAACCCCAACAGCAACACCTCTCCGAAGGCAAAGGGGCACTCCGAGGTCCTCCAGCAGGTCAGCGACATGCGCGATGCCGCAAGGAGTGGGCACTGATCCGCGTGGGCTCCCGGGTCATGCTCGTGCGCTTCACTCTATCCGGGTCCGACGCCCGCCCCGTGCAAAACCTGACCAGCCGGGGTACATCGAGATCCTCGAGAGCGCCTCCTCGAACATGGTGGCAGGAGGAAGACGCCGCCGCCGGGCCCTCCTCAATGTCCTGGATGTTATTGCAAACACCTTCTTGACGTTGGAAATTTCCGCATCACCGTCACGGAGAACCCTAGGATCAATGAAGCCGTCTCCAAGACCTGATTCCGCTGATCTCTTCCTCCTCTTGTTAGTCTCGGCCGGGCCTGCAGAATAAAGCTTCTACGTCTTATGTCTGTGATGCACTCCAGTGCTTTGCTGTTGAATTGGAGATTCTGTAACCTGAGAGACTTCATTGTCTTTTGGTGTGTGAGAACATTAAACCGATAAAAAGATCAATGCCGCAGTAGTTGCACACCAATTCCTATGATGCATTGAAATGATCTGGTGCCGGTTATAAGTTTTATTGACATAATTTATGCTGGAAACAAATTTGACATTGTTATCACTGAAAAAAATAATGAAATGTAAGAATCCTATTATTATTTCAATCATAGCAATAATCCAGAAAGATTTTTTTTTTTTTACAGGCTCCGCTAGGTTATAACTTCATGGAAGTTGTACAAATTTTAGATATCATAGATACACCTATAGCATTAAATAACTTTCATAAATAATAATAATTTGAACCCTAATAGTCCATGGGCTTTTTTTCCCTGTTGCTATGTATCTACTTGATAACACGATATTAAATTTCAACTTTATATATCCATTTCTTTGTAAGAATAACAGATCGGCAAAAAAAAAAAAATCAATAATATCATATCAACAAAAGAATTTTAGAGCTCATGAAAATTATCAAGTATTAGCTCAACATATATGGAGGTGACATAGAGCAAGCATCATAATAATCCCTCTGAATGAAGGACTCAAACGGATAAGAATTAAGGTGTCCTTTCATCTCCATCCCTTTGACATTTAGTGGTAGGAAATCAAATAGCTCGATTCTCGATTCTTGTCATACAACTGATACCTTGGGTTCTTGGATATCAAGGACTTCTTGGTGCCTTGTTTGTAGGAGTTGGTATTAAGAATTGATTCATAGTAGTTATCTAGATATTCATCATGATCTAGGTGGTTCATAGTAGTTATCTAGATAGTCATCATGATCTAGGTGATTATAGGGTGGTTTCAATAATTAACTCTATCATGTATGATATGATGGAGGGTGATTGTTACCACTAGGTCCTATAAATAGGATCATAGTTCATGAAGCAAGTATGGTGTCAGTATTTGGGAAAATAATTATAAGTGTTCAATATCATTCCTCTTGTTTTTAATACTACATCAGTTCGCTAGATTGAAAGTATTCTCTCTTGATTGTATCGTAGTATTCTATTTTTTATTATCTCCTTGCTCCTCCAATCCCAACATTTGTGATATCAGAGCCTTGTTTCAATCTGAACTAGGCATTATGACTTTTAATGACAATTCCATGTCTCAACCCCTTATTTCCATCTTCTCGGGTAAAAGCTATGAATTTTGGAATATCAAGATGAAGGCTCTATTCAAGTCTCAAGATCTTTGGGACTTAATAGAGAATGGATATACAGATCCAGATGAAGAAACCAGGCTGAGGAATAATAGAAAGAAGGACTCAAAGGTATTATTCTTCATTCAATAAGCTATACATGAGATAATATTCTCAAGAATTACAGCAGCGACAACCTCAAAGCAAGCTTGGTTGATACTTCAAAATGAATTTCAAGGCTCATCAAGGGTGATTACGATAAAACTTCAAACCCTTCGTCGTGA
Source organism: Musa troglodytarum (assembly GCA_023547065.1). Lineage (NCBI taxonomy): Eukaryota > Viridiplantae > Streptophyta > Magnoliopsida > Zingiberales > Musaceae > Musa > Musa troglodytarum. The sequence continues at coordinate 30,410,063 of CP097506.1, forward strand.
GTTTAAAATTTTGTTTATGAAAAGCAATGAATCAGTGTAAGATTTTTTTTCTCGAGTGACTGAAATTGTTAGTCAAATGAAATATTATGGTGAACATCTTCATGATCATATAATTATTGTAAAAGTTTTGAGAAGTTTAACTCCGAAATTTGATTATGTTGTTACCATAATTAAGGAGTCAAAAGATCTATCTACATATTCATTTGATGAACTAATGAGTTTCTTGCAAGCACACGAAGTAAGGTTGAACAGGTCATTTGAGAAAAGTGAAGAAAAAGTATTTTAGATTAAGGGGGAGTCTTCTACTTCAAAAGAAGACAAAAATTCAGCAGGAAGAGGACGTGGCAGAAGAGGATTTTATGGCAGAGGAGGATTTCATGGTAGAGAAAATGGAAGAGGAAGAGGACATTTTGATGGGCATGATGAACAAAAGCAATCAAATTATGATCAGAAAAACTATAAGAATAGAATTCAATGCCACTATTATAAAAGTTTGGTCACATGAAAGCATATTCTTTGGAAAAGAGAAAAGCAAGCAAGCTATATGGAGAAAAATGAAGACAATAGTAAGTTGTTTATGACTCGTTCACATGTTAATGATATCTCAAATGATATTTGGTTTTTGGATAGTGGATGTTCTAATCATATGTTAGGCATAAGATCAATATTTAGAGATATTGATGAAACTCATAAGTTGAATGTTAGACTTGGAGATAACAAGCAAATCCAAGTATAAGAAAAAGGAACAATTAAGGTAAAAACAAGTCAAGGAAAGATAAAATACCTTGATAATGTTTTCTTTATTCATAGTTTATCACATAACTTGTTGAGTGTTGGACAACTTATAGATCATGGATATTCAGTTATATTTGATGATGGTTCATGCACCATTAAAGATAAAAAATTTGGTTTGATTATGGTAAAGGTTTGCATGACGCAAAATAAGATGTTTTCACTTGATATTTCAAATATTAAAAAGCATGCTCTAGTTGTAACTCAAAAGAATGAGTCTAATTTGTGGCATTTAAGATATGGACACCTTAACATTGAGGGCTTAAGGCTGTTAAAGCAAAAAGAAATAGGTTTTGGATTGCTTAAAATTAATACACTTGATGTATGTGAAGGATGCATTTATGGCAAACAAAGTAAAAAATAATTTCCTGTTGGAAAAGTATGGAGAGCATCTAATTGTCTTGAATTAATTCATGCTAATTTATGTGGACCTATGAATACAAAATTGTTTGGTAGAAGTCGATATTTTTTATTATTTACTGATAATTATAGTCACATGAGTTGGGTATATTTTCTAGAAATGAAATCTGAAATATTTGATAATTTTTAAAAATTCAAGGCACTTGTAGAAAGGCAAAGTGGTAGATGCATAAAGACACTTCGGACAGATAGATGTGGTGAATTTCTATCTAATTAGTTTAATTCTTTTTGTGAAGAAAATGGTATTCACAAGGAATTGACAGCATCTTACACACTGGAACAAAATGGTGTAGCTGAACGTAAAAATCGAACTGTCCTTGAAATGGCAAGAAGTTTGCTTAAAGGACAGCATATTCCAAATCAGTTTTGAGCAGAAGCAATTGCAATAGCAGTTTATTTATTGAATATTTCACCAACTAAGACTGTTATGAATCGAACTCTCTTTGAGGCTTGATATGGTATAAAACCAAGTGTAAACCATCTAAGAATTTTTAGTAGTATTGCTTATGCTTTGGTAAATTCACAAAAATACCACAAGCTTGATGAAAAATCTGAAAAATATATTTTCATTGGTTATTCCTTACAATCCAAAGCATATTGATTGTATAATCCGTTAGTGGCAAAGTTATTATTAATGAAATGTTGTGTTTGATGAAAGGGCAAGTTAGAATTGGGAATCAAAAGAAGCTGAAACACAAACTCAGATTCCGATAGAAGTAGACACTCCACAGAATCAAGTAACAAATCCTGCTCCAACAAATTCATCGTCAGCCTCACCTAGTAGCAGTTCAAATTCTGATTCCTCAGATGAATCCCCTCTAAGAAAATTCAGATCACTAATAGAAATTTATGATTCAACATTTGCTTTATTTATTTCAGATCTTATAACTTTTGAGGAAACAGTTGAAAAAGAGGAATGGAGAAAAGCAATAAAGGAGGAAAGCAAGTCAATTGAGAAGAATGAAACCTGGGAGCTAATGAATCTACCAATGGAAAAGAATCTATTGGATTGAAATGGGTGTTCAAAACAAAATATAATGCAGATGGAAGTATCCAAAAGCATAAGGCTCGGCTTGTAGCAAAAGGATATTCATAGCAAAAAGGTATTGATTTTGATGATACTTTTTCTCGAGTTGCTAGATTCAAAACCATGAGAACTTTCTTGGCTTTAGTTGCTCACTTAGGTTGACCTATTTATTAATTTGATGTGAAATCTATATTTTTAAATGGAGATTTACATGAAGAGGTTTTTGTTACTCAACCTAAAGGTTTTTTTGTTAAAGGACATGAAGAAAAAGTGTATAAGCTAAAGAAAGCTCTTTATGGGCTTAAACAAGCTCCAAGGGTATGGTACAGTAAGATTGATTATTATTTTCATCAAAATGGATTTAAGAGAAGCAATAATGAATCTACTCTTTATCTAAAGAAGGAAGGTGAACATAATATTCTAATGGTTTGCCTTTATGTTGATGATATTATATATATGGGTTCATCCAACTCTTTTGTGACAGAATTTAAAAAATCAATGATGAATAAGTTTGAAATGTCAGATCTAGGTCTATTGCACTATTTTCATGGGTTGGAAGTGAAGGATCAAATGGAATTTTTATCTCACAAAGAAAGTATGCAATGGATCTACTCAAAAAATCTAACATGTTTAATTGCAAAGTTGCAACAATGCCTATGAATGTAAATGAGAAACTAAAACTTGAAGATGGTACATCCTTGACAAATGCAAGATACTACAGAAGTTTGGTCGAAGGTTTGATTTATCTAACTCATACTCGACCAGATATTACCTTTTTTGTTGGTGTAGTATCCAGGTTTATGCATAGCCCCAGTAAACATCATCTCGGAGCTGTTAAAAGAATTCTGCATTATATTACGGGAACTACCGATTGTGGTATTTAGTATTCTCATAATTTTAAATATAAATTATTTGGTTTCACTGATAGTGATTGGGCAGGAGATTTGGATGATAAAAAAAGTACTTTAGACAATATTTTTAGCCTTGGATCAGGAGTTATATATTGGAGTTTAAAGAAGCAAGCAACAACTGCATTATCAACATCGGAAGCAGAATATGTAGCTGCAACATCAGCAGCGTGTCAAGCAACATGGCTTAGAAGACTTCTTGAAGATCTTCATCAAGAACAAATGGAAGTAACAGAAATATTTTGTGACAATAAAGCTACAATTGCAATGATAAAAAATCCAACATTTCATGGAAGAACGTAGCATATAAAGATACGTTATCATTTCATCTATGATCTTGTAGCAAATGGAGCTATAGCAATGAAGTATTGTGGCACAGATGAACAAGTTGCGGATATACTCACCAAGTCGCTTCAAAAACATGTTTATTTTATGTCTCAAATTAGTGTATGAAACTATGAATCAAGGGGGAGTGTTAAGAATTGATTCATAGTAGTTATCTAAATATTCATCATGATCTAGGTGGTTCATAGTAGTTATCTAGATAGTCATCATGATCTAGGTGGTTATAGGGTGGTTTCAATAACTAACTCTATCATGTGTGATATGATAGAGTGTGGTTGTTACCACTAGGTCCTATAAATAGGACCATAGTTCATGAAGTAGTGTGTGAGTATTTGGGAAAATAATTGTAAGTGTTCAATATCATTCCTCTTGTTTTTAATACTACATCGGTTTGCTAGATTGAAAGTATTCTCTCTTGATTGCATCGTAGTATTCTGTTTTTTATTGTCTCCTTGCTTCTCCAATCCCAACAGAAGGTGGCCTCGGTTTCCTGTTCAGGTGCTACTTGTTTCGCTACCTCCGGGTTTACAATGACGACGATGACAACCTGAACGACTCAGTGGTGGTCGGCATTCCTTGGGGGCACGACAGCATGGCATGCTATCAGTTGCACGTCGAAATCCTTGAGCAGTGACAGCGGCTGCCATGCCTGCCCCCTTCCAGAGCAGCGAAGGCATCCCCGTCTATGATCAAGGTCTATTGGTCTCACCATAAAATGGTCATGCATGACTATGATCTTCTTGCTCTTGGTAATCTTGATAGTTCTTGGACTGTGTTTTTCTAAAGCAATGGGTGTTGAAAATAAACTTATTCCAATATCATAAAGAGATTAATTTATTCAAGAAAAGGTTCATTGTATCAAGAAGGAGATTCAATCCATCAAGAAGAAAAGATAGATTAGATGTCTATGGAAGGATAAGACAAAATGATCATTGGTTCTTGAAGAGGTTCTTTGAAAGAGAATGATTTATTCTGAATACAATAAATATGATATATCTTTAGGGACTATATAAACCCCATATATTGGTTCATGAAAATCATAGAGTTTGTGAAATTGTAAAGAGTCTTTTGAGAAAAAAAATAGAAAGTTAATCTTGTCCTACTCTTCCTCTATTTGAAAACTCTATCCCTTCATCCTATCTAGGTTTTCAACATTTGGTATCAGAGCCTAGGTTAAGCTATGGCCTCTTTCCCAAGTATCATCCAACTCTATATCCCTAAATTGATAAAAAAAAATTATGACATGGTGCATCCAAATGAAGGTTCTTCTAGGCTTCAAAGCTGTATGGGAGTTTGTAGAAGATGGATTTGTTGAACCAAGTCCAGCAGAAGGAGTAATGAATGCAAAAGCAATAATACAACTTAAAGATAGAAGGAAGAAGGAGAAAAAGGCTTTCTTCACGATCTACCAAGGACTTGACGATACAAGATTCGGGATCATCGCTCTAGCATATACTTCAAAAGAGGCTTGGGAAATGCTTCAAAAGTATTTGGTGGTGTTGATAAGGTAAAGAAACTTGTCTATAAGTTTTACTGAGTTGACTTTGAAAAATTACAATAAGGTACTTCTAAAACTATTTCTGATTACTTCTCGAATGTCATTTCTATTGTTCATCAAATGAGATGAAATGGTGAACAAATAAGTGATCAAAGAGTAATAGAAAAAATATTAAGATCTTTAGATCCAAAATTTGATTTTATTGCTGTTGCGATTGAAGAATCTAAAGATTTGGAAAAAATGTCTTTAGAACAACTTATGGGTTCTCTTCAAGTTCATGAACAAAGGATTACAAAAAGAGGAGAGGACAAAACTCTAGAGCAAGCACTGCAAACCAAGCTTACTCTTGAAAATAGAGGTGAATCAAAATTTCAAAGAGGAAGAGGTCGTGGACAAAGAGGAAGAGGAGGTAGAAATCAGACCAATCAGGAATCTCCAAACAATGAAGGTGGTGGAGAAAATTCTAGCTAAAGAGGCCGAGGTTATAGTCGAGGACGTGGCCGAGACCGTGGATGTGGTAGAAATTTTAAAAGGTCTGAAATACAATGCTATATTTGCAAAAGGTACGAGCATTACTCCTTTAAATGCTATTATAATCCTAACAATCAAGGTGATAAGGTAAATTTTGTTGAGAAAGAAAAGAATGAAAATCAACTTTTGCTGATGACATATGATAAACTGAAAAAAGATCAATTTATGACATGGTATTTAGATACTGGAGCTTCAAATCATATGTGTGGTATTAAAGATTTATTTTCGGAAATAGATACAAGTTATTCTGGAAATATTACATTTGGTGATATGTCTCAAAGACTAGTAAAAGGCAAAGGTTAAATTCTCCTTGAACTAAATAATGGTAAAAGTTATGTATTTCAGATGTTTATTATGTTCCTGATATGAAAAATAATATTTTGTATTTGAGACAATTACTTGAAAAATATTATAATATTAAGATAAAAGATACGGCTCTTTCAATTCGTGACAAGGATAGAATATTGATATCACATGTGAAAATGACAAAGAACAGAATGTTTCCTCTGCATTTATGTATTATTGATCGATCAAATTATTTTAAGACTGATATTGAGGATATTTCTACACTATGGCATCTTAGATATGTTAATTTAAATTTTGAAGCTTTGAAACTTCTAGAGAAGTATAATATGGTGACAGAAATGCCAAGAATTGATCACCCATCAAAACTATATAAAGTATGTGTTATGGGTAAGCAAGAAAGAAAGCCTTTCAAAGTTATAAGGACAAGAAGAGTATGACATCGGCTTAATTTGATATACTCAGATGTTTATGGTCCTATCAGTCCAGTATCACTTGGAGGAAGCAGGTATTTTCTTACCTTCACTGATGATCATAGTGGAAAAACTTGGGTTTATATATTAAAAGAAAAGAAAGAAGTTTTTAGTAAATTCAAAGAATTTAAGGAGTTGGTTGAAAGACAAAGTGGTTGTAGGATTAAATGTTTAAGAACAGATAGAGGTGGTGAATATACATCAAATGAATTTGAAAGCTTTTATAAAAATAATAGGATTTTACATCAATTCACTATGTCATACACACCTCAACAAAATTGTATCTTAGAAAGAAAAAATAGGACTGTACTTAATATGGTTCGATGCATGTTAAAGGAAAGAAGAATTCCTAAAGAATTTTAGGGAGATGCTGTTGCCTCTGCAGTTTATTTGCTTAACAGGTTTCCAACAAAGCGAATTGGAAATGTTACACCAGAAGAAGCATGAAGCTTACAGAATCCAAGAGTCGATCATTTGAGAATTTTTAGAAGTATTGCATTTACTAAGATACCAAAGGAAAAGAGAACAAAACTGGAGATGAAAATTCTAGTGGTTATAAACTCTACAATCCAATCACAAATAAAGTTATGATGTCAAGAGATGTTGAGTTTGATGAACAACAGATTTGGAACTGAAAAATTGATGAGCAACATAAGAAAGTCATAGCTTCAGAAGAAGATGATATAATACAAGCAAACATCGAAGAGGCTTTACCGGAATCATCACCTAGATCAGCTAGGTCACATGATTCAAGAAGTCTGATTATAAGAAGGATAAGACCGGTTCAGGAGCTCTATGATGTGACTCGAAGAATTAATACTAACAATGACGAACTTTCTTTCTTTTGTCTTTTTGTAGGATATGATCCATTAACTTTCGAAGAAGCTTGTAATGAAGAAAAATGGCAGCAAGTAATGAATGAAGAGATTTATGCAATTAACAAATATGATACATGGGAGCTTACTACACTTCTAAAAGATCACCAAGCGATCGGTGTTAAGTGGATCTTCAAAACAAAAAGAAATGCAAAAGGGAAGGTAGAGAAATACAAAGCACGATTGGTTGCAAAGGGTTACAAACAGCAATATGGGATCGACTATGAAGAAGTATTTGCACTAGTTGCTTGATTGGAAATAGTAAGATTCCTTATCTCCCTAGCAGCTCAAATGAAATGGAAAATTTTACAAATGGATGTCAAATCAATATTTCTTAATGGAGTTCTTGAAGAAAAGGTATATATTTAACAATCCCCTGGTTTTATTATTCATGAGCAAGAAGACAAAGTATACAAGTTAAAGAGAGCTCTTTATGGGCTTAAACAAACCCCACGAGCATGGAATTCTCAGATAGATGCTTATTTTATTCAAAATGGTTTTTCTAAATGCCCACATGAGCATGCTCTCTATACAAAATCTAACTCTGATGGAGATATCTTATTTGTATGCCTGTATGTAGATAATTTAATATTTACAAGCAATAGTAGCTCCATGATTGAAGATTTTAAGCACTCTATGAAGAAGAAATTTAAGATGACCGACTTGGGCCTAATAACTTATTTTTTGGTATCGGGTTATACAAGATAATGAAGGAATTTTTATCTCACACGAAAATAATGCAAAGGAGGTTCTAAAAAAATTTTCTATGTAAGTTTGTCTCCCTATAGATACACGTATTGAATATGGCACCAAGTTGACTAAGGAAGGTGAAGGTAAATACATTAATCCAACTTATTACGAAAGTTTAGTTGGATGTTTAAGGTATTTGACATGCACTCGACCTGACATATTATTTGGAGTTGGTTTAATAAGTAGATATATGGAAACTCCTAAGACATCTCATTTAAATGTCACCAAAAGAATTTTACGATATGTTAATAGAACAATTAAGTATGGGATGCTTTATTCATCATCTAAAAGGTTGGAACTTATTGGATATAGTGATAGTGATTGGGCCGGAAGCTATGATGATCAGAAAAGTACAATTGGATTTATATTTTATTTTGGTGAAACTACATTTACTTGGTCTTCAAAGAAGTAGTAGATTGTTGCTCTATCAAGTTATGAAGCAGAATATATAGTAGCATCCTCTTGTTTTTGTCATGCAATCTGACTAAGAAGATTACTTCAAGAACTTTATATCCCACAGGAGAAGTCAACCAAGATTTATATTGACAATAAATCAGCTATTGCCTTAGCCAAGAATCCAGTCTACCATGAAAGATCGAAGCATATTGACACAAGAATTCATTTTATAAGAGATCATATCAAAAATAAAGAAGTGGAGCTATATCATGTCAAAATAAGTGAACAAGTGGCTGACATACTTACAAAACCTCTCAAATTTGAAATATTTCAACAGCTTCGAAGGAAACTTGGCTGACAGATGGAACAAGTTTAAGGTGGGATAATGTTGAAAATAAACTTATTCCAATATCATAAAGAGACTAATTTATTCAAGAAAAGGTTCATTGTATCAAGAAGGAGATTCAATCTATCAAGAAGAAAAGATAGATTAGATGTCTATGGAAGGACAAGTCAAAATGATCATTAGTTCCTGAAAAGGTTCTTTGAAAGAGAATGATTCATTCTGAATATAATAAATATGATATATCTTTGGGGACTATATAAACCCCATATGTTAGTTCATGAAAGATATAGAGTTTATGAAATTGTAAAGAGTCTTTTGAGAGAAAAATAGAAAGTTAATCTTGTCTACTCTTTCTCTATTTGAAAACTCCATCCCTTTATCCTATCTATCAAGAAGCTTGTTCTCTTTCCTTATCAAGCATAAGCCCATCTGCTTTAATTTGAAGCTTTCCGTCGGAGATGAATCTGGATCTATTTTTTCTGCTAAAAGCACCAGGTGAGCAAGCGGAACATCGGCTATCTTATGGCTGACAATTCTGGGAACGTAAATGAGAAACGCGGTGTTGGTACCTTGGCATTCACTGGAAACAACACCGCCGAGTTGACGAACGCGTTGAAGGCGGCAACAAAGCTTGATGACGTGTTTGTGTGCGCCTGGAACCGGTTAAGCCATCACTTTGCACCGCTCAACTTACAGCTGCCGCCCAAGTACGAGTTGACTCATCATCTGGCGGTGTTCGATGTCAACTGGGGAGGTGAGTTCCTTCGTCTTCTTCATCTCCTCGTGGCTGCATATGTATGGCCATGCCTTGTGAGCATCATCATCATCATCATGTAGTTCTCTCTCTCTCTACATATCCCTCTCTCCGTATGGTAATTGGAAGGTAGGAAAATGGATCCTTGAATGGTTTCTCATCCACAGGGATATGTGGTTTCCTCGATGGAGAGAATGTCGTGAGCCTGCTGAACATAAACTGCAGACGATCCCTCATGACCGACTGCCAGAGATCGATATACCTCACACGGTCGGGCCCCATCAGAAGCCCAGTGGATCGTGGACGTAATTATCAACAACATAAACCATGCCCGACTCCGTTTCAGCCACCACCTCATGGGCTACCGCTACCTTGGCCATGGCCGTTGGGTCACCATGGCAGACAACAGAAGTAGTGTCTTGAATTGCCTCCTTTGCAGCGACGCCTCACCCGAGTCCTCCCATCATCCCTTCAGCGCCCATAATGATTGGGCGATTGCAATGAATCAATCTTATTATCATGATCTCATCACGATCCGATTCCTATTGCATAGATTCAAGAATATCACAATATATATATAAATAATGTAAGAAAATATTAATAATCATAAATAAAGAGATTGACGTAACGTGTTACAGGTACTCTCACTCACATAATTGGCTTGTTGGGTACCTATAACTAGCACTTTCTTCAAGAGTTGGTCAACTTATGAAAATATAGTCTTATATCATAAAAATTGATCTTCATAAAGCTACTCCAAGAATAGGTTTGAAAATTGATCTCCACAAGATCCATGATTCTGCTAGATAAGATTTTTTTCTATATTTACTAAAAATACATAAATTCCTAACGCAGTTCATCAATTGGGCATGGGCATACATCATAATCACTTTTTTCATTGGTAACTTAAATAGTATTAATGTAAGATTATTAAAGGGGACTAGGGGTCTCACACAAGATTACTCTATGGCCCTTATCTCTTTCTAATTACCATGCAGAATCTAACTAATCACTTAAATAATACAATTGTCTAAGGAAAATTTCAACTATATTATCACTGCCATAACCCCTTGTAATCCATCTTATGTTTATAGATGACCTGTTTATATTCTCAATAGCAAATCTCTCCTCAACTACCATTATTTATGATATCATCTATCAATTTACGAATGATTTTGGGCTGTAAGACAATGCAAAAAAAGTATTTTCTATTCTTTGCAAGATGTTTGCGAGATACTTAATAAGATATACCAAACTTATTGCATATGCCTACTGGTTCTCTTCCTATCACTTTCTTAGGCATATCTTTGATTAGCAAGAGATTATCCTTCTTAAATTGTATATCTCTTGTGCAGTTTATTGTGAACATAATCTAGTGTTGAAAGAGTCACCATCTCTCATATCGGTTGTGTTCAATTGATTCAAGCAATTATTATTGAAAAAATAATGTATTAGGTAGCATTTTTTCTCCCTTAGAAAATTATCCATCGATTAGAGCAAATGATGTTCTATTTCCTATAACAAAGAGATAACTCCAAGGGACCTAGTAAGCTGTATGTAAATCATTGCAAACATGTGGGCTTAGTTTTTAAAACACCAAATTCCTCGACCAATCATCCTTATAATGGCTTATTTGAGTAGTTGCTTTAGAAAACGACTTACTTTGGGTTTGATAGATTATAAGGAGATATCTGATCCGCAAATCTATTCCTATCCCTAATGTTTGCTCCTAAAGCTTTAGAAGCATATTTTAGGTTCAGAGCAATGAATTACATAACATTAATCATATTATTGATGATGGGGAAGATAGACTTACTATTGACATCCAAGAGAAGTTTTAAAGTTTATCATTGGAGATTTTATATAATATAAGATATCTCCTAATCCTTCAACTCATGTTGTTCTTATTCACAAAGAAGGAGCTTGGAAAGTCAACTACTCCCATTCCCTGGCCCTCATTCTCATTTGGCATAGTCTCCATATGATTAGCACTTTTTTGGTTACTCGAAAGGACTTTCTTCAAGCATTGGAAGCCCCAAGTACCAAGATTGTTTAGAGCAAGTTTATCGTTCCTGGTTTTCTTTTATCTCTTAATTAGCTTGTTTAAATAGGTTGAATACCATGGATAGACTATCTAAATGGGAGATATTCTCTGTCTCTACCTATCTCCTCCTATATGGCCAAAGTGATAAAAATATCCAACATCTATTGTTTGAGTATCCATTCTCGTTGTATATTTAGGAATCTATGTCGAGGAAATACAACTTGGATCATACATTTCTTTATATGATTATCCCAATATATGACAAATGATAGTTTTTTTAGTTGGATGAATATATGACAGTTGCTCTACATGCAAATGCCTTGTTATCCGATTCCATGACCGAGTTAGGTGGGTGAGTCAATAGTTGCGGTGGCGGCAAGAACAGCCAAAGAAGGTCCCATCCTTTTTCTCGAGTTACATACTATCTTACTTGGCCTTTTGAAAGCTAGCTATAAGAACATTGGTCCGATTCTAAAGTTATAATAGATGTCTTGAATAAACGGTACAAAGCCGCATGAAGTTGTTGAATTATCCTTTGAGTAAATTGAGTTGATTCGATAGAAGTTTAACCTGTGTGTTTTATCACTGTTTGAGTTCATTCACTTGTGGAGCACATCTTATGATCCCACATCTTTGATGTGGTGGAGCAAATCTTATGCGCATTCTTCCAACCATCCTTATTTTTGATACATTGCTTGCATTCTTGAAAAAAAACTTATCAATTTAACTCAACCAGAAATTAAAACCAACAGTGAAAAGCTTCAACGAAGACTTATCCTCCGCGGTTGGACTGAACAATTTCGGTTCAGTTTATCTCAGACCGTGATATCTGCAATCATACCCAGATCGGTTCCAGATCACTAAGATGATCGAACTTGAGCTCAAACATCGAGTAAGGAAGCCAAGTCTGCAACACAGACCGATCAAGAATTGCGAGTGTTCAAGGAAGAGAAGCCACAGATTTGCATCAGTACATTCATACGGAATTGAGAGCAAACAAGCGGCGGAGGGTGGTCCCATCGACTACCGTGGTTCGATATTATTGGCCATGGATGCTGGCAGGAAGGAACGGGGTGGGGACGAAAGAATTTCAAAGTCAGAGTCGAGTTCGATGTCCCACAGAAACTGGTCCAACGTGTGGGTGCCCTGCATGTGACACTGTGATAGTTTGTACAACCTCAGGGCGGTCTCCTGAACCATCAGATACTGCGGCTGCGGATCCGCCACCAGAAAGTCGTCGGAGAAGCACCTCAGGATGAACCGGTGCCCCACGGGGACTAGCGCCCACTCATGGCGGGCGTCGCGCACTTGCGCTGCTTCGTCGTCGCGGAGCTCATCCAAGATGAGCAACCCTAGGCGAGCAGCAAGGTGCCTGCCGCAGCAGTTCCGAAAGCGGAGACGGAGCTGGTTTCTGCTGTTGGTGATGACCTCCGCTGTCCATCGGCGACGGTCCACCAGGTCAATATGGTCCGGGTTCCGGCACCTGTTCGTCTCGACGTACATGTTTTCCGGGACGCTGAGCAGGCGGATATCCTTCCCGGCGAACGAATCGTACACCGCTGCAACCAAGAAGGAAACCAGTCCAGAAAAGAGGAAGACACAACTCACAGCCAAGAAAAGAAGAAGAGAACTCACCCCTGGAACTGGCATTGAACACCGCCATGTGATGAGTGAACTCGTACTTGCGTGGCAGCTGCTTGCCGAGAGGAATGTAGTGATGGTTTAGCCGGCTCCAAGCGCACACGTAGATGTCGTCGAGACCTGTTTCCTCCTTCAACCTTCGCGTCAACTCCGAGGTACTGGATCCAGTGAAGATGAAGCTGCCAACTCCTCGTCCCTCATGTACGTTTCCACGGTCGGTCGCGATCAAATAGCTGATAGTCCGATCCTCCGTCTAGTGCATCGAGCAGAGGAAAAGCACGTTCAGAGCAAGAAAAATGAAAGACGAAAAGTAAGTTCAAGAACATCCGGCAGAGGATATCTTCAAGATTCAGAAAGAATACAGTCCAAGAACATGGCCAGTTTTCTGCAAAACCAACAGACCTGAAACCGCTGGAATGCAGTAAGGGGCCAGGGGGCAGCAGCCCTGGCCGTCAAGGGGAAGGCTGCAGCGTCAGTGGTCAACAAGGAGGGGACGGGTACCATGGACGAGGAGGCAGCAGCTCCTCCGGTCGCCGGAGCGGGCGCATTGGCCGATGAGGAGGGGATGGCAGCCATGGACGAGGAGGCAGCAGCTCCTCCGGTAGCCGGAGCGGGCGCATTGGCCGATGAGGAGGGGATGACAGCCATGGATGAGGAGGGAGCACCAACGCCGCTGAGAATTCGGGTAGGAACATTGGGACGGTGGGATGGTTCCGCTCCTCGGGAGGAAGAGGGTCGGGCTTCCGTGGATGTGCCGAAGGTTGCTTCTACTGGTTGGAACGGCGGCGGATAGGCGGCTGCTCTTGCGTCTCGAGTACTTCAACGTGCCACTGATACCAGTTCCGGTGCTGTCGCCATGACGGGGTGCCGACCGTCACAGAGGGTTCCCACGGCATGTGGCTGTCATGCGCCCGGAGGTAGTCCACTAGGTTGCATCTGAGAAGGACACAGGAGCCCTCTTGGAGCGGCTGCCACCCTACATGGTCGCTGAAACCATCGGGGATCTGCCGCAAGACCTTCCTGTCCACGGCGAGGTAGTGCCCGCACCAGCTCTGGAAACGGAGTGCAGGTTTGTTTAGGTGATCGGTGATGACATCGACGGTCCACCGGCCACCGAGCCAGGCATCACGACGGTGCAGGCTCACGCGCTTCATGTCGTGCTCCGCCATGAGGTACTTGTTGTTGAAGCTCCGCAGGCGGACTACTCTCGCTCCGGCGAAGAACTCCATGGACGACAAAGAAACCAAGTCTTTGATTCCAAGAATCCAAGATTTTAGTCGTATGAGAGAGAGAGAGAGAGAGAGAGAGCGGCGGTGGGGGCGGAAGAGCAATAAGAAAATCCACGTCGTGGAACTTGTCATTAAGCATGAGTCAAATCAAGGTTGACCGAATCGTATCCATCTACTTGCAGCAAATCATGTATGATGTAACACCGAGTTTATTGTGTGTTATATTTCATTTAAACCAAGTATTTCCCTGCAGACAATCTGTGATACTTGTTTCTTTGCAGGCATTTATATGTACGCGAATTTTTCTTACGGTAATATGATGTTGATTAATGTCCTATGTCGCAACGATGTTACGTAGATGTCCTTGTGAAATTTCAAATTTAGATTGATGGAGGAATTAAATAGACACGTGAAAAGATGACTAATTAGCTAGAGCTGGCGGGAAACCATCTTTTGGGAAACCTTTTCTCGTTCCCAACTCTTCCTCCTCTCTCATCTTCCTTGAGCCATTTCTTTCCTTCTCTGCCTCCTCGTCTGTCGTCTTCCTCAGCCAGTCTCCCATCTCTTTCTCTCTGTTCTTTTGGCACGAAGAGGTAGGAATACAATGGTCTGATCCCCAGTGTTGAATGTCACACAACAAATTCTTCGATTTTTGGACTCGGAGATCCGGTGGGTTTCTTGTTTGAAGGAATCGTCCATGGAGTTCTTTACCGGAGCGAAGGTCGTCCGCCTGGTGAGCTTCTATGGCATGTACCTCATGGCGAACGAGGATGAGAAGCGCGTGAGCCTAAGCAAGCCGGACGCCTCGGACAACGCCTTGTGGAACGTCGAAATCGTCACCAGAAACCCAAACTATCCCCGTGTCCGTTGAGGAGCTACGTGAACTGCTACCTCGCCCCCGACGCTTCGAAGCGCCGCTGCTTCCGACGCATTTTCAAAGATCAGAACGTGTTTCAGCAGCACCTTGACGGCCGCGGAATCTTCGCGGAGTGGTATCCCGTCCGAGAGGGCCTCTTCGTCCAGCTCAGATGCTCATTCGGGGAATACCTCTGAGCGAGAGTTGGCCACCCGATATTCCCCAATTCGGTGATGGTCGACAGGCCATCAGGCGAACGCATGGTATCAGAGCTAGTTTAAGGAATTTTATCAAAAGATAATTTGACAATCAATAAATATAATAAAACAGAAAGATAAAAAAGAGACAAAGATACAAGATTTACATGATTTAGTCAATTGACCTACGTTGACGAACGAAGAAGGAGAACTCTTACTATAAAAGAGATAATTACAAATGCCTTAGGAAATTGTTCCTAGACCATAAAACACCTGAAACTACTAAACAAGAAAAGTCCAAAAATATTTGACTTAATGGAAATTAAATCCAAAGCGACTTTTCTTGTGCTTGTGGTGCATCTATCTTCAAAGCCTAGACCCTTTTTTATAGCACCAATAGGAGATAGCCGAATAGAAATTTCAGATGTGGGACTATGGGATTTGCCAAACCAATAAATCTCCATCTTGGCATATCCCAACATTGACAAATAGCAAACTTGCTCCACCTTATTCACAAAAGCCCCAATGGACAATCACCAACAATGAATACCAACTAAGTCCAAGCACTATTTGAACTTGTAAACCGAAAGAGACTTCGTAAGCATCGTAATTAACCACTTAGCGGAATCATCACAAGAAACTGCATCTGAGTAGGTAGTAGGCTCACCAACTCCATTTATTTCTTCTACAACAGACAAAGCATATACAACCAAATTTATATATCTTTGTGGTGGTCGAATATCTCTCCGTGGTCTATCTTTTACTATGGAATATTGCTCTTCCTCTGGATCATCTTCATCAGTAGACTCAGGACCATCTACTGGCATTCTTTGAGTAGAAGAGTTCAACTAAAGAGAATCAGAAATACCAATCTCAAGCTCTATCTGCTTATGCATACTATTATTTGTACAACTAGTAAATTTCTCTTTGGAAGATAACATAGACAATTCATCAAAAGTAACATCTCTACTGATTATAAATTTTGAGGATTTGGGATCAGGATACCATAATCTGTATTCTTTCACCCCAGAAGTATACCTAAGAAAAATGAACTTTTTTGCTCGAGGCTCTAATTTTCTTTCATTTACATGCATGTATCTTTGGACACCCAAAGATTTTAAAAATAAAGTAATTAGCAAGAGTACTGACCAAACTTCCTCCGGAGTTTAAAATTAAGTGTTGTAGAAGGAGCACGATTGATAACGAATAAGCCATATTAATCGCCCGCCCAAAAGTCCTTTATCAACCCTACATTTGAGATTATACACCTTGCTCTTTTTAAGAGTGTTCTGCTCATACGCTCACCACACCATTTTGTTCAAGCGCCATCCTAATAGTGCGATGCCGAACAATTCCTTCATTTTTGCAGAATTCATCAAAGTTACCTTCACAAAATTCCATGCCATTATCTGTTCGAAGCCGCTTAATATGTTTACATGTTTGCTTCTCAATCAAAGCCTTCCATTGTTTAAAGGTTAGAAAAACATCATTTTTATGCTTTAGAAAATAAACCCAAACTTTTATGGAATAATCGTCAATGAAAGTCAACATATACCTGACACCACCTTTAGACTGAACACGAGTTGGACCCCAAAGGTCTGAATGAATATAGCCTTTTATTTTGTGAACTGTCGGAGAATTGTCGACTCTTTCTACTTTCCAAAAATGCAGGTGTTCACAAAAATCTAGTGGCCCAAAGATCATTCACAAAGAAGACCTCTTTTGCTCAATATGCTCAAACCTTTTTGCTCATTTGACCCAAACGCATATGCCATAATTTGGTGATGTCGAATCGCATAAATGATGATGATTTAGACTATAATCGAGCTTGTGACAGAGTTCCTCAGAAATATATAAGCTACCAGACCTACAAGCTTTCATAACAATAAGGGCATTTCTATAAACTTTTATAACTCCACCTTCAGCTGTGTATTTACACTCAAGAGCCTCTAGGGTACCTAAAGAGATGAGATTCTTTTTCAAATCAGGAACATGTCTAACATTAGTGAGCGTCCTCACAATACCATCATGTATTTTAATTCGGATTGTGTCTCTACCAATAACATCACATGCGGCATTATTACCTATCAAAATAATTTCACCATTATAAGATTCATATGTGGAATACAAATCCCTATTGGGACACATGTGATAAGAACAACCCGAATCTAAAATCCATTCATTTTTAGACCTTGTCCTGTCATCAGTAGCAAAGAAAATATTTCCAAAATTCTCATCAGCTGCAACACTAGCTTCAGCGGACTCAGTAGTTTTCTCAACAGGTTTTCCCTTTTACTTTAATTTATTTTTCAATTTAAAGCAATCAGGCTTAATGTGCCCCATTTTACGACAATATCTGCACTCCAAATTTCTATGTCTGGATTTAGATCTAGATTTAGATCTACTATTGTCAAATTCTCTTTTATCAGTTCTACCCTTGACAACCAGACCCTCAACTTGATTCCCTCTACTTTCCCCAGTGATATCCCTGTCTATCTGCTCCTTAGATTTTAATGCAGATTTAATTTCCTAATACGAAATTGTTTCTTTTTCATAAATCATAGTATCACAGAAATACTTAAAGGATTGGGGGAGAGAACACAAAAGTAATAGGGCCTTATCCTCATTATCAATCTTTGCGTCTATATTCTCCAAATCCATAACTAAGGAATCAAATTTATCAAGATGTAAGAGTATAGATATACCTTTAGTCATCCGAAGCATATACAAACTCTGCTTCAAGTAGAGACGATTTTTCACTGTCCTCTTCATATACAAGGCTTTAAGCTTGTCCCACATGCTCTTAGTCGTAGTCCCGTAGTCTCCGTAGCTACCTCCCGTAAAACCTCGTCAGAGAGATTTAGAATAATGCTAGATCGGGCCTTCTTATCCATACCTACAAAATCTTCCTCTGACATACCATCTGGAATTTTCTCAGCTCCCTATAGTGCCAAATCAACTCCGTCTTGAACCAGAATGACCTCCATCTTGAGTTGCCACATACCAAAGTTGATATTTCTGTCGAATTTCTTGACAACAATCTTTGTTATTGTCATTGTTGCCAAAAGATCCCAAAACCAGGCTCTGATACCAGTTTGTTAGAGCTAGCCCTAGGAATTTTACCAAAAGGTAATTTGACAACCAATAAAGACAATAAAGCAGAAAGATAAAAGAGAGACAAAAATACCAGATTTACGTGGTTCGGTCAATTGACCTACGTCCACGAACGAAGAAGGAAAACTCTTACTATAAAAGGGACAATTACAAATGCCTTAGAAAATTATTCCTAGGCCATAAAACACCTGAAACTACTAAATAAAAAAAACCCAAAAATATTTGACTTAATAGAAATTAAATCCAAAGCGGCTTTTCTTATGATGCCTATGGTGCATCTATCTTCAAAGCTTAGACCCCTTTTTATAGCACCAATAGGAGATAGCCGAATAGAAATTTTAGATGTGGGACTATGAGACTTGCCAAACCAACACATGGGACTCTCCTATCTGTGGGAGGTACATCTCATCTGGTTGGACGAGCCCCTGCCTCGCCGACCCCTGTCCCAAGCAGCAGGACCATCCGGTGCTTCCTCCTCCACGGCAGCCATCCCTTCCTCATCGACGATTGAACCTGCAGCAGTTTCCATGGCAGTAGGACCATTCGGTGCTTCCTCCTCTGCCATGGCAGCCGGTCCCTCCTCCTCTACCGTATCACCCCCGTTTGTTTTCTGATAAACTGAATTATAATGAACAAAAGTATGTTGAATATGACTAAATAGAGCCTTATTTATACACATAAGAAGAGAGAAAGAAGAGAGGATTTTCCTTAACTATCCACCGAGATTTCCTCGTGCAGTTGAGGAAATCCTATCTGTTATCATACCCTCGCAAGATTGTGCTCATGTCAAGAACACTGATCTTGGACCGATGTAATGAAAATAATTTACGAGCAAGAGGCTTCATGAGTGAGTCTACTAGTTGATCAGCCGTATAAACATGAGAAACACATAATTGATATCTGATAACTTGATATCGTACAAAGTGAAAGTCAATGGCAATGTGCTTCATGTTTGAGTGAAATACTAGTTTGGCAAATAGATAGATAGCTCCAACATTATCGTAGTATATTGTAGAAGGAAAGATAGAGTTGACGTTGAGCTCCTTGAGCAGATTTGTGATCCAATTTAGTTTCGCAGTAGCTGTGGTGATGGCATAGTATTCAACTTCAATTGTGGATCGGACAACTATCTTTTGTTTCTTATAACTCCAACTAATTATATTAGCTCCAAGGAAGATAATATACCCAGACATGAATGTTCTATGATCAAAGTTTCCTGCCCAATCAGCATCAACAAAGGCATGAAGATGAAGCGGGGCGTGTTTGCAGAGAAAGACTCCATGATTGAGAGTCCCCTTAAGATATCGAAAAATTCGTTTGACCGTAGACCAATGTATGTTAGATGGTCGATGCATGAATTGTGATAATTTATTAACTATAAATGAGATGTCTGGATGGGTGAGAACCAAGTACTGTAAGGAGCCAAGTATTTGCTGGCATTGAGTACAGTCCGTAGTAGGGCTTCCATCACATAATTTCAGTGATTCGCTAATAGAGAGAGGAGTTGCAACCTCTTTAGCATCCTGCATATTTGTCTTTGATAATAAGTCTTGAATATACATTCTCTATGATAGGAAGAGACCTGAAGAGGTGAATGTTGTTTCCACACCTAGAAAGTAACTCAAGGTGCCTAGATCATTGAGAGAGAATTGAACGACTAGTTACTTTAAGAATGCCTGGATCTCTAAAAGATTATTTCTTATGATAATAATATCATCTACATATACTAGAAGATATATTGTGTTTTCATTTTATTGTCGTAGGAATAACGAGGTATCAGACTTGGAATTGATGAAACCCGTTGATGTTAAAAATGTCCCAAGTTCATTATACCAAGCTCTTAGAGCTTGACGAAGTCCATAAATAGATTTTTATAGTTTGCAAACATGCCTTGGATACTGTGGATGAACGAAGCCAGGAGATTGCTGCATGAAGACATCTTCAGTTAGAGTTCCCTGTAAAAAGGCATTGTTAACATCCAATTATTATATATGCTAACCTTTTGAGATAGTCAAGCACAAGATAAGTCGGATTGTTGTGGGTTTGACAACCAGACTAAATGTCTTGGTGAAGTCAATACCAGGTCATTGATGAACCCCTTTGGCGACTAGACGTGCTTTATACCTAGCAATAGATTCATCTGGGTTTCGCTTAATTCGAAAGACCCATTTACACTCGATGATGTTTTGTGTGTGATGAGAGGGCACTAGATTCCATATAGAGTTATGAAGAAGAGCATCATATTCTTCACACATGGCTTTATGCCAGTGAGGAGATTTTTGAGCTTGAGTAATCATGGTGGGTTCATTAGCCTCAAGTGAAGAGTTCGTTATAGCATGTAGATCAAGGACTTGACGTGGTTTAAAAATATCACTTTTGGAGCGTGTTGTCATTTGATGACTAGGAGCTACGGAAGTGGTAGGTTGGGTTGTTGGTATAGTCGGTGGTGAGTCATCGAGATCAATCGGATTAGTCTGCGGTACTTCAATAGCACATGGCAAGGTAGCTGAGGGCATTGCTTCATTAATAGAGGAAACTTGTGAAGAAGGGATTGGAGAGGTAATGGGGGGAGTGAGGAGTTATTGAACAGGAGGAGTATACTGACCAGGAGGGTTAGGATTGGATGGTGTTATGGGAGGTTCATATGATGGGGTTGAGGAGATGCTCCAATGATGTTTGTTTGTCAGAGTAGTTTGCATGGTAGGGTACTCATGATTTTAAAAAGGAAAAAAAGACTCCACAAAATTAATGTGACATGACAAAAAGACTTTTTGGGTTTGTGATTCGTAGCACCGAAAAGAATTATATTCAAGAGAGTATCTAATAAAAATACAGGGCTTAGATCGTGGTGTTAGCTTATGTGAGGCATAAGGACGTAGCCACAGATAATATAGACAACCAAAAACTTTGAGTTTATGAAGCTTTGGAAGCTTATGGAAAAGTTTCTCAAATAATGACTTGTATTGTAGGACTGGAGTGAGCATACGATTAATGAGATAGACAGTGGTTTGAAAGGCTGCTATCTAAAAAGTTGATGGCAAAGAGGCCTGATGTAGAAGTGTGAGCTCAGTTTCAACTATATGTTAATGTTTGTACTCAGCAGAACTAACTAATTGGGGAGTTTGAGGGGGTGACTTGAGGTGTTGTATACCACAAGTCGAGGATGCGAGGGCTTGATATTCACCTCCGTCATCGAGTAAACTGCTTTAATGGAAGATCGAAAGAAATACTCTACCAAATTTGAAAGTTGATAAAGATTATTGAAACTTCAAATTTATGATGGAGGGGATATAACTATATGTACTTAGTAAAATAGTTAACAAAAATGACATAAAAATGAAATTTGTCAAAAGAAAGGAGTGGGGCAGGACCCCAAAAATCAGTATAAATAATTTCGAAAGGTTTAGAACAAGATATAGAGGATGTTCCAAAAGATAGTCTATGACTTTTATTGCTACGACAAGTATCACAATAAGTTGAAATGCTGCTAGTAGTAGAGGTAGGAAGTGAATAACAAGAAAGTAACTTTTATTGAATAAGGGACGAGGGATGACCAAGACATCGATGCCACACATCAACTGGAGTTGCAACTGAAGAGTGAACATTGGGCTGGGTTACTTGCGAAGCAGATGGCCACTCATAAATATTGTCTTTGTTCTAGCCTTGGACTAAGGATGCCCCCATGCTTAAATCCTTGACAAGAAAGGAGTCAAGAAAAAAATTCAATTGAGGTATTGTTTTACTTGCAGAATTAAGAGACAGAAATGAGGTTTCGTTTAATGTGAGGTGCACACAAAACATCATCAAGCGTGAAGGTTGTGGTAAGTGAATTAAGCATTGTGGAACTAACATAAGTGATAGGAATTCCTTTACCATCACCGATGATGATATCTTTATTTCCGCCATAGTTGTTATGGATAGATAAGTTCTGAAGATTGGAGATGATGTGATATGATGCACCAGAGTCCATAATCCAATTAGATTGGCTAGTTGTTGGAGTAGTCATAAGATTGGCCTGAGGCCACTATGTTGGAGCAGGGAGTCGAGGTCGAGAGCGATAGACTTTCGTAGAGTGTCCGACTTTATCACACAACTAACAGACGATTCGGTGATGGCTTCTGAGGTTAGGACACTAGGGCTGATGATTATAGGGATTACTACCTTGACGATGAGGATGAAAGTGTTGATAATGTGGATGAGAGGGGTTTGATGTGGGACCTATAGGGTCAGAAGGCAGCTTAGCTAGATCTTGATTGATGTTTTTATTGTACTGGGTGCTCTTCCTCTTAGATTTTTGACTGACTTGAGCTATGATAGTTGGTCCAGGCAACTTGTCTTCGCACTTTAAATATGCCTCGTAGTCAGTCAACTTGTCATAGAGTTCTTCAAATGATATTGATGAGTCATGTGCCCGAATTACAGCTGCTAGTTCTTTGTATTTGTCACCTAGGCCATTAAGGGTGTGGACTAGAACTTCTTCTTCATTGAGGGAATGACCTATCAAAACCAAGTCATCGATGATTATTTTGATATTTTGTAGATAATCAGCAATAGTACTTCCCTCTTGTTTCACTTTCATTAGATTGAATAAAAGTCCGAGCATGCGAGTACGTGAGCGATTTGCTAGGGTGGTTTGCAACTTGGACCATGCTTCTGTAGTAGTTGTACATGAAGATATTAGTGGGGCGACGGACCTAGCAACTGAGGCTTGAATGGCTTGGAGGATGAGGCGGTCTTGACGTAACCACAGTTTGTGGGCTGGATTTGGTATTGGACTGGATCCTCCTAGGATGTTGAGCACTACAGGTGGACAATGAAGAAAGCCATCGATGTAACCTAGGAGATTATATCTAAATAGAAGATTAGAAAATTATGCACGCCAAGATGCGTAATTTTTACTTTTGGATAACTTGAAAGGAATGAGTGCCACAACATTGATAGTGATGAGGCTTGAAGGTTGAGAAGTGCTATGGTTCCCTGCAAAGACAACGACTGGAGTGTTAGAGGTAGACGATGAAGCTATTTGATGATATGATGGCGTCAATCAGTTGTGAAATTTCGAATGTAGATCACAAATGTAGACAACACTAGGTAGCAATCTTGATGTGCCTTGATGTGCCCCCCTGCTACTTTAAATCATCACGGCAAAAGAGGCAGCAGAGAGGAGCCTTCAGCAGAGGAGGCAGCCGGTTGTGATTGATGTAGACCACAACGTTCAGTGGCCGAAGAGGCAGCAGAGAGGAGCCTTCGGCAAAGGAAGTAGTCGGCTTCGATGGGTCGTAGGAAGGAGAGCAGAGTATTTACTGTCACTAGACAGTGAGGAAGGAGGAAACCGCTGTCACCCCATCGGATTGATTCTATTGCGAGTGATGCAGTGAAGCAGGTGACTTCTACTGCTTGTATCGTTTCAAGGAACGAGTGCAGGAGGAGGAGGGGCAGCCGCTTGGTGCAGAACTAGCGTCGAAGACTCAATCGGTGCAGATCGCACCATTCGGTGGAGCTCGACGGTAGAGGAGAGAGCATTCTCGGCAGAAGAGAGTGCTGAGGCTGAGAGTAGCGGCGTTGTCCTGTTTCTATCACACCACATGTTGGCTGTGGCGGTTTAAGGAAGCAATGACGTTGATGGTCGCTGGCAGCGGCGGCAGTGGAGAGGGGGCAGTAGGAGGGAGAGAAGACGGCTGACCGGAGGGCATAGCGATCGATGGGGCCGCACAGGCCTAGATGGCTAGGTGGATTGGTCCTCCACGAAGCTGCGATGGTGGAGCTTAGCCCTGCCACGCGATGATGCAATGGCTACGATTGGAAGGAGGAAGGAGGAAGAGCACCTACTTTCGTCAAATCCGAAATGCACCACGCCGACCAGAGGATCAAGGCCGACGGTGGTGGTGGCGCGGTTGGGAGGAGATGCTGTCTGTGGCTGAGACAGTTGTAGAGATGCCGAGGACTACAGCTAGAAAACTCGACGACGGCCCTTTCTCGCCGAAAGGATGAGGAGCGTTGTCGAGGCAGAGAGTGCCTTGCTTCGCCGCACCGCATAAGAGAATGCTAGCACTGCAAGG
Source organism: Musa troglodytarum (assembly GCA_023547065.1). Taxonomy (NCBI): domain Eukaryota; kingdom Viridiplantae; phylum Streptophyta; class Magnoliopsida; order Zingiberales; family Musaceae; genus Musa; species Musa troglodytarum. Next base: position 30,434,621 of record CP097506.1, read on the forward strand.
GCTCGACGACGTGGTCGTGGCCAAGAAGCAGCGAAAGAAGAGATGATTCGTTGGCGGGAACAGCGAAGAGAAACCTTCCGCCCGTGAAAGCAGAGGAAGCAGAGGTAGGGAATGCTGCCGAACTTGGAAGGTGACAGGGGTGAGGATCAATTGCTGTCGTCGGACAGTGAGAAAAGAGCTTGCTCCTGGGCAAACGGCTCTGATACCATGATAAATTGAATTGTAATGAACAAAAGTATGTTGAATATAGCTAAATAGAGCCTTATTTATACACGTAAGAAAAGAGGAAAAAATGAATTTTCCTTAACTGTCCACCAAGATTTCCTCGTGCAGTTGAGGAAATCCTATCTGTTATCATTTTCAAGGTATGTCTGTCAATGATCAAATGGGTCATGTTGTTAATCTTCTTTCCGTTCTTTGTGATCTTGATGCTTCTTGGATCGTATTCTTTTCGAAGTTGTTAATCGATCTTTAATCTTGAAATTAATCGTCATCTTGATTTGAGTGCTTCCAGTTTTCTTGTTCCGAACGAATGATTTAGGAAATGAATCCGAAGTCTTCTTGCGACCCTCAGTGATCTTCTCTTTCTACTCAATTCACCAGGCGGAGGACCGGACTTTCGTCTACGTCATCGCCGACGACGCTGGAAAGGCAGATGATCCGCAGGAAGTTCTTACCTCGAGATTGTTCGGAGCCTGCACCGCTGAATTGACGAGCAAATTGCGGGAGAAAACAGGGCTCGACGACGTATTCGTCTGCGCTCGGAGTTGGCGAGACCAGAGTGTGTTTGTTCCCCTCCACGAGGAGGTGCCATCCATGTTGGAGTGCACTCATCATCTGGTCGTGTTCAATGCAAACTCCAGAGGTGAGTCAACATGCTTCACAAAGATCCTAAGCTCTCCGATCTTTACGGGCTTCCCGTCAACAGGGGCATACGAGTCGCTCGCTGGGGCGCGAGTAGTCCGCCTGCGGACCATCCACGACAAGTACCTTACGGTGGACGACGACATGCTCGGGCTGAGGCAGCAGCACGACGGTTCCTTGGTGCGCGCCTGGTGGAGCGTCGAGAGCATCACCGACAACAGAAACCAGCTCCGGCTCCGCTTCCAGAACTGCTTCGGCCTCGACCTTGCCGCTCCCCTGTCCGACTTCTCCTTGCAGCGCCTGGCCGGCGGCAAGGCTGCCTCTGCGGTCCTCCGGCAGATCCGCGGCCTGCACGACGCTCGGAAGAAGTGGGCGCGGATCCGCGTGGGCTCCCGGTTCATGGTCAGGAGCAACTTCGAGGACTACTTCCTGTGGGCCGACCCCTCGCCGGGGAGCGACGCGGCGGGTGCCCAACTCCCGTCCTCGTCCAACACCTTGGACCCGTTTCTGTGGGACGTCGAAATCCTCGAAAGCGATGCCGGCGCCTCCTCGTCCATGGTTGTCGGACCCTCCTCCTCCCTGGCCGCCGCCGAAATCGGGCCCTCCTCAGGACCGTGGTGCAGCAACATGTTTTTTACGTTACAGAGGAAATGAGAACTCCTTTGCTTTGATCCGCCATTGAAGTCTGTATGTGGATCAATGTCACTAAGAACACTTGGATCAATGGAGCAGTCACAAAGACATGATCTCTCTTTTTTCCAGCACAAAAGCTATTATTATGATTAGTGATGATTTTTCTATAATTGAAAGCATCAAGAAGTTCCAATTGCAACTGATTGTAGTCAAAATTACATGTAATAGGCATAATTTGAGATTACTTAGACCTTCAGAGTGGGTTTATTAAACCACCACAGTGAGAAGGTGAAAGATAAATGCATTGAGATCACTCCACAAGCCATTTACAAGATTACTAAATTTTGTTTACTCTCTATTCATTAAATTGCACATCGAATTGTGAGACCAACTAATTGGCGGTGGCAAGAAGCCATCGTCAAATAAACCGGTTCCTTTCTTCCTCAATCGTTCGTTTCTCTCTCTGCCTACTCCATGCAAGCCGAAGCATCCTCGAGCGACGAATCGACCGATTTAACCAGCGAAACTACCATCTCCTCTTCCACCATAGTCCTCTCCCTTTGCACATTAGGCGTCGGCATCTCCGCTGCTCCCTCCTCCCCTGCCTCGCCACGCTCGCCAGAAACCCCGATTCATCGATCCTCTCATCATATGAGTCATGCTATCAGTCGTCTTCTGTTATCGCTAATCTTGAATCTTGTTGCATCGTGTTCTTTTTCGAGTTCCTGAACCTGAAATCTTCTGGGATGTTCTCTCACACGGGAATCTGAAATCTTCTTGCAACATTCACTCGTCTTCTTTTTCTGCTCAGTGGGCTAGAACCCATCAGCCCATCAGCTTTCTCATCGCGAAGGACGATGGACAGGGGATGTTGGTTTGGCAAGTGCAATACAAGAAAAGCTTGTGATTTTTTATTATAATTATAATAAAAAATCAAGCTTATGATTTTTTATTATAATTATAGTTAAGGATTTGAGCTTTAAAACCAAGTGCAATACAAGAAAAGCTTAATTATTTATTTTGAATTTAATTTCTATTAAGTACATACTTAGTTAAAATATTTTAGATTTTTTTTTGTTTAGTAATTTTTTTTGGCATAGGAACCCTTTAATAAGGTATTTGTAGTTGTCCTTTTATAATAGAGTTTTGCTCTTCCTCTGTCCGTGAATGTAGGTCAATTGATCGAACTACGTAAATTTTATATCTCTATTTCTTTTATTTTGTTTTCTGCTTTATTATTATCTTTATTGGGTTGCCAAATTAGTTAATTTTCTAGAACCCTTCTCTAATAAAATAGTATTAGAGTCACTGGTCCAAGGTTTCTTTATAGGCTCCGGGATCTTTGGCAACGATGATAATAACAAAGCTCGTTGTCGAGAAATTCGATAAAAATATCAACTTCAGCATGTGGCAACTCAAGATGGAGGCTGTTCTGGTTCAAGACTGAGTTGATTTGGTATTATAGGAAGCTGAGAAAATCTCAGGGGGTACGTCAAAGGAAGATTTTACGGATATGGATAAAAAGGCCCAATCAAGCATTATTTTAAATCTCTCTGATGAGGTTTTACAGGAGGTAGCAACGGAGACTACGGCTAAGAGCATGTGAGACAAGCTTAAAGCCTTATATATGAAGAGGATAGTGGAGAATCGTCTCTACTTGAACCAGAGTTTGTATATGCTTCGGATGACTGAAGGTACATCTATACTCTCACATCTTGATAAATTTGATTTCTTAGTTATGGATTTGGAAAATATAGATGCAAAAATTGATGACGAGGATAAGGCCCTGTTACTTTTGTGTTCTCTTCCTTAATCCTTTAAGTATTTTTGTGATTGTATGATTTATAGAAAAGAAATAATTTCGTATCAGGAAATTAAATCTGCATTAAAATCTAAGGAGTAGATAAACAGGGATATCACTGGGGAAAGTAGTGGGAATCAGGTTGAGAGTCTGGTTGTCAGGGATAGAACGGATAAAAGAAAATTTGACAATAGTAGATCTAAATCTAGATCTAAATCTAGGTATAGAAATTTTGAGTGTAGATATTATCATAAAATGGGACATATTAAGGCTGATTGATTTAAATTAAAAAATAAATTAAAGTAAAAGAAAAAACTTATTGAGAAAACTATTGAGTCCGCTAAAGCTAGTGTTGCAACTAATGACAATGTTAGAAATATTTTCTTTGCTACTGATGACAAGATGAGGTCTAAAAATGAATGGATTTTAGATTCAGGTTGTTCTTATCACATGTGTCCCAATAAGGATTTATTTTCAACATATGAATCTTGTAATGGTGAAATTGTTTTGATGGGAAATAATACCGCGCATGATATTGTTGGTAAAGGCATAATCCGAATTAAAATACATGATGGTATTATGAGGACACTCACTAAAATTAGACATGTTCTTGATTTGAAAAAGAATCTCATCTCTTTAGGCACCTTAGAGGCTCTTGGGTGTAAATACACAACTGAAGGTGGAGTTGTGAAAGTTTTTAGAGGTGCCCTTGTTGTTATGAAAGCTTGTATGTCTGGTAGCTTATATATTTTGCAGGGAACTACTGTCATAGGCTCAGTTGTAGTCTCGTCATCATCATTGTCTGATTCTGATATCACCAAATTATGGCATATGCATTTGGGTCATATGAGCGAAAAAGATTTGAGCATATTGAGCAAAAAGAGTCTTCTTTGCAAACAGAGTACTGGGCCACTATATTTCTATGAACACTGCATTTTTGGAAAGCAGAAAAAAGTCAGCTTCAATTTTTTAACAGTTCACAAAACGAAAGGTACTCTTGACTATATTCATTTGGACCTTTGGGGTCCAGCTTGTGTTCAGTCTAAGAGTGGTGCCAAGTATATGTTAACTTTCATTGACGATTATTCAAAGAAAGTTTGGGTGGGTTTATTTTTTGAAGCATAAAAATGATGTTTTTTCTAACCTTCAAACAAAAGAAGGCCTTGATTGAGAAGCAAACAGGTAAACAGATTAAGTGGCTTCGAACAGATAATGGCATAAAATTTTATGAAGATAACTTTAATAAATTCTGTAAAAATGAAGGAATTGTTCGGCATCACACTGTTAGGATGATGCCTCAACAAAATGGTGCAGTCGAACGTATGAACAAAACACTCTTGAAAAGAGCAAAGTGTATGATATCAAATGCAGAGTTGGCAAAGGACTTTTGGACAGAGACGATTAATATGACATATTATGTTGTCAATCGTACTCCTTCTGTAGCACTTAATTTTAATGCTCCAGAGGAAGTTTGGTCAGGTACTCCTGTTGATTACTTTAATTTAAAATTTTTTGGGTGTCTAGCATACATGCATGTAAATGAATGAAAATTAAAGCTTCGAGCTAAAAAGTACATTTTTCTTGGGTATGTTTCTGGGATGAAAGAATACAGATTATGGTGTCCTGATCCTAAATCCCCAAAATTTGTAATCAGTAGAGATGTTACTTTTGATGAATTGTCTATATTATCTTCCAAAGAGGAATCTACTAGTTATACAAATGATAATGCACAGAAGCAGGTGGAGCTTGAGATTGGTAGTTCTGATTCTTTTTAGTTGAACTCTTCTACTCAGAGAATGCCAATAGATAGTCTCGAGTCTACTAACGAAGATGATCCAAAGGAAGAGCAATATTCCATAGCCAAGGATAGACCACAAAGAGATATTCAACCACCACGAAGATATATAAATTTGGTTGCATATGCTTTGTCTGTTGCAGAAGAAACAAGTGGAGTTGGTGAGCCTACTACCTACTCAAATGCAGTTTCTTGTGATGATTCCGCTAAGTGGTTGATTGCGATGAATGAAGAAATTAAATCTCTCTATTAGAATAGAACTTGGGATCTTGTGAAGCCACCTTCGGGTAAGAAAATTGTTGTATACAAATGGGTCTTCAAAAGGAAGAAAGGTATTTCAAGGGTTGAAGATGCAAGGTACAAAGCATGATTAGTTGCAAAGGGCTATAGTCAGGTACATGGTACTGATTTTAATGATATATTTTCACCTGTTGCTAAACATAGCTCTATTCATGTTTTGCTTGCTTTAGTTGCCATGTATGATTTGGAATTGGAGCAACTTGATGTTAAGATAGCTTTCTTACATGGTAAACTTGAAGAGCAAATTTACATAGAGCAACCTCATGGATTTGAAGTTGACGGTATGGAAGACCATGTTTGCTTGTTAAAAAAATCCTTATACGGATTAAAACAGTCTCCAAGATAGTGGTATAAGAGGTTTGATTCCTTTATATTGGGTCATAGTTACACGAGGAATATGTATGATAGTTGTGTCTACTTCGGGAAGTTAAATGATAGCTCTTTTGTGTATTTGTTATTTTATATTGATGACATACTTATTACAGCTAAGAATTTGTCAGAAATTCAACTTTAAAATATAGTATAGAGAATTTGAAATGAAAGATTTGGCAGTAACTAAGAAAATTCTTGGTATAGAGATCGAGGAGTTGAAAAATTATTTTTGACCCAAAAAAATTATCTCAAGAAAGTCTTGGAGAGGTTTGACATGAAAAACACTAAGCTAGTGAGTACTCCTCTTGCTAGCCATTTTTGGCTATTTGCTACTCAGTCACCATAGTCAATTGAAGAGGAAGAATATATGGTGCAAGTTTCATATTCCAGTGCTATCGGCAGTATTATGTATGCAATGGTTTGTACTCATCCAGATATTTCACAAGCAGTCAGTGTGGTTAGCAGATATATGTCTCGCTTAGGTAAAACACATTGGCAAACTATGAAGTGGATTCTCAGATACTTGCAAAGGACTTCAGATGCTTGTTTGGAGTTTGAAAAAAATCATGATATTTTGGTTGGTTTCATCGACTCTGATTATGCTGTGGATCTGTATAAAAGATCTTTGATAGACTATGTATTTTACGTTGGCGATTGTGCAGTTAGTTGGAAAGCTTCTTTACAACCTGTCGTGGTTTCATCTACTATAGAGGCAGAATATATAACAATGACAGAAATGATCAAATAAGTTTTATGGTTAAGAGGTTTGTTCGGTGAATTATGTCTGCATCAAGGTGTTACTATAATTTACTGTGATAGTAAAAGTGCTATTGATTTAAGTAAAGACCAGATGTATCATGAGAGGACGAAACACATCGATGTGAAGTTTCATTTTATTCGGGATACCATTGCTGAGGGAAAGGTTCTTGTTCAGAAAATTCAAACGAAGGACAATTCAGCTGATATGCTTACGAAGCCTCTTCCGATTTACAAGTTCAAGCAGTGCTTGGACTTGGTTGGTGTTCATTATTGGTGATTACCCGTTGGGGCTTTTGTGAAGAAGGTGGAGCAAGTTTATTAATTGTCAATATTGAGACATGCCAAGGTAGAGATTTGTTGGTTTGGTAAATCCCACATCGGGAAAATCAAATTTGTTATTTCCTATTGTAATTATAAATAAGAGCTTGAGCTTTGAAGTCAAGTGCAACACAAGAAAAGTTTAATTGTTTATTTTATATTTAATTTTTATTAAGTTCACACTTAGTTAAAATATTTTAAGATTTTTTCTTGTTTAGTAGTTTTTTTTTTGGCCTAGGAAGACTTTCCTAAGGCATTTGTAATTCGTCCGTGAATATAGGTCAATTGATCGAACCACGTAAATTTTATATCCCTATCTCTTTTATTTTATTTTATTTTATTATTCTCTTTATTAGATTAACAAATTACTCATTCGTTAATTTTCAGAAACACTTCCCTAAAAGGTGGATTTTATTCATTCACATTCGTGGGAACGATGACCTCTGAATTATGAGCAGTTTGGAGATGCAAACAGGGATCCACGACGGTTGTGTCTGCGTTCGGAGATGGGAAACCGGCACCGTGCTTGTTCCTCTCTCTCTCTCTCTCTCCAAAAGGAGGTGCCACCCAAGTTCGATTCCAAATATCACCTTGCGGTGTTCGATGCCAATCCCCGAGGTCTCTTCGTCCTCTTGTCCTCTGGCACTTGGAACGTAGCGTTACAACTCCTCTACTACCGCTTCTTGTTTACAGGGGTATCAGAGTGGCTCGCTGCGGCGAGAGTCGTCCGCCTGAGAAACATCCGCGACGAGTTCTTCACGGTGGCGACCGGCGACATGTTCCGGTTGGATCAGCGGCAGGACGGTTCTTGGTGCGTGCCAGGTGGTGCGTCGAGCGCATTATCCACAGAAACCAGCTCCGATTCCGCTTCAGGAACTGCTTCGGCGTCCACCTTGCCGCTACCCTGACCGACTTCACCTTGCAACGCCTCTCCGAAGGCAAAGGGGCACTCCGAGGTCCTCCAGCAGGTCAGCGACATGCGCGATGCCCGCAAGGAGTGGGCGCTGATCCGCGTGGGCTCCGGGTCATGCTCAGGTGCAGCTTCGACCTCTATCCGGGGGTCCGACGCCCGTCCTCGTGCAAAACCTTGGACCAGTTTCTGTGGCACATCGAGATCCTCGAGAGCGCCTCCTCGAACATGGTGGCAGGAGGAAGACGCCGCCGCCGGGCCCTCCTCAATGTCCTGGATGTTATTGCAAACACCTTCTTGACGTTGGAAATTTCCGCATCACCGTCACGGAGAACCCTAGGATCAATGAAGCCGTCTCCAAGACCTGATTCCGCTGATCTCTTCCTCCTCTTGTTAGTCTCGGCCGGGCCTGCAGAATAAAGCTTCTACGTCTTATGTCTGTGATGCACTCCAGTGCTTTGCTGTTGAATTGGAGATTCTGTAACCTGAGAGACTTCATTGTCTTTTGGTGTGTGAGAACATTAAACCGATAAAAAGATCAATGCCGCAGTAGTTGCACACCAATTCCTATGATGCATTGAAAAATTCCTATGACATAATTTATGCTGGAAACAAATTTGACATTGTTATCACTGAAAAAATAATGAAATGTAAGAATCCTATTATTATTTCAATCATAGCAATAATCCAGAAAGATTTTTTTTTTACAGGCTCCGCTAGGTTATAACTTCATGGAAGTTGTACAAATTTTAGATATCATAGATACACCTATGGCATTAAATAACTTTCATAAATAATAATAATTTGAACCCTAATAGTCCATGGGCTTTTATTCCCTGTTGCTATGTATCTACTTGATAACACAATATTAAATTTCAACTTTATATATCCATTTCTTTGTAAGAATAACAGATCGGCAAAAAAAAAAAAAAAATCAATAATATCATATCAACAAAAGAATTTTAGAGCTCATGAAAATTATCAAGTATTAGCTCAACATATATGGAGGTGACATAGAGCAAGCATCATAATAATCCCTCCGAATGAAGGACTCAAACGGATAAGAATTAAGGTGTCCTTTCATCTCCATCCCTTTGACATTTAGTGGTAGGAAATCAAATAGCTCGATTCCCGATTCTTGTCATACAACTGATACCTTGGGTTCTTGGATATCAAGGACTTCTTGTTGCCTTGTTTGTAGGAGTCGGTATTAATAATTGATTCATAGTAGTTATCTAGATATTCATCATGATCTAGATGGTTCATAGTAGTTATCTAGATAGTCATCATAATCTAGGTGGTTATAGGGTGGTTTCAATAACTAACTCTATCATGTATGATATGATGGAGGGTGGTTGTTACCAATAGGTTCTATAAATTGGATCATAGTTCATGAAGTAAGTAGTGTGTGAGCATTTGGAAAAATAATTATAAGTGTTCAATATCGTTCCTCTTGTTTTTAATACTACATCGGTTCGCTAGATTGAAAGTATTCTCTCTTGATTGTATCGTAGTATTCTATTTTTTATTATCTCCTTGCTCCTCCAATCCCAACATTTGTGATATCAGAGCCTCGTTTCAATCTAAACTAGGCATTATGACTTTTAATGACAATTCCATGTCTCAACCCCTTATTCCCATCTTCTCGGGCAAAAGCTATGAATTTTGGAATATCAAGATGAAGACTTTATTCAAGTCTCAAGATCTTTTGGACTTAATAGAGAATGGATATACAGATCCAGATGAAGAAACCAGGCTGAGAGAGAATAGAAAGAAGGACTCAAAGGCATTGTTCTTCATTCAACAAGCCGTACATAAGACAATATTCTCAAGAATTACAGCAACGACAACCTCAAAGCAAGCTTGGTTGATATCTCAAAATAAATTTCAAAGCTCACCAAGGGTGATTACGGTAAAGCTTCAAACCCTTCGTCGTGAGTTTGAAATTTTGTTTATGAAAAGCAATGAATTGGTGTAATATTTTTTTTCTCGAGTGATTGAAATTATTAGTCAAATGAAATCTTATGGTGAACATCTTCATGATCATATAATTGTTGTAAAAGTTTTGAGAAGTTTAACTCTGAAATTTGATCATGTTGTTGCCGCAATTAAGGAGTTAAAAGATCTATCTACATATTCATTTGATGAACTAATGAGTTTCTTGTAAGCACACGAAGCAAGGCTGAACAGGTCATTTGAGAAAAGTGAAGAAAAAATATTTTAAATTAAGGGGAAGTCTTCTACTTCAAAAGAAGATAAAAATTCAGCAGGAAGAGGACGTGGCAGAGGAGGATTTCATGGCAGTGGAGGATTTCGTGGTAGAAAAAATGGAAGAGGAAGATGACACTTTGATGGGCATGATGAACAAAAGCAATCAAATTATGATTAGAAAAACTATAAGAATAGAATTCAATGCCACTATTATAAAAAGTTTGGTCACATGAAACCATATTACTGGAAAAGAGAAAAGCAAGCAAGCTATGTAGAGAAAAATGAAGACAATAGTAAGTTGTTTATGACTCATTCACATGTTAATGATATTTTAAATGATATTTGGTTTTTGGATAGTGGATGCTCTAATCATATGTCAGGCATAAGATCAATATTTAGAGATATTGACGAAACTTATAAGTTGAATGTTAGACTTGGAGATAACAAGCAAATCCAAATAGAAGGAAAAGGAATAATTGAGATAAAAACAAGTCAAGGAAAGGTAAAATACATTGATAATGTTTTCTTTGTTCCTAGTTTATCACATAACTTGTTGAGTGTTGGACAACTTATAGATCATGGATATTCAGTTATATTTGATGATGGTTTATGCACCATTAAAAATAAAAAATCTGGTTTGATTATGGTAAAGGTTTGCATGATGTAAAATAAGATGTTTTCACTTGATATTTTAAATATTGAAAAGCATGCTCTAGTTGCAACTCAAAAGAATGAGTCTAATTTGTGGCATTTAAGATATGGACACCTTAACATCAAGAGCTTAAGGCTGTTATAGCAAAAGGAAATGGTTTTTGTATTGCTCAAAATTAATACACTTGATATATGTGAAGGATGTATTTATGGCAAACAAAGTAAAAAACAATTTCCTGTTGGAAAAGCATGGAGAGCATCTAATTGTCTTAAATTAATTCATGCTGATTTATGTGGACCTATGAATACAAAATCATTTGGTAGAAGTCGATATTTTTTATTATTTACTGATGATTATAGTCGCATGAGTTGGGTATATTTTCTAGAAATGAAATATGAAACATTTGATAATTTTTGAAAATTCAAGGCACTTGTAGAAAGGCAAAGTGGTAGATGCATAAAGACACTTCGGACAGATAGAGGTGGTGAATTTCTATCTAATGAGTTTAATTCTTTTGTAAAGAAAATAGTATTCACAAGTAATTGATAGCACCTTATACAAACAAAATGGTGTAGTTAAACGTAAAAATCGAACTATCCTTGAAATGACAAGAAGTTTGCTTAAAGGAAAGCATCTTCTAAATTAGAGTTTTGGGCAAAAGTAGTTGCAATAGCAGTTTATTTATTGAATATTTCACCAACTAAGACTGTTATGAATCGAACTCTCTTTGAGGCTTGGTATGGTATAAAACCAAATGTAAACCATCTAAGAAACACCCTTGTCCCTCACTGGGCTGCATCACAGCAATTTGCTGCTCACACTGCTTGATTTTGCAAGTATCATCCAAGCTCCTGTTTGCTCTTTTTGGACTGCCCCATTACTCTCTATCCTCACCGGCCTTAGATCCCTACAGGGTTATCACTCGTGGTAACCAGGCCACATCCAGCACTAATTTGTAGAAGCGATTGCACCTCCTCTTCAACAACGAGAAGCCCTCGGATCAGTATACTCATAATGTCTTCATTATCTACTTTCTGATGTTCCAGTTACTGTTTCTACAGGGAATCAAAGTCCTCCACATACAGGGCTTATCTCCATCAATGCTGTCACGCCACTCCCTTTCAAGTTATCAAAGAGCGGCAACTATGCATCTTGACGAGCCCAGTTTTCTAATCTCCTATTTGGATATGACTTACTAGGCTACATCGACGGATCTCTCAATTATCCACCAGTAGTGATGATCATCCCCGGAGAACCTAATTTAGTACCAAATCTAGCTCATAAGCTATGGTTACATCAAGATCGTCTCATCCTCCAAGCTAATCAAGCTTCAATTGCCGGATCATACACCATTGATATCTTCATGTGCAACTACTGCGAAGTATGGTGCAAGTTACAAACAACCTTGGCAAATCGCTTACGCACTCGCAAGCTCAGCCTCCTATCTAGTCTAATGAAAACAAAACAAGAGGGAAGTACCATTACTGATTATCTATAAAATATCAAAATTATCATTGATAATTTGGCTTTGATAGGTCATTCCCTCTGTGATGAAGAAGTGATAATTCATACCCTTAATGGCTTAGGAGTTGAGTACAATGAATTGACAACTGTAATTTAAGCACGTGACTCACCGATGTCTTTTGAAGAACTTTATAATAAGTTGACTGACTACAAGACGTACTTGAAGGGTGCAGACAAGTTGGTCGGACCAACCATCACAGCTCAAGTTAGTCAAAGGTCTAAGAAGACGAGCAACCAGTATAAGAAGAATATCAACAAAGGTGGTAGCTCCAATAACCATCAGCCCTGACGTCCTAACCTCACAATCCAACAATGAATTGTCTGCCCACTGTGTGATAATATCGGATACTTCACCAAAGTCTGTTGGTCTCGACCCAAACCTCCTGCTCCATCACGATGGCCTCAAGCAAATCTTATGACCACACCAGCTATAAATCAACCTAATTGGATTGTGGACTCGCACCTTTCATCACATTACGCCCGATCTTCGTAACTTGTCCATCCATAATAACTATGGCGTAATGAAGATATTATTATCGATGATGGTAAAGCTATTCCTATTACTCATACCGGTTCTACAATGCTTAATTCCTACAACATAAGTTTTACACTTGATGATGTTTTGTACGCACCTCACATTGCTTAAACCTTATTTCTGTTTCTCAATTCTACAAACACAATAATACTTCTATTGAATTCTTTCTTAATTCTTTTCTTGTCAAGGATTTGAATACGGGGGCACCCTTGGTCCAGGGCCAGAATAGAGGCAACATTTACGAATGGGTGTCAGCTCCACAAATAACCTAACCTACTGCCCACTCTTTGATTACAGCTTCAACTGATGTGTGGCATCGCTGGTCATCCCTTATCCCTTATCCAGCAAAAATTAATTTCTCGTTATTCTCTTCTCAGTTTCAAATCAAGTAACTTTATAACTCATTATGATGCTTGTCTTAGCAATAAAAGTCATAGACAGCCATTTGGTACATCTTCCATATTTTGCTCTAACTATTTGAAATTATTTATACGAACGTTTGGGGTCCTACTCCCACCATTTCTTTTGACAAATTTAAATTTTATGTCATTTTTGTAGATTATTTTAGTAAATATATATGGTTGTATCCTCTCTATCATAAATTTGAAGTTTTCACAGTCTTTCCTAACTTTAAAAAGTTGGTTGAGAACTATTTTCAATCTACCATAAAAACAGTCTACTCTGATGGTAGAAGTGAATATCAAGCCTTGACATCCTATCTCTCAGCTCATGGTATACAACACCTCAAGTCACCCTCACATACTTCTCAACTAGTTGGCTCTACTGAACGCAAACATCGACATATAGTTGAAACCGGTCTCACACTACTACATTAGGCCTCTATGCCTCCAATCTTTTAGACAACAGCCTTACAAATTGTAGTCTATCTTATCAATCATATGGTTACTCCAATCTTACAATATCAGTCTCTATTTAAAATACTATTTCATAAATCTCCAAACTTTCAGAAACTCAAAATATTTGATCGTCTATGTTATCCATGGTTATGTCCCTATGCCTCACATAAGTTAACTTCACGATCCAGGCCTTGCATCTTCATTGGATACTCTCTAGAACATAACGCTTTCCGATGCTACAACCCTCATACCCAACAAATCTTTATATCACGTCACATTATTTTTATGGAATCTACCTTTTCTTTCCACAACCATGAGTCTCCTACCATGCAAGGCACTCCGGCAAACATTCATCACTGAAGTATACCTTCGACACTATCAGACGAGACCCTTATGACACCGTCCAGTTCTTCCTCTCAGGATCTACATACTACTACTCCTCCAATTCAGCAGTTGTGTATTCCTTCCTTTACTCCTCCAATCCCTCATTCTCAAGTTCTGCCCATTAATGAAACCACACATTCAGAACCCTAATCATTTTCTTTACCTCCTTCTAGGCCTAGTGACACTGAAGTACCTCAGCTTGACCTAGCTCATGTCAATAACTCTCCACCACCACCAACAATACAACCTCACAATCCCTTAGCCTCCGAACATCCAATGACAACACACTCCAAGAGTGGTATTTTTAAATCACGTCAAATCCTTAACTTACATACTATCACAGAATCCTCACCTAAGACCATTGAGCCCATCACATTCACTCAAGCCCAAAAATCTCCACACTGGCATAAAGCCATGTGTGAAGAATATGATGCCCTACTCCATAACTCAACATGGACTCTTATACCCTTTCATCACACACAAAACATCATCGGGTGTAAGTAGATTTTTCGAATTAAGCGAAACCCCGATGGATCCATTGCTAGATATAAAGCATGACTAGTCGCCAATGGGTTTCATCAATGACCCGGTGTTGATTTCACTAAGACATTTAGTCCCGTTGTTAAACCTACAACAATCCGTCTTATCCTGAGTTTGGCTACCACTAAAGGCTAGCAGTTATGCCAATTGGATATTAATAATGCTTTTCTATAGGAAACTTTAACTGAAGATATCTTTATGCAGCAACCTCCTGGTTTTCTCCATCCTCAGTACCCAACACATGTTTGCAAACTACAGAAAGCTATCTATGGTCTTCGTCAGGCTCCAAGAGCCTAGTACAATGAACTTGGCTCATTTTTTGCTTCAACTGGCTTTATCAACTCTAAGTCTGATACGTCATTATTTCTACGATGACAAAATAGAGGTATCATATATCTTTTAGTGTATGTAGATGACATTATTATCATGGGTAATAATCTTATAGAGATTCAGGCGTTCATCAAACAATTAGTAGATCGATTCTCCCTTAAAGATCTAGGCACATTGAGCTACTTTTTGATAGTAGAAGCAACATACACACTTCAGGTCTCTTCTTGTCACAAAGAAAGTACATTCAAGATTTATTATCCAAGACAAATATGCATGATGCAAAAGAGGTTACAACTCCTCTCTCTACTACATCACTCAAACTATGTGATAGAAGTCTTGCTATAAAACCTACTCAATATCGACAAGTAGTTGGGTCATTACAATACTTAGCTCTCACCCGTTCTGACATCTCATTTGCGGTCAACAAGTTATCATAATTTATGCATCGACCATTTACTATGCATTGGTCTGCAATCAAGCGCATCTTGCGATATCTTAAAGGGACAATTAATCATGGTCTCTTTTTCTGCAAACACTCTTCACTTCATCTTCATGCTTTTACCAATGCTGATTGGGCAGGTAACTTTGATGACAAAACATCCACGTCGGGGTATATTATCTTTCTTGGAGCTAACCCAATCAGTTGGAGCTCTAAGAAGCAAAAGACAGTTGCACAGTCAACAACTGAAGCTGAATACCATGCCATCACCACCACTGCTGCAGAACTTAATTGGGTAACAAAATCTACTCAACGAACTCAACATCAACTCTACTCTCACTCTTACAATCTACTGTGATAATATCAGAGCTATATATCTATGCGCCAATCCAATGTTCCACTATCGCATGAAGTATATTGCTATCGACTTCTATTTTGTGCGAGATCAAGTTCTCCGACATCAACTACATATCTACACACGACTGATCAACTAGCAGACTCGTTTATGAAGTCTTTTGCTCGTAAACTATTTTTGTTACATCGGTCTAAGATTGACATCCTTGATAGGAGCACCATCTTGGGGGGGCATGATAGCGGATAAGATTTTCTCAAATTGTTTGAGGAAATCCCACGCTGGGTTGTTGAGGGAAATACTCCTTAGTTTGTTAAGGGAATCCTCTCGTATAAATAACTCTGGATGTAACTATATCAAATCAATTCATTTTATACTTTAATCTTTACAATACTAAGGTGGATTTTATTCATTCACATTCGTGGGAACGATGACCTTTGAATTATGAGCAGTTTGGAGATGCGAACAGGGATCCACGACGGTTGTGTCTGCGTTCGGAGATGGGAAACCGGCACCGTGCTTGTTCCTCTGTCTCTCTCTCCAAAAGGAGGTGCCACCCAAGTTCGATTCCAAATGTCACCTTGCGGTGTTCGATGCCAATCCCCGAGGTCTCTTCTTCCTCTTGTCCTTTGGCACTTGGAACGTAGCGTTACAACTCCTCTACTACCGCTTCTTGTTTACAGGGGTATCAGAGTGGCTCGCTGCGGCGAGAGTCGTCCGCCTGAGAAACATCCGCGACGAGTTCTTCACGGTGGCGACCGGCGACATGTTCCGGTTGGATCAGCGGCAGGACGGTTCTTGGTGCGTGCCAGGTGGTGCGTCGAGCGCATTATCCACAGAAACCAGCTCCGATTCCGCTTCAGGAACTGCTTCGGCGTCCACCTTGCCGCTACCCTGACCGACTTCACCTTGCAACGCCTCTCCGAAGGCAAAGGGGCACTCCGAGGTCCTCCAGCAGGTCAGCGACATGCGCGATGCCCGCAAGGAGTGGGCGCTGATCCGCGTGGGCTCCCGGGTCATGCTCAGGTGCAGCTTCGACCTCTATCCGGGGGTCCGACGCCCGTCCTCGTGCAAAACCTTGGACCAGTTTCTGTGGCACATCGAGATCCTCGAGAGCGCCTCCTCGAACATGGTGGCAGGAGGAAGACGCCGCCGCCGGGCCCTCCTCAATGTCCTGGATGTTATTGCAAACACCTTCTTGACGTTGGAAATTTCCGCATCACCGTCACGGAGAACCCTAGGATCAATGAAGCCGTCTCCAAGACCTGATTCCGCTGATCTCTTCCTCCTCTTGTTAGTCTCGGCCGGGCCTGCAGAATAAAGCTTCTACGTCTTATGTCTGTGATGCACTCCAGTGCTTTGCTGTTGAATTGGAGATTCTGTAACCTGAGAGACTTCATTGTCTTTTGGTGTGTGAGAACATTAAACCGATAAAAAGATCAATGCCGCAGTAGTTGCACACCAATTCCTATGATGCATTGAAAAAAATTCCTATGACATAATTTATGCTGGAAACAAATTTGACATTGTTATCACTGAAAAAAATAATGAAATGTAAGAATCCTATTATTATTTCAATCATAGCAATAATCCAGAAAGATTTTTTTTTTACAGGCTCCGCTAGGTTATAACTTCATGGAAGTTGTACAAATTTTAGATATCATAGATACACCTAAAGCATTAAATAACTTTCATAAATAATGATAATTTGAACCCTAATAGTCCATGGGCTTTTTTTCCCTGTTGCTATGTATCTACTTGATAACACAATATTAAATTTCAACTTTATATATCCATTTCTTTGTAAGAATAACAGATCGGCAAAAAAAAAAAAAAAATCAATAATATCATATCAACAAAAGAATTTTAGAGCTCATGAAAATTATCAAGTATTAGCTCAACATATATGGAGGTGACATAGAGCAAGCATCATAATAATCCCTCTGAACGAAGGACTCAAACGGATAAGAATTAAGGTGTCCTTTCATCTCCATCCCTTTGACATTTAGTGATAGGAAATCAAATAGCTCGATTCTCGATTCTTGTCATACAACTGATACCTTGGGTTCTTGGATATCAAGGCCTTCTTGTTGCCTTGTTTGTAGGAGTCGGTATTAATAATTGATTCATAGTAGTTATCTAGATATTCATCATGATCTAGATGGTTCATAGTAGTTATCTAGATAGTCATCATAATCTAGGTGGTTATAGGGTGGTTTCAATAACTAACTCTATCATGTATGATATGATGGAGGGTGGTTGTTACCAATAGGTTCTATAAATTGGATCATAGTTCATGAAGTAAGTAGTGTGTGAGCATTTGGAAAAATAATTATAAGTGTTCAATATCGTTCCTCTTGTTTTTAATACTACATCGGTTCGCTAGATTGAAAGTATTCTCTCTTGATTGTATCGTAGTATTCTATTTTTTATTATCTCCTTGCTCCTCCAATCCCAACATTTGTGATATCAGAGCCTCGTTTCAATCTAAACTAGGCATTATGACTTTTAATGACAATTCCATGTCTCAACCCCTTATTCCCATCTTCTCGGGCAAAAGCTATGAATTTTGGAATATCAAGATGAAGACTTTATTCAAGTCTCAAGATCTTTTGGACTTAATAGAGAATGGATATACAGATCCAGATGAAGAAACCAGGCTGAGAGAGAATAGAAAGAAGGACTCAAAGGCATTGTTCTTCATTCAACAAGCCGTACATAAGACAATATTCTCAAGAATTACAGCAACGACAACCTCAAAGCAAGCTTGGTTGATATCTCAAAATGAATTTCAAAGCTCACCAAGGGTGATTACGAAAGCTTCAAACCCTTCGTGAGTTTGAAATTTTGTTTATGAAAAGCAATGAATCGGTGCAAGATTTTCTTTCTCGAGTGACTGAAATTGTTAGTCAAATGAAATCTTATGGTGAACATCTTCATAATCATATAATTGTTGTAAAAGTTTTGAGAAGTTTAACTGTAAAATTTGATCATGTTGTTGCCACAATTAAGGAGTTAAAAGATCTATCTACATATTTATTTGATGAACTAATGAGTTTCTTGTAAGTACACGAAGCAAGGTTGAACAGGTCATTTGAGAAAAGTGAAGAAAAAATATTTTAAATTAAGGGGAAGTCTTCTACTTCAAAAGAAGACAAAAATTCAGCAGAAAGAGGACGTGGCAGAGGAGGATTTCATGGCAGTGGAGGATTTCGTGGTAGAAAAAATGGAAGAGGAAGATGACACTTTGATGGGCATGATGAACAAAAGCAATCAAATTATGATCAGAAAAACTATAAGAATAGAATTCAATGCCACTATTATAAAAAGTTTGGTCACATGAAACCATATTACTGGAAAAGAGAAAAGCAAGCAAGCTATGTAGAGAAAAATGAAGACAATAATAAGTTGTTTATGACTCATTCACATGTTAATGATATTTTAAATGATATTTGGTTTTTGGATAGTGGATGCTCTAATCATATGTCAGGCATAAGATCAATATTTAGAGATATTGACGAAACTTATAAGTTGAATGTTAGACTTGGAGATAACAAGCAAATCCAAATAGAAGGAAAAGGAATAATTGAGATAAAAACAAGTCAAGGAAAGGTAAAATACATTGATAATGTTTTCTTTGTTCCTAGTTTATCACATAACTTGTTGAGTGTTGGACAACTTATAGATCATGGATATTCAGTTATATTTGATGATGGTTTATGCACCATTAAAAATAAAAAATCTGGTTTGATTATGGTAAAGGTTTGCATGATGTAAAATAAGATGTTTTCACTTGATATTTTAAATATTGAAAAGCATGCTCTAGTTGCAACTCAAAAGAATGAGTCTAATTTGTGGCATTTAAGATATGGACACCTTAACATCAAGAGCTTAAAGTTGTTAAAGTAAAAAGAAATGATTTTTGAATTGCTCAAATTAATACACTTGATGTATGTGAAGGATGTATTTATGACAAACAAAGTAAAAAATAATTTCTTGTTGGAAAAGCATGGAGAGCATCTAATTGTCTTGAATTAATTTATGCTGATTTATGTGGACATATGAATATAAAATTATTTGGTAGACGTCGATATTTTTTATTATTTACTGATGATTATAGTCACATGAGTTGGGTATATTTTCTAGAAATGAAATTTGAAACATTTGATAATTTTTGAAAATTCAAGGCACTTGTAGAAAGGCAAAGTGGTAGATGCATAAAGACACTTCGGACAGATAGAGGTGGTGAATTTCTATCTAATGAGTTTAATTCTTTTTGTAAAGAAAATAGTATTCACAAGTAATTGATAGCACCTTATACACCGGAACAAAATGGTGTAGTTGAACGTAAAAATCGAACTATCCTTGAAATGACAAGAAGTTTGCTTAAAGGAAAGCATCTTCTAAATTAGAGTTTTGGGCAGAAGTAGTTGCAATAGCAGTTTATTTATTGAATATTTCACCAACTAAGACTGTTATGAATCGAACTCTCTTTGAGGCTTGGTATGGTATAAAACCAAATGTAAACCATCTAAGAAACACCCTTGTCCCTCACTGGGCTGCATCACAGTAATTTGCTGCTCACACTGCTTGATTTTGCAAGTATCATCCAAGCTCCTGTTTGCTCTTTTTGGACTACCCCATTACTCTCTATCCTCACTGGCCTTAGATCCCTATAGGGTTTTCACTCGTGGTAACCAGGCCACATCCAGCACTAATTTGCAGAAGCGATTGCACCTCCTCTTCAACAACGAGAAGCCCTCGGATCAGTATACTCATAATGTCTTCATTATCTACTTTCTGATGTTCCAGTTACTGTTTCTACAGGGAATCAAAGTCCTCCACATACAGGGCTTATCTCCATCAATGCTGTCACGTCACTCCCTTTCAAGTTATCAAAGAGCGGCAACTATGCATCTTGACGAGCCCAGATTTCTAATCTCCTGTTTGGATATGACTTACTAGGCTACATCGACGGATCTCTCAATTATCCACCAGTAGTGATGATCATCCCCGGAGAACCTAATTTAGTACCAAATCTAGCTCATAAGCTATGGTTACGTCAAGATCGTCTCATCCTCCAAGCTATTCAAGCTTCAATTGCTGGATCTGTCACACCATTGATATCTTCATGTGCAACTGCTGCAGAAGTATGGTGCAAGTTACAAACAACCTTGGCAAATCGTTTACGCACTCGCAAGCTCAGCCTCCTATCTAGTCTAATGAAAACAAAACAAGAGGGAAGTACCATTACTGATTATCTATAAAATATCAAAATTATCATTGATAATTTGGCTTTGATAGGTCATTCCCTCTGTGATGAAGAAGTGATAATTCATACCCTTAATGGCTTAGGAGTTGAGTACAATGAATTGACAGCTGCAATTTAAGCACGTGACTCACCGATGTCTTTTGAAGAACTTTATAATAAGTTGACTGACTACAAGACGTACTTGAAGGGTGCAGACAAGCTGGTTGGACCAACCATCATAGCTCAAGTTAGTCAAAGGTCCAAGAAGACGAGCAACCAGTATAAGAAGAATATCAACAAAGGTGGCAACTCCAATAACCATTAGCCTTGCGTCCTAACCTCACAATCCAACAACAAATTGTCTGCCAACTGTGTGATAAAATCGGATACTCTGCCAAAGTCTATTGGGCTCGACACAAACCTCCTGCTCCAACACGATGGCCTCAAGCAAATCTTATGACCACACCAGCGACAAATCAACCTAATTGGATTGTGGACTCTGGCACCTTTCATCACATTACGTCTGATCTTCAGAACTTGTCCATCCACAATAACTATGGCGGTAATGAAGATATTATTATCGATGATGGTAAAGCTATTCCTATTACTCATACCGGTTCTACAATGCTTAATTCCTACAACATAAGTTTTACACTTGATGATGTTTTGTACGCACCTCACATTAAGCGAAACCTCATTTCTGTTTCTCAATTCTACAAACACAATAATACTTCTATTGAATTCTTTCCTAATTCTTTTCTTGTCAAGGATTTGAACACGGGGGCACCCTTGGTCCAGGGCCAGAATAGAGGCAACATTTACGAATGACTGTCAACTCCACAAATAACCTAGCCCACTACCCACTCTTCGATTACAGCTTCAACTGATGTGTGGCATCGTCGTCCTGGTCATCCCTTATCCCTTATCCAGCAAAAATTAATTTCTCGTTATTCTCTTCTCAGTTTCAAATCAAGTAACTTTATAACTCATTATGATGCTTGTCTTAGCAATAAAAGTCATAGACAGCCATTTGGTACATCTTTCATATCTTGCTCTAACTATTTGAAATTATTTATACGGACGTTTGGGGTCCTACTCCCACCATTTCTTTTGACAAATTTAAATTTTATGTCATTTTTGTAGATTATTTTAGTAAGTATATATAGTTGTATCCTCTCCATCATAAATTTGAAATTACCATAGTCTTTCTTAACTTTAAAAAGTTGGTTGAGAACTATTTTTAATCTACCATAAAAACAGTCTATTCTGATGGTGGAAGTGAATATCAAGCCTTGACATCCTATCTCTCAGCTCATGGTATACAACACCTCAAGTCACCCCCACATACTCCTCAACTAGTTGGCTCTGCTGAACGTAAACATCGGCATATAGTTGAAACCGGTCTCACACTACTACATCAGGCCTCCATGCCTCTAATCTTTTAGACAGCAACCTTTCAAACTACAGTCTATCTTATCAATTGTATGCTTACTCTAGTCTTACAATATCAGTCTCTATTTGAAATACTATTTCATAAATCTCTAAACTTTCAGAAACTCAAAGTATTTGGCTGTCTATGTTATCCATGGTTATGTCCCTATGCCTCACATAAGTTAACTTCACGATCCAGGCCTTGCGTCTTCATCAGATACTCTCTAGAATATAACGCTTTCTGATGCTACAACCCTCATGCCTAATAAATCTTTATATCACGTTACGTTATTTTTGTGGAATCTACCTTTCCTTTCCACAACCATGAGTCTCCTATCATGCAAGGCACTCCGGCAAACATTCATCACTGGAGTATACCTTCGACACTATCAGACGAGACCCCTATGACACCGTCCAGTTCTTCTTTTCAGGATCTACATACTACTACTCCTCTAATTTAGCAGTTGTGTATTCCTTCCTTTACTCCTCCAATCCCTCCTTCTCAAGTTTTACCCATTAATGAAACCACACATTCAGAACCTCAATCATTTTCTTTACCTCCTTCTAGGCCTAGTGACACTGAAGTACCTCAGCTTGACCTAGCTCATGTCAATAACTCTCCACCACCATCAACAATACAACCTCACAATCCCTTAGCCTCCGAACATCCAATGATAACACGCTCCAAGAGTGGTATTTTTAAACCACGTCAAATCCTTGACTTACATACTATCACAGAATTCTCACCTAAGACCATTGAGCCCACCACATTCACTCAAGCCCAAAAATTTCCACACTAGCATAAAGCCATATGTGAAGAATATGATTCCCTACTCCATAACTCAACATGGACTCTTATACCCTTTCATCACACACAAAACATCATCGGGTGTAAGTGGATTTTTCGAATTAAGCGAAACCCCGATGGATCCATTACCAGATATAAAGCACGATTAGTCACCAAAGGGTTTCATCAACGACCCGGTGTTGATTTCACTGAGACATTCAGTCCCATTGTTAAACCTACAACAATCCATCTTATCCTGAGTTTGGCTACCACTAAAGGCTGGCAGTTACGCCAATTGGATGTTAATAATGCTTTTCTATAGGGAACTTTAACTGAAGATGTCTTTATGCAGCAACCTCCTGATTTTCTCCATCCTCAGTACCCAACACATGTTTCCAAACTACAAAAAGCTATCTATGGTCTTCGTCAGGCTCCAAGAGCTTAGTACAATGAACTTGGCTTGTTTTTGACTTCAACTGGCTTTATCAACTCTAAGTCTGATACGTCATTATTTCTACAATAACAAAATAGAGGCACAATATATCTTCTAGTGTATGTAGATGACATTATTGTCATGGTAATAATCTTATAGAGATTCAGGCGTTCATCAAGCAATTTGCAGATCGATTCTCCCTTAAAGATCTAGGCACTTTGAGCTACTTTTTGGGAGTAGAAGCAACATCACACCTTCAGGTCTCTTCCTGTCACAAAGAAAGTACATTCAAGATTTATTATCCAAGACAAATATGCAAGATGCAAAAGAGGTTACAACTCCTCTCTCTACTGCATCACTCAAACTATGTGATGGAAGTCTTGCTATAGAACCTACTCAATATCGACAAGCAGTTGGGTCATTACAATACTTAGCTCTCATCAGTTCTGACATCTCATTTGCGGTCAACAAGTTGCCACAATTTATGCATCGACCATCTACTATGCATTGGTCTGCAGTCAAGCACATCTTGCGATATCTTAAAGGGATAATCAATCATGGTCTCTTTTTCTGCAAATACTCTTCACTTCATCTCCATGCTTTTGCCGATGC
Organism: Musa troglodytarum; assembly: GCA_023547065.1. Lineage (NCBI taxonomy): Eukaryota > Viridiplantae > Streptophyta > Magnoliopsida > Zingiberales > Musaceae > Musa > Musa troglodytarum. Next base: position 30,458,711 of record CP097506.1, read on the forward strand.
TGATTGGGTAGGTAACTTTGATGACAAAACATCCATGTCAGGGTATATTATCTTTTTTGGAGCTAACCCAATCAGTTGGAGCTCCAAGAAGCAAAAAGATTACTGATCAACAACTAAAGTGAATACCATGCCATCACCACCGCCTTTGCTTTGGGTAACAAATCTACTCAATGAACTCAACATCAACTCTACTCTCACTCTTACAATCTCTGCGATAATATCGAGCTACATATCTATGCGCCAATCCAGTGTTCCACTCTCGCATGAAGCATATTGCCATCGATTTTCACTTTGTGCGAGATCAAGTTCTCCGACATCAATTACGTGTCTCTTGCTGATCAACTAGCAGACTCGTTTACGAAGCCTCTTGCTCGTAAACCATTTTTGTTACATCGGTCCAAGATTGACATCCTTGATAGGAGTACCATCTTGCGGGGGCATGATAGCGGATAAGATTTCCTCAAACTGTTTGAGGAAATCCCGTTGGGTTGTTCAGAGAAATCCTTCCTAGTTTGTTAAGGGAATCCTCTCATATAAATAACTCCGTATGTAGCTATATCGAATCAATTCATTTTATGCTTTAATCTTTACAATAGTAACGTGGATTTTATTCATTCACATTCGTGGGAACGATGACCTCTGAATTATGAGCAGTTTGGAGATGCAAACAGGGATCCACGACGGTTGTGTCTGCGTTCGGAGATGGGAAACCGGCACCGTGCTTGTTCCTCTCTCTCTCTCTCTCCAAAAGGAGGTGCCACCCAAGTTCGATTCCAAATATCACCTTGCGGTGTTCGATGCCAATCCCCGAGGTCTCTTCGTCCTCTTGTCCTCTGGCACTTGGAACGTAGCGTTACAACTCCTCTACTACCGCTTCTTGTTTACAGGGGTATCAGAGTGGCTCGCTGCGGCGAGAGTCGTCCGCCTGAGAAACATCCGCGACGAGTTCTTCACGGTGGCGACCGGCGACATGTTCCGGTTGGATCAGCGGCAGGACGGTTCTTGGTGCGTGCCAGGTGGTGCGTCGAGCGCATTATCCACAGAAACCAGCTCCGATTCCGCTTCAGGAACTGCTTCGGCGTCCACCTTGCCGCTACCCTGACCGACTTCACCTTGCAACGCCTCTCCGAAGGCAAAGGGGCACTCCGAGGTCCTCCAGCAGGTCAGCGACATGCGCGATGCCCGCAAGGAGTGGGCGCTGATCCGCGTGGGCTCCCGGGTCATGCTCAGGTGCAGCTTCGACCTCTATCCGGGGTCCGACGCCCGTCCTCGTGCAAAACCTTGGACCAGTTTCTGTGGCACATCGAGATCCTCGAGAGCGCCTCCTCGAACATGGTGGCAGGAGGAAGACGCCGCCGCCGGGCCCTCCTCAATGTCCTGGATGTTATTGCAAACACCTTCTTGACGTTGGAAATTTCCGCATCACCGTCACGGAGAACCCTAGGATCAATGAAGCCGTCTCCAAGACCTGATTCCGCTGATCTCTTCCTCCTCTTGTTAGTCTCGGCCGGGCCTGCAGAATAAAGCTTCTACGTCTTATGTCTGTGATGCACTCCAGTGCTTTGCTGTTGAATTGGAGATTCTGTAACCTGAGAGACTTCATTGTCTTTTGGTGTGTGAGAACATTAAACCGATAAAAAGATCAATGCCGCAGTAGTTGCACACCAATTCCTATGATGCATTGAAAAAAATTCCTATGACATAATTTATGCTGGAAACAAATTTGACATTGTTATCACTGAAAAAAATAATGAAATGTAAGAATCCTATTATTATTTCAATCATAGCAATAATCCAGAAAGATTTTTTTTTTTTTACAGGCTCCGCTAGGTTATAACTTCATGGAAGTTGTACAAATTTTAGATATCATAGATACACCTATAGCATTAAATAACTTTCATAAATAATAATTTGAACCCTAATAGTCCATGGGCTTTTTTTCCCTGTTGCTATGTATCTACTTGATAACACGATATTAAATTTCAACTTTATATATCCATTTCTTTGTAAGAATAACAGATCGGCAAAAAAAAAAAAAATCAATAATATCATATCAACAAAAGAATTTTAGAGCTCATGAAAATTATCAAGTATTAGCTCAACATATATGGAGGTGACATAGAGCAAGCATCATAATAATCCCTCTTAATGAAGGACACAAACGGATAAGAATCAAGGTGTCCTTTCATCTCCATCCCTTTGACATTTAGGTGGTAGGAAATCAAATAGCTTGATTCCCGATTCTTGTCATACAACTGATATCTTGGGTTCTTGGATATCAAGGACTTCTTGGTGCCTTGTTTGCAGGAGTCGGATCGCATGGAGTTCTTCACCGATGCGAAAGTAGTCCGCCTTCGAAGCTTCTGCAACAATTACCTTTTGGCGGCGCAAGATAAGAGTAGCGTGAGACAGGACGCAGATGGCAGCTTGGTCGGCACCCGGTGGACCGTCGAGTTGATCACCAATGTGATGAACAAGGACCGACTCCGCCTCCGGAGCTGGTGCGGCCACTACCTCGCCGCCGTCGACCCGGTCTTGAAGCAACTCCCGGATCCCTCGAGCATGAACGTCGAATGGGAGCCGGTCGAAGGTGGCCTCGGCTTCCTGTTCAGGTGCTACTTGTTCCGCTACCTCCGGGTTTACGATGACGACGACGACGACCTGAACAAGTCGGTGGCGGTCGGCATTCCTTGGGGGCGCGACAGCATCGCATGCTATCAGTGGCACGTCGAAATCCTCGAGCGGCGACAGCGGCTGCCATGCCCGCCCCCTTCCGGAGCAGCGAAGGCATCCCCGTCTGGGATCAAGGTCTGTTGGTCTCACCACAAAACGGCCATGCATGACTATGATCTTCTTGCTCTTGGTAATCTTGATAGTTCTTGGACTGTGTTCTTTCTAAAGCAATGGGACTATCAAGAAGCTTGTTCTCTTTCCTTGTCAAGCAGAAGCCCATCTGCTTTAATTTGAAGCTTTCCGTCAGAGATGAATCTGGATCTATTTTTTCTTCTGAAAGCACCAGGTGAGCAAGCGGACCATCGGCTATCTTATGGCTGACAATTCTGGGAACGTAAATGAGAAACGCGGAGTTGGTACCTTGGCATTCACCGGACACAGCACCGCCGAGTTGACGAACGCGTTGAAGGCGGCAACAAAGCTTGATGAAGTATTTGTGTGCGCCTGGAACCGGTTAATTCATCGCTTTGCACCGCTCAACTTACAGCTGCCGCCCAAGTACGAGTTGACTCATCATCTGGCGGTGTTCGATGTCAACTGGGGAGGTGAGTTCCTTCGTCTTCTTCATCTCCTCATGGCTGCATATGTATGGCCATGCCTTGTGAGCTCTTCTTGGTATCATCATCATCATCATCATCATCATGTAGTTCTCTCTTTCTCTCTCTACATATCCCTCTCTCCGTATGGTAATTGGAAGGTAGGAAAACGGATCCTTGATTGGTTTCTCATCCACAGGGATATGTGGTTTCCTCGATGGAGAGAATGTCGTGAGCCTGCTGAACATAAGCTGCAGACGGTCCCTCATGACCGACGACAGATCGATATACCTCACAGACTACGAAGGTCGGGCCCCGTCGGAAGCCCAGTGGACCGTGGACGTCATCACCAACAGCAGAAACCATGTCCGACTCCGTTTCAGCCACCACCTCATGGGCTACCGCTACCTTGGCCATGGCCGCTGGGTCACCATGGCAGACAACAGAAGCAGTGTCTTGAATCGCCTCCTTTGCAGCGACGCCTCACCCGAGTCCTCCCATCATCCCTTCGGCGCCCGCAATGACTGGGCGCCCATTCCCGTCGGCTACCACTTCATGCTCAGAGACTTCTTCGGTGATTTCCTGGCGGCGGACCGGTCGCCGTCACACGGTCCGATGCTGGGCGAAGCCACCGTCGTCACGGCCAACATCTTGGAATCTTATCTCTGGGACATCAGCAACTTGGACCCTTTTCTGTGGGACATCGTGGTCGTCAAGAGCCCCCCGTAGCCTGTGGTATGTAGTATAGGCTCCGGACTGCCCTACTCTACTGCAGCCGGACCTCCTCAGCCTCACGCAAAACCACTGCGCCGTTGTCACTGAATCATCGATGTCCATTGTGAAGCATACTGCCTCCATATACATGCATACTTTTCACGTCTACTGAACGCATCGGTAGGACCACTGCACAAGATTCGTCAGGCTGCTGCATATTGAACTCACATCTCTCTCTCTCTCTCTCTCTCTCTCTCTCACACACACACACACACTACTAAGTATTAGCAAGAAATGAGCCATGTAAGAATTAAATGATAAAAAAAACCACTGCGCCGTTGTCACTGAATCATCGATGTCCATTGTGAAGCATACTGCCTCCTCCTCTCTCTCTCTCTCTCTCTCTCTCTCTCTCTCTCTCTCTCTCTCTCTCTCTCTCACACACACACACACACTACTAAGTATTAGCAAGAAATGAGCCATGTAAGAATTAAATGATAAAAAAAATAAAAATTATGCACTAAACATGAAGTATTCTAAAAGGAAATGAGGTCTGAAGTTCCACACTATAATCCAAAGGTGAATATGGTAACTTATATTTCTCTTAGTAAGCCAATAACTAAAGCATTACAATCCTAAATACGTATGATGTCCATTTCTAGATGTTAATTAATTTGTCCAACACTTTTAATTTAAGCCTCATAATTTAGAAAAATCCTGCAACATTGATGAGATGACTACTCCTTTCTTGTCTTTCAGTGTATAGTAAACACCCTTTATATCTCATCTATGTAAATGGGGGGATACTGGACCAATTATATCAATGATCATGATTTTTGGATTCTTCAATATTGTGAGAGCCAACCTTCGAGGATATTAATTTCTATCCACGTATGCTATATTTTATTGGGTGAACAAAGGCATCATTTAAAGGACGCCATCAACAAGTTATTCTAAGGAAGACAATTACGACATGTAGGACAGGAGAAGATTAGTTTTCAGCTGTAGACTCACAAGAAAATACGAATGCATTTCTTAATAAGAAAAATTGCCCTGATCCTTCAGAGATAAAATGATTTCAATTTAAGTTACAATCACATTATTCCAAATATTCCAATTTAAGTTTAAATTTAAGTTACAATCACATTTAAACCTTAAAAACCAGACCACATATTCTCTTATGTGCCCTACAATGGATATCTTTTCTGACCACAAAAAAGAAAAGAAAATTCAACTGCATGCCTCGATAAACACAAAAAAAAAACTTGTATTTTCTTTGTAATGGACACTATAACCAATAAAGGACATAAACAGATAAAAAGTATAATTCTTTTATGAAGCATCAATTTGTTGAGTTCAAACCATATGATAAAATTCTTTAAGTCCAGATTAATTCATGGTAACACATTCATAAAATTTTATAAATAAATTCAAATATACTCTCACTTCCAATATGAGATTAAATTAGAGATACTATAATTTTTTCTGATTAAGGGCTTGACATTATTAGGCCCGAATATATTCGAGAATTTAGGATAGCTGCTTTAATAATGAAATGAATGGTGAAGACAAGGATAATACTTTGTCATTTAGCTTGGTACATGTTCTAACCAAGAATTATCAAATTACTATCATTTTCAAAGAAAAAAATTAAGATGGTAAATTATGATTATCTCAGATAATTATATTTTATAAAATATTAATAGAAAACTTTATGGGTAATTTCCTTGAAAAATCCTCCTTTTTATTTTTTTTCAAAAAATACCCCTATTTTTGTTTTTCCTAGATAGTGTCATATGTTCTATAATCTCGTAAATGTCCTTCCCTTCTCTGCCTGTTGCCGCCACCGCTTTGACCATACTCATGCAGTCAAGGTGATTGATGTATGTTTATAATAGTTTTTGATTCTTGTATTGTATCATTTCTTAATACCTCATTTCTTATGAGGTAGTATGTATGAGGCAAAATTTACTACCATCGGTCCTATTTTTATTTATCATCAATGTTTTTATTTTATGCATTTATCTTGTAAAACTTAAAAATATTTTTTAGGTGTGGGTGTCACATGAAGGAGAAAATAGTTCAAAACAATCCCATTCTAGCATGTCATAAGTTGATTTTTCGGTTGACTACTTTGTAATATAAAATATCAACTATCTCAGTACCTTAAAACCCTTGGGGTAATGTAATATCTTTAGTGTATCTGATTTTATTCAACAAAAATGCTAAGTGAATAGTAGATCTATATTTGCCCTTAGAAGCCCATTTGTCTACACTAAATTAGCCAATTTTCGAAAGCCTTTTGTGCCTAATAAAAGTTAGTTATTTTATGTTGCTTGCAATCTTAGTTATCTTATTCTTTTCATGCATGTATTGCCCACACATTAGTTTTTCTAAAATTTTCTTCATTGTATAGATCCTGTGTGAACTACATGAGGTTAAGGTTTAGGTTAACCATTGCAAACAAATTTTGCTTGGGTGTTGCATGCCTTAGGCAATCCTAATTAAGGATGTGACAAAGTGTTATCAAGGTAGGCTAAGCAAACATCGGATTGTCATAGCAGAGTAGCATGGCACAACTAGCACTTTTGTACAAGATGGGCAATGAAAATGCATGATCATTTCGAAGAACCAGAAGAGCACTTACATGGACTCAAGAGGAGCATGACATTTGTAACGATGTTTCCATAGCACAAAAGTCCTCTCATCCAAAAGAGGCACAAGTTGAACCTAAATGACATAGAAGTACCAAAGAAAGAATGATTGAGATGAAACTATAGCTTGACATTATAAACTAAAGTTTGAAAGAGCTCTCTAAAAGTGGGTTGCACTTTAAGGAGGTAGAGTCTATGCAAGAAGGCTTGAAATGTCCTCTAGATCGACTAAAGATTCGAGTCAAAAAGGTTGAGGAATGACACACGAGAGTGGAAGCTATGCGTATTTTCAAGAGCAAGTAAGGAAATTGATAGCTCATGTGTCAATACTCATGCAAGCTATGCGTATGAGTGGATGCAATATTCGAATTCATGCAATATTTTCAAGAGCAAGTAAGGGAATTGATAGCTCATGTGTCAATACTCATGCAAGCTATGTGTATGAGTGGAAGAATGTTTCATGATCATCTCTCATAGAGAGTAAAGTTTCTCGGATCGTAAAGTTATAGGGGTGCTTGAGATGTCAAGGAGTAAGAAATTTTTTCTTTGATATGGAATAACACTTCAGAGTGACCCAATTTAAATTATAAAAGTCCAAAGTGTCATTAGTGATGATGTATCTTATCGGTGATGCAAAATTATGATGGCATACACATTATGAAGAAATGCAAAAAGGTCACTAGTGTAAGTGTAAAAATCATCCTTATGCTACTGTTATATGAAAAATTTTAATGTCAAAATATAAAATCAAATAATAATATATCAAATTTATAAAGTATGCCTTTCGATACTATTTAAAAGACTTTTATCTAATCTATGTGTGCATCGTTATCGAATTTGAAAGCTATAGTGATGTCGATCTGCAAGGAGAACTAGACTTATTTTTTACTCTCTTCCTATTCTTCACGAGACCGTTATAAGCGATGAATTAGGGACAAATGAGATATTAGAAAAGACCTATAATTTCTTATTGACTGGTTCACGTGACCAAGGGGAGATGAGAGAAGATTTGTAATATCTCCATAATATCATGTATCCACATATTCATATTGAGTTCCTAGGAGATTCTATCATTTTATAGGTGAGAGTAGAGGGTCTAAAATAGATAATTAGGAAAGTTTTATTATAATTATCTCCTAAGAAATTCTACCATAATTAAACTTCCAAACTATTTATAAAAAATTATAATAAAAATCTAATCATATCCATAATATATTTTACTTAATTAAGTAGGACCACATAATCTAACATTCTCTTACTTGGCCTATTAATTGTAAAGATATAAAAGGATTTAAAATTAATTATAAATAAAAATAAAATTTATTTAAAAATAAGTTTACCCAATTGGATTATAAAATTTTAAAAATTATTTATATATGTACAAATTTAAAAAATAAGCTAATAAATCTAATAAATATAATAATACTACATTAAGTTTGACTAGTAATGTGTGTCATAGCGATTATATGTTATTAATGTTATACTTCCTTCTATGTACTATATACTATTAAACTTTCCTAATAGAGTCCAGAATGACCCAAGTAATTTGTTTTATCAAGACAATCCTATTATTCATATTCAATTATAATATATACATATACTATTGGCATATATAAATATTATAAATATTGATCAATAGTATTTTTTTAAATATGAACAAAGTAATGATATCAAGAAATTTTATATATCATTATCTAAAAATTTGTTTAAGGTCATAAATGAATTCCTTAAATTTTAATACTAAATTTTATATTTCTTTCATTTTCTTTGTGAATCGTTTAGGTTAAACTATATAAATCTAAATCCTATTTAGAAATCTTATTTTCACATTCATATGACATATTTAACTCAAAATCATAATGAGCCACTAATGTCATGATAATTTTTAATGAGTTTATTTAAAAAATTAAAATATATATATATATATATATATATTATAATTGATATATTCTTTATCAATAAAACTTTTGACCATAAGTCTAATTGTTATATTGTTTGATATTACCCATTTATTTTAATTCTTCTTTTATTACATCATATCATTTTTCAAAATCATTATTTTTCTGAACTTGTGAAAATAGTGAGAGATCCTTTTGATTCCTATATCATAATGATTCTTGTAAATATATATAATCAATAAAAAAGTTAGGTCTCTTTTTTCCTTTAAGATATTCTCAAAACTATCAATGTGATTTATTCTACAAGTTCAACAACAATGATAGTAATATTATATGTGAGTTCATATTAGTTTGTTATTTGTCTTCATTAAATCATTTAGTGATTTGAGGAATAACTATCTCTCGATTAAAAAAATGATAAAGGAGTATCAACCTATATCTCATCATTGTTCTGATTAAATTTTGAGATTTTTACTCTCACTAATTTACTATTTTTTAGGAATTCTTTATTACCAGATTCAACTCTACTTATACTATAATTAGAGTACTTAAATCTATACCTTAGATAATCAATAAAATATCTAAAAATAATCCATAAATCTAATTTTTATTCATGTGAATTGAAGATCTTTTTTTCTGTAGGATAATCCCAAATATTGAAATGTCTTAAGGTGGGTATTCTACTAATCCATAATTCAAAAGAGTTGATGTAATTGACTTATTAGGAATCTTGTTTAAGATATATATATATATATATATATATATATATATATATATAATCATCTTTAAAGCTTCCCCTCATATTCATTCAGGTATCAAATAATAACTTATCAAGCTTCTATAATAATATGATTTCACTTTTCAATAATCTTATCTTACTATGGCATATCTGGTAAGATATATTGAGTATAAATATTTTGCTATTCTAGGAATCTAGCAAAGGAATCAGAATTATAATCAACTCATCAAATTTATCATAAAAAAATTTATCATCCTTGTTAGATTTGATAATTTAAACCTCTTTATCTAATTGTCTCTCAACTTTATTATTAGAAAATCTTGGTTCGACATCACATGCGTAGCGAAAGAATATAAAACAAAATCATAGATTTTCATAAAAAGATTTTGTCATCGTGCAAACATTGGTGTGCAAAATTCGCGAAGCTGAAACTGTGTATAAGAAAGATGTTACCTAGGGGATATCGTATATCCATGAATTCTTACAAATATGTGGGAGAGGATGAAGGAGATCAAGCGTCCTCCTCTCCAACAGTGATTCACATGGTAGAGGCTATGAAGATCCTTCTCAAGAAGGGGAGAGGAGAATAGGAGGTGGCAGCATGAAAGTCCTAACTTATGGGCCTTTGCTTCCCTCCTATTTATAGAGGCTCTTATCAACTTAACCCTAATGAATCCTACCCTGTTGGGTATTAGATTTTTATCCAATTACCTAAGCCTCTTAGATTAGTGGGTCTTTACCCAATAATCTCTTATTAGCTCTTATTGGATATCATCTATAGGATCTAATAATTAATGGACTTATTGGATATCCAATAAGATAATGGCTCTAGTGGAGATCTCATATCCGAACCTCTACTCATCGTAGCATATATCAAATATGTGTGACCCTCTAGGCCCAATATTGAGCTGGCCGTGAGTCATGCCTATCAGAACTCTTTCTGACTCAGTGAATTATTATCTCTATAATAATTTACTCGACTCATCGATTATGGACATACTAGGTCACTACGCTGTAAACCCCAAATGATACAGTGAAATCAAATCCTTTAGACATATCTATCCTTAGTTACCATGTATCTATAGTCCCTCATCCATATAATATCCCAGAGACTGAATTTTGAGCATGGTACTATCAGGCCCATATGATTTCTATTCGAGTCTCGCTCTAATCAGATTCTTCTTGAGAAATCTTTTTTCTCAATCTGAATAATCCTGACCAAAGATTTGTTGTATTAGACTTGAAACTTCCAAACATATAAGTTCAGTATCAAAGAGTGGAGTACCCATACAGGACATCCTTGGAATCTCAAGTATAAGGACCAAATACACTATGAAAACTACAAAATCTTTATATAACAATGAGGTATCATCAACCATTCAACATTCTATGAATGGATCAATTAGTGAACTCATTCTTTAATGAGTAATTGCAATGTATCCTTAGTGTCCCCACACAAGCAGTTATAAGACCAACCGCCTCCATCATATAGATATATACACAGCATATTAGTTTGTCTGGTTATCTCGATATCATTCTCGAGTAACCTATGACCGGGATTATTTAGAACCTATGTTTAAAGACAAATCAGTTTATTATTATGATCTCATCACGATTCAATTTTTATTACATGGAATTTTTAATTTTCAATTTTCATTGCATCACAATATATGCAACATATAAGATAAAGTGATAAAATATTAATAAATAATAAGAAAAAAATATGTATGATATTACACATGTCATCACTCATATGATTGGCTTGCATGAAACTTATGACTAGTATTTATTTATATATACTTAAAGGTATCAACAGCTTGATACTTTATATGAATTAGATATATATAGTCATATCTTAATAAGTTTTCTATAAAGGTGATAAAATATCTCTCTATTGAAACATAAAATATGAAGTGATTCATAGATATCAATATGAATAATATCAAGGAGTTCTTTACTTATGATATTTTTCTTTATATGTTTAATTATTTTTTCTTAGTGCAATATGTATAAACATCAAAACCAGTAAAGTCTAAATCTTTCAAAATATTATCTTTCACTAATTTTTTAATTCTTTCCTTTGAGATATGCCCTAAACATCTATGTCACAATATAGAAGATTTTTTTTAATTGAAACTATGTTTCAATCCAACTTTTGATTAGAGGATCATGAATGTCTTTGTAAATTTGAGATTTAAATTTAAACAATACAAATTATCACACTGAATTTTAGAATCAACTTTTATTAAATCATAAATATATGAAGTTTACAACCATCAAAAGGGAAATAATATCTTGATAATTCTAGATAATGAATCCAAATTTCTGCAATTGTAGGAACATAACATGTATCCTTAAAATTTATCAAATGATTCTTCTCTATGCATAAACAATAAGTATTAACTATTGTTACTTTTATTTTAAAATGATTATTTGTAATGATGAATATTTAATGCTCTTTTGGATTTTATATTAAAATAAATCTTTATTATTTGTAACATATATTGAAGTATTAGAATCAATCTACTAAGTATTAGAAAAAGACTTTTATAACATTTAATTTAAAACATATAAAGGTTAGAGTTATACCTTTTACCTTTAACTACATTTATGCTCAATGTTCTTGAGCTTATAATTTTATCAGTTATATTAAGGACATAATTTTGAATTCCTCAAATACTATCATATTGAATTTTAATCAATTCTTTCATTAATATATCAGTTAATAACTTGTCAGTAAATTTAAATTAATCTTTAAATATTCCAATGCACTAGTTATATACTATGATGAAATCTAAATATTATTAGTAATTATAATAAAATCAAATCTTTTAAATATTTTATGATAATTTATCTTAATTATTTGTCTCATAGAACTTTCAATAGTTAAGTTTGTGATATTTTCAACTAATCTGATCAAGATTTACACATCGAGTGTAAATTGTATATGTTTACGTTATTTATAATCAATTAATCCAAAAACCATATGGATGTTTATAAAAATACAATTGATATAATCTCTATTTTACCTTTTAGTAAAATATTAACATATCTAATATTCATATAAAAATATATATGAAGGACTGACATCATTCTTGCGGAATAGTATTATTATGTTTGGATATACAACTCTAAACTATAAGGATATTCAAAACAGTAGCATCCTACCCTATTACATAATTATTCGAAGTACGTTCTTCTTTGGGATCATCTAAATCTTCTAATTATATGTGCTATTATAAAAATTATTTTTTAAAATATCATTTAAGATTAATTTTTAATATAATTTTATAAGTTATTGGTATATGCCACTTTCATAATTATAAGATCAATACAATAATATAAAATATAATTTAAAATATCTTATAAATAAAAATATTTATTATAATTTATAACCCATAAGCCTATCATCATAAGCCACTTTGGTAATTACTAATTAAATAAAACTTAGGGATATAAGTTACAAATAATATTCATCAAAATTTTTAATCTAATTTATATTGAATAGTTTAATATAATAATAATTATAATAATGATTGATTATTAATCAATATATAGAAAAACTCATATGATAACTATAATCATGATGAAACAAAAAATTTTATATGAAAAATAAATATTATTTCATAATTTCAAACATATACATGTGAATAATGAAACAAATATCTAAAAATAATAATTAGATTTTTATTTATTATATGTAAAATTTTATCAATATGTCATATGAGAAAATTCTCAAAGAAAATCGTAATTTATATTTTTTTAAATTCCACAAGAAACCCTTATACTAGCCAACCCTATTTAATTGAGTAGGCTAGAATTGACCTATCCAAATTGGGCTCATAGGTTTGAGCTAATTATTAACCCAATTAAGTCGGTTAAAATTAAAGTTGATTAAAATAAAAAATAAATCAAAATTTGATTTTTTTTTTGAATTTGATCAAAACTTGATTGATCGAATTTAAATCTAGTTAAGTAGTAATGATCAAATCTGATTAAAATAATTAATTAAAATAAAGTAAATTAATTAATTTTATAATTGAGGACATAAGTAAAAAAATTTTAATTTCTTATGGGTAAGACTATAATTTTGTTGAGTTATATAGAGAAAATATCTGATTTTTGAAAGACAAAATTGTTGAAAGTCACAAGTTGTAATTAAAAGACTTTATGAGTAAAATTATAATTTTAAAAATAACACTAATCTTTCCCCCTCGTTGCCTCGAGGTGCAATGTGTTAGGATCTAAAAGGCACTAAGAGGGGAGGTGAATTAGTGCAGCGGATTAAAAATCGTACTCTTGAAATCGATTTTGCAAAAACACAAGTTCGTAGGAAGATTTCGATTTGGCGAAAGAGAACTTGAAAGTAATTGCTTACGTAAAGGAAATAACTATGAACTAAACAACTTGCAGCCAAGTAATGAAATGATTCAAGAATGTAAACACTCACACATTTATGGACATAATGATGTATAGTGGTTCGGTCAAATGACCTACATCCACTCTTGAAGCCTTTACGATGAGGCTCCGCTCTTCCACTAGCAAATCCTTTGAAGGGGAAGGACCAAATACCCTTTTTACAACCCTTTACAAGAAGTTCACACTTGTACAAGATTTCTCAAGAGAAGAAGAAGGTGAACACTTAGCAAGAACAAGACTTTTCAACACTCTACAAAAGCTCAAGACTAAGAATTTTTGCTCAAAAGGGTTGCACTTTCAGCTGAGAAAGGGGGGGTATTTATAGATCCAAAGTGGATTCAAAATTGGGCTCTAAATTTGAAATCAATTTGGAGTTCCAATGTTCTGGTGGTCAGAGGCGGTGCCACCGCTGTGTCGATCTGTTGACTAATGCGGGCGGTGCCACGCGCCCAGTGCAGTGTTCCACCGCTCTGCAGGCCGAGGCGGTGCTACGCCCAAAGCGGTTCCACCGCGCTACGATGGCGGGCGGTGCTGCCTGTGCAAAGCGGTACTACCGCTGCTCACGATGGCTATAGTAGCCGGGCTACAATAGCATGCATGCACGTAGCTAGTTCGGTTTAGGCCAAAATTTTAGCCCAAACTCATCCTAATCAAGGCCCCATGTGCCCCCACTTTGGGTTATCTAATCCTAACCCAAAATGCGTGCTAACTACGAATTTTAAAGATGTTTCCTAAGCTATTACAAAGTCCGCAAGTCAAGTCTTCTTTCGTCGAGCTTCCGGCGAACTTCCGACGGTCTTCCGACGATCCCTCGGAAACCATCCTGCGGACTCCCGGCAAGCTCTCGGACTCCACGATGATTTTGGCGAGTTCCCCCGAGCTTCTTTGGCAAGCTTCGATCTTTCTTGTCAAGCTCCGCGAACTTCCGACGAACCTCCCGGCGAGCTTTCGAAAACCCTTCGGCAAGCTCCCTACTCGTTCTCGGCCAGTTCCGGCAGCACTCCCAATGAATCTTCAGGCTTCCGTCAAACTCTCGAACTCCCAACGATCCATCGCACTTGACTTCGGCCCTTGATTTCGCTTTACGTCTTCATCCCTTTCGTAGTTACTCCTGCACAAACAAACACCAAACACTCTACTTCGATCTAGACAGTTATTACAACGCGAATTGACATTCAGTTGCCCGACACATCATTGGTTGGCGCTTCGTCCAATCCTTCGGCACATCACCCTCTCTAGCGGCTTGTTGCCCAATCGATAGTTGACCTCCGTAACCTCGATATCCATGGCGCAACTCCGCACTTCTTGGCCCGATGCCCGACGTACGAAGCCTCCTGCCGATAGTCGACCGAACCTCTGGCTCGACACCCAATATCCTGACGTGATCACCTCCGGCGCAACGTCAATTCCTCCAGCGTCAACTGTCTAATGCTGATCGATAGTAGACCTGCGTAACTCAACACGCAGTTAGACAACAAATAACACTCAATTAGTTTCATCATCAAAATCCGAGATTCAACAATCTCCCCCTTTTTTATAATGACAACTAATTGATGACTGACGGAGTTAACCATAACTCCCGTTTAACACAAACTCCCCTATCAATATGCCATTGATAGAACACTTGGATTATCCTGCATCCAAGCAACATTCATCACAATGTTTATGAGAATAGTCAAACCATCATGCAAATATATATAAAATATTCAATACAAAGCATGAAGTCATCAATCTACTTCTCCCCCTATGTCATCAACAAAAAGGAGAAGCAACATCATAGCTAGTTTTCAAGAATATGCAAATCTTTATAACATACTAGCTATTTATCACATCATACAATATTTTTACAATACAACATCAAATAATACCATTCAATCATAGCAAGTTTCAAGGATAGACAATGATGGTAATTTTCACTTGCTTCTTGAGATGTGCAAGTAGGCACCTTGTTTCCCATGATAGCAATATTTGCATCCTTTGATATAACAATTCTTAGCTTCTCATGAAGTTACAAAATAGGAATCAAGATGGCAAATTTTTACAATGTTCGAGCTAAAACCTTTCTCCCCCTTTGTTAGCATCAAAAAGAAAGGGAGGATCAAATATTTCAAATAATCTTGCATGAGATTCAACAATCATTTGTAACAAAAAATGTAAGCAATTTTGAAGAAGTGAAATTGAGCAAGATTTTTGCCTTTCTTGAGATAACAACTTTTTGCTTCTCAATGTTCAAGCTAGCAAAATTTTTCTTTTGATGCACAAGTTAGCAATTTTCTTCCTCTTGAATGAGCTAGCAAATTAATCATGCAAGCTAGCAATAAATCTTCTCCTCCTTTGATTTTGTCAAAAAGAAGGGAAGAATATATGTCTTTTCCCCCTACATGAGTGCTTTCATCATAACAAAATAACAAATTTCCATCATGAATTTTTAACATATCAAGTCATGAATTCAAGAGAGTCATAAACAAATCATGGTATGAGAAAAATTTATGACAAGCAATAATGATAAGCTAGTATACTTTGCAATACGCAAACTAGCTCTCTTTCAATTTTTCTCATTTGCACCTAAGTTTCCCTTTTGCAAGTAATCAACTTCATGTTTGCAATGAGCTAGTAATTTTTGCAATGTTTATAACATTTTAAAACTGTAAGCTCATGAGTTAAAAAATAATGCAACTTTGTAATTTCTTTCTTCTCATTTTGAGAAGTGCAAGTTTTACCTTTTGCAAGTTCTAGCTAGCTATGTTTGCCACTTTCACTTGTGATGCATAAGCTAGCAAGCTAACTCCCCCTTTGTCACTATCGAAAAGAAAGGATGAATAATATTTCAATGCAATAATTTTGCATCAATCAATATTTCAATTTTTTCCAAGATGCATACAAGATGGTATTAAAACATAAGAAATCATGTCATGAAGGATATCAATATGTAAATTCAACAAGAATCAAAACCAAAAGATATCATCCATGATTCATAACTTTTCATTTTAGCAAGATCTAGATTCATATTTATCAATTTTTAATTCAAGATAAATGTCATACAACCAAGAATCATGATATATAAAAGCATATTAATATTAAGGATCAAATCATGATTACAAGTGCCAACATATTTTCTTTTCATTCATTTTCAAGCCATGATAAATGATTCAAATATTAAGCACATTTTTTTTTATCAAATTTTCAATCATCACATAAGGCATTCAAGGAAGTATTGAAACAATAAAAAGAATCAATTTTAGCATATAATGTTTCAATCTTCAATCTTGAGTCATGAATCCAAAAGTCATGAATCAAAAGGTTCATGAATCATTTTGACAAGTCTCTTTTTAGGAAATAACAAGTGGAAGTCTTAGGAGATCACACACAAGATCTTGATTCATACATAGGAATTTTTACCAAGATCACATTTCATAAGAATCAAGACACGAATTCATAAAAATTCAAGTATTGAATTCCTAGAAATCAAAAGACAAGTTACATTTCATTTAAGGAATTTTCTTTTGATAAGACGGAAGGAGCATGGTAAAAGATCTTGATTTATAAAGAGTTTCAAGTCATAGTTGTCAAGATCATGATTTCAATAAAATTTCTTTATAGCAAAATGAAATCTTTTAGAACTTGATTCAAGCATTAAATATGTCTTAACAAGTCATAATTCTAGAAGATTCAAGAATCATTAAAAGAAAAATCATTCAAGCTCAATTTATCAAGTCAAGACTCATAATTAAATTATTATTTTTGAGATTAATAACATGAATAAAGTCATTACCGTATCATCAAAATCTCATTCGTAATTCTAATGATTTATAAAATATCATAAATGAATTTATCACTTGCCTTTCATCAAAAATTGAAAATCAAACTTTATCATAAAAATTGTCAAGGCATAAATGCAACATATTATTCCAAGACATGATAATATGTTTCATGTTTCAAAAGATGAGTATCAAATTTTAAAACCGAAACATGAGTTTGTCATCAAGATATAATATCACAAAGTCATTAAGCATGATAACAAACTTCTAATATTTTCATTTCAATGATGATTTCATAATGTATGTTCAAATATTTATACGGAAGCCATCATTGTATAAATTTGAAATACAAGTTGTCATTTAGCCCATTAAGATCAAAAGCATTACACGTAAAGCATCATGATAGTGTAATTTCTCATTTTTTTTATGTGTTCCATTTCAAGTGATTTGGCGTTCATATGTGTATACTCCTGTTTTCAATATAGGTCCAAAGAGCATGTTTCAAGAGAAATCATTAAGACCGAAAACATGAGGCACATTTTTAAAATATTCATCATGTTTATTTTTATGAGATTCACAAGACTCATAACATAAATTCATTCATCTCAATAGAATGAGAAAAAAAATACATTTTCATTTTAAGCAATTTGATGTGAGCATATTCAAAATTTTTATGAAAACATGTATCAAAATAAAACACAAGCTTAGTCATAAAATCATCAAGACCAAATATGTAAAAATGATAGCACACTTTCAATTTTTATGTTAAAAGGCCATGTTCAAATTTTTGCCAAAATCATGCATCTATTTATAAATTCAAAAAATATGTTTCATCATCACAATATGACACTTTATTACTTCAAAAGCTCATGCATGATATAAAATCATCAAGCATCATATTTGGAGACAATGTAAACCATCAAGATACACATGCATGGATTAATCCTAAGCATTATCACAAATCTTGCATCATTCATATGTTTACTTTTCAAAAATACTATAAAGAAAAGCATAGTATAATTTCGAATTTTTTTTTAATTTCTAAAAACACAAAAAAAAAATCCTACAAACTAAGTTAAGCATTCATGGAAATCATCAAGTAATTTCAAAATAATTCAAGGAAGTTAAATTACTTACCTCATTGTCGAAGCCCATTAAAACGTAGTTTGCTTCTTCTTTTCTTGATTCTTCTTTCCAAGCTTTCTTCTTCTTCTTTGGCCTCTTTCTCCGTTCAAGTTCATTTGTATTTTTTAATTTTTGTTTAATGAACTTGTTAACACTCATTGTTATGTGTTCAATGTCCTCATTGTCCTCATCACTTGAGCCATTACTCAAGTGGCATTTCATAGTTCGGAGTTCAAAAACCTTCTTGTTCTTTAGAAGGTTGTTCATGTGTTCATCATGTTTATCATATTCATCATATTCCATTTCATAGGTCTTTAAGGACCCAATGAGTTCATCAATAGAATAATTATTTAGATCCTTTGATTCTTGAATCGTCGTTATTTTAGGATCCCACCATTTTGAAAGGGATCTTAAGATCTTGTTAGTGAGTTCAAAATTCGAAAAACTTTTACCAAGACTTTTCAAGCTATTGACGACATCCGTGAAGCGGGTGTACATGTCGTCGATAGATTAAACAGTGTCATTTGGAAGAGCTCAAAATCATGCAACAAGAGGTTTACTTTCGAGTCTTTAACTCTACTAGTTCCTCATGCGTGATTTCAAGAGTTCGCCAAATGTCAAAAGCCGTTCGCACATAGAAATCCGATTGAACTTCGTTCTTGTTCAAAGCGCAAAATAAGGCATTCATAGCCTTTGCGTTTAAAGAAACCTTTTCTCCAAAACCGACCATTCGTTCGTCGGTTTAGAGAAAGGTTGAAAACCATTTTTGATGATGTTCCACAAATCCAAATCCATTGAAAGCATGAAAACTCTCATTCGAGTTTTCCAATATGTATAGTTCGAACCGTTAAAGAACGGTGGACGAAAAAAACTCTTGAAAACCATTTAGAGCCATTTCTCACGAGTGTAAATCCGAAGAGAAAAACGTGGCTCTGATACCAGTGTTAGGATCTAAAAGGCACTAAGAGGGGGGGTGAATTAGTGCAGTGGATTAAAAATCGTACTCTTGAAACCGATTTTGCAAAAACACAAGTTTGTAGGAAGATTTCGATTTGAAGAGAACTTGAAAGTAATTGCTTACGTAAAGGAAATAACTATGAACTAAACAACTTGCAGCCAAGTAATGAAATGATTCAAGAATGTAAACACTCACACATTTATGGACACAATGATGTATAGTGGTTCGGTCAAATGACCTACATCCACTCTTGAAGCCTTTACGATGAGGCTCGCTCTTCCACTAGCAAATCCTTTGAAGGGGAAGGACCAAATACCCCTTTTACAACCCTTTACAAGAAGTTCACACTTGTACAAGATTTCTCAAGAGAAGAAGAAGGTGAACACTTAGCAAGAACAAGACTTTTCAACACTCTACAAAAGCTCAAGACTAAGAATTTTTGCTCAAAAGGGTTGCACTTTCAGCTGAGAAAGGGGGGGTATTTATAGATCCAAAGTGGATTCAAAATTGGGCTCCAAATTTGAAATCAATTTGGAGTTCCCAAGCTCGTGGTCGGGCGGTGCCACCGCTGTGTCGGTCACCTGACGACGTGCGATGCGTGCCATCGCGCCAGTGGCGGTTCCACCGCTTTGGCTACAGCGAGGCGGTGCTATCGCCCGAGCAGGCGGTTCCACGCTGGCTACGATGGCAGGCGGTGCTACCGCCCTAGGCGGGGGTTTCATCCTAATCAAGGCCCAATGGGCCCCCACTTTGGGTTATCTAATCCTAACCCAAAATACGTGCTAACTACGAATTTTAAAGATGTTTCCTAAGCTATTACAAAGTCCGCAAGTCAAGTCTTCTTCCGTCGAGCTTTCGGTAAACTTCCGGCGGTCTTCCGACGATCCCTCGGAAACCATCCTGCGGACTCCCGGCAAGCTCTCGGACTCCACGATGATTTTGGCGAGTTCCCCCGAGCTTCTTTGGCAAGCTTCGATCTTTCTTGTCAAGCTCCGTGAACTTCCGACGAACCTCCCATGAGCTTAAAACCCTTGGCAAGCTCCTACTCGTTCTCGGCGATTCCGGCACTCCCAATGAATCTTCAGGCTTCCGTCAAACTCTCGAACTCCCAACGATCCATCGCACTTGACTTCGGCCCTTGATTTCGCTTTACGTCTTCATCCCTTTCGTAGTTACTCCTGCACAAACAAACACCAAACGCTCTACCCGATCTAGGAGTTATTACAACGCGAATTGACATTGAGTTGCGGAAACACATCATTGGTTGGTAACGCCCGTTCGATCCTTGGCACATCACCCTCTCTGGCGGCTTGTTGCCCAATCGATGGTTGACCTCGCAACCTCGATATCCATGGCGCAACTCCGCGCACTTCTTGGCGATGCACGGCGTGCGAAGCCTCATGCCGATAGTCGACCGAACCTCCGGCTCGACACCCAATATCCTGACGTGATCACCTCCGGCGCAACGTCAATTCCTCCAGCGTCAACTGTCTAATGCTGATCGATAGTAGACCTGCGTAACTCAACACGCAGTTAGACAACAAATCACACTCAATTAATTTCATCATCAAAATCCGAGATTCAACACAATGGTCCTCATGCGGTTGACCAAAGACCACATCGGTCGCCACGCCCTACCACCATGTTCCTTACTAGTGGAACACCACCGCGTTGCACTGCTGATTGAGCACTATCGATGGATCGTCCCATTGTGCGATCATGAACATGCATCGATTGGCAACCCCCATGGTTGTCATGGCATGCAACAATGCCCGTTCATCTTGCTGTGCAACTACTGGGAACTATAGCTTTTGTCGTCCAGTTGACCTCGGTCATGGCCAGCAAGCGCTGCCATTAAAAGTGGCATTGCTACTAACAACATTGCATAACAGTTGTAAACGTCATAAGTAGTGGCGCTGCTACAACCGTTGCACACTATGGTGCTATATAGTCATTGAATGGCTACCACACCTTATGGTACTTCCATTGGGTATGCAATCACTGCCTGCAACTAGGCTAGTAACCACCGAAGGCTACCACCCTTAACAATATTGTTATTGATATTAAGTTGTTAATGGTGGTTCATCAATCAAACACAAGGAACCTAACATTACCTACAAGGACATATTAGATAGAAATGTAGATCGGTAATACCAATGAATCATTTATGCATCTTAAATAAAAACTGAATAACACCTTTTTACGAGCGAAAAGTACTAACAAATAAATTGAAAGTATTTGATTTCATAAACATGGCTCTAATATCATTTGTAAGCATAAAACTATTCTTATGTTGCTATTATGTAAAAATTTAATACCAAAATCTAAAATCAAATAATAGTAGATTAAATTTGTTATACATACCTTTCGATGCTATTAAAAAAACTTTTATTTGATCTATGGGCATATCGTTATTGGATTTGAAAGCTATAATAATGTCGATCTGTAAAAAGAATTAAACTCACTTTCTCTTGTCTTCCTATCCTTCATAGGACCATTATAAGTAATGAATTAAGGATAAAGAGGAGATGAGAGAAAATTTATAATATTTCATTGATTTGTTCACATGATTAAGGAGAGATAAGAGAAGATCTATAATTTCTTAATAATATCACGTATTCACATCAAATTTCTAGGAGATCTTATTATTTTATAAGCGAGAGTAAATGATCTAGGATAAGTAATTATGAGAGTCTCTCCCATCAAGATCATCTCCTAAGGAATCATACTATAATTGGACTTCCTTTTTATTAGCCACTGACTATAATCAGAATCTAATTATATCTATAATATATTTTACTTAATTAGATAAGATCATATAATCTAATAGATATAACATTGATACCCAATAACATAGAGTTCATCGTGCGATGAAAGTTATCATAACTTCATCAGACCTCTATAATTTGAGACTATGTGAAGCATTTTATATTAATGTTAGAAATCTAAGATATAATTTGAGACTATGTGAAGCATTTTATATTAATGTTAGAAATCTAAGATATGTTCGAGAAAGATAAACTTTTCTACTTCCTTGATGGTCTAAAACTATAGGCTCAATAGGAGTTGAATTATCAAAATATTTGTAAACTATCATGTTTGATCTTTGAGGTAGAATGATTCACATATTTCTCTTTAAAGATGATAAAGAAAAAGTACTCATCGAAAGAGAGATCTCCAAAAGCTTCTTGATGGAAGGACTTAAAAGAAAAAAGATGTTTTGATGGGACCTAAATGTAGAAGAAACATCATAAAGTTTGACAAATATCTTGTATGCAATGGAAAGTATCCAATGATGAAATGTCAATAATGAAAAGAGGCACTTAATGCATTTATAACTCCTTTATAGATAAAGCAGAAGGCAGAGCAAGTGAAAAATTATCTATTTCAACAAGTTATGTTTAGATAGTGATAATTTATCAGTAAGATCTCGCATGGGAACTACTAGTTATGGGTGCCCTGTAAGCTAATTATGTGAGTGATGACATATGTGATACGCTACGTACTCTTTTTATTTATTATTATTTATTAGTATTTTTTTACTTTATATTACATATTGCATATATTGTGATGATCATGAATCTGTATAATAGAAATTAGATCATGATAAGATTATGATAATGAGATCGATTTGCCTTTAAACATAGACTCTAAATAATTCCGGTCAGAGACTATTCGAGAGGGATATCGAGATAACCGGATAGACTGGTATGCTGTATACACATCAATATATTGGAGGCGACTAGTCTCATAGCTGCTGAAATGGGGACACTAGGGATATAATACAAGTACTCATTAAAGAATGAGTTCACTGATTGATTCATTCACGGAATGTTAGATGGTTGATAATACCTCATTGTCAAACAACGATTCTGTCGTCCTAGTTGTGTATCTAGTCCTTAGACTTAAGACACCAAAGATGTTATATATAAATACTATACTCTTTGATACTAGACTTATATATTTAAAAGTTT
The DNA here is from genome assembly GCA_023547065.1 of Musa troglodytarum. Taxonomy (NCBI): domain Eukaryota; kingdom Viridiplantae; phylum Streptophyta; class Magnoliopsida; order Zingiberales; family Musaceae; genus Musa; species Musa troglodytarum. Next base: position 30,482,219 of record CP097506.1, read on the forward strand.
CAGATCGAGTACAATCAATCATTGAGAGTGATAACTAACCTTATAAGATTTAATAAGTATCGATAGAAGATCATTTGCTCTCAGTGTCATGAGAGGAATATCCTATGTATTCTTTGCTAGTTATAGGTGCCCTATAAGCCAATCACATGAGTGATGACACTTGTAACATGCTGCATGAATCTCTTTACATATGATTATTGATATTTTCTCACATTATATATATATATATATAGTGATGTCTTTGGATCTATGCAATGGGAATCGAATCATGATGAGATCACGATAATGAGATCGATTCATCTTTAAACATAGATCCTAAATAATCCTGGTCACAGGTTACTCGAGAGAGACATCGAGATAACCAGATAGATTGGTGTGCTGTATACTTGTCCATATGATGGAGGTGGTTGGTCTCATAGCTACTTGTGTGAGGACACTAAGGATATAATGCAGGTGCTGATTGGAGAATGAGTTCACTGATTGATCTGCTTATGGAATGCTAAATGGTTATTGATACCTAACGTTAGACAATGATTTTTTTATCCCAGTAGTGTATTTGATTCTTAAACTTGAGACACCAAAGATGCTTTATATGAGTACACTATTCTTTGACATTGGATTTATAGGTTTAGAAAGTTTCAGATCTGGTACAACCGATTCTCCGGAATGGTAGCTAACCTTATGAAAGTAATTGAGTGTCAATAGAGGATCATCCACTCTTAGTATTATAAGAGGAATATCCCATGTGTTCTTGCTCAAGCAAATCCCTAACTAGAGTCATTCGAATTGAGAGAGAAAGAGTCCTTCGAGAGAATCTAATTAGAGTGAGACTCGAGTGGAAATTGTATGAGTCTGATAATACCATACCTAATATACAATCTTTGGGATATTAGATAGATGAAGGACTATAGGTACATGGTAACTGAGGACAGATAGATCCAAAGGAATGGATTCCCCTGTATTGTTTGGGGACTATAGTGTAGTGGCCTAGTATGTCCACAATCGATGAGTCGAGTAAATTATTATAAAGATAATAATTCACTTAGTCAGAAGGAGTTCTGATAGGTATGACTCACAGCTAGCTCGATATTGGGCCTAGAGGGTCACATACATATGGTAGGTATTGCGACGAGTACAGGTTCAGATATGAGATATTTGTTAGAGTCCCTATCTTATTAGATATCCAATAAGCCCTTATATTATTGGATCCCATGGATAAGATCCCATAAGAGCTAGATTATTGGGTAAAGACCTATTAATCTAAGAGACCTGGGTAATTGAATGGAGATCTAATACCCAATAGAGTAGGATCCATTAGGGTTTACAGGGGGCCTCTATAAATAGGAGGGAACCAAAGGTTCATAGGCTAGGGTTTTTAGTGGCTACCTCCTATTCTCCTCTCTCTCCAGAGAGGAGCATCTTCGTAGCCCTGCAATATGGATCACTGCTAGAGAGGAGGACACTTGACCTTCTTCATCCACCCCATGGATCTATAAAAACTTAGGGATATATGATCTTCCTAGGTACTATCTTTTTATATACACAGTTTTTGGATTTGTGGAGTTATTTTTACGTACCGATCTTCACACAATGACGAAATCGTTTCACGAAAATCTAAGATTTTTGTTTTATGTTCTTTCATTGTATATGTGATGTCACCCCTAGATTTCCTAACATTCTTCCTTAGGCAAATCCCTAGCTAAGGTCATTCAGATTGAGAGAAAAATAGTTTTTTGGGAGAATCTGATTAGAGCAAGACTTGAGTAAATTCTGTATAGGCTTGACAGTACCATGCCCGATATACAATCTCTGGGATATTAGATGGATAAAAGACTATAGATACACGATAACTGAGAATAGATAATTCCAACAGATTTAATTCTCCTATATCGTTTAGGGACTATGACGTAATGGCCTAGTGCATTTATAGTTAATGGGTCGAGTGAATTATTATTGATATAATAATTGCCTTAAGTCAAAAAAAAATTTGACATGTATGACTCATGACTAGCTCGATATTGAGCCTAGAGGGTCACACACATATAGTAGATGTTGCGGCGAGTAGAGATTCAGATATAAAATGTCTACTAGAGCCCTTAGTTTATTAGATATCTAGTAAGTCCCTGAATTATTGGATCTTGCGGATAAGATCTAATTGTTGGGAAATCTATAGTGACATCATATGCATAGTAGAAGAACAGAAATAAAAATCACATATTTTTCATAAGAAAAAAGGTTCTTATCATCGTGCAAAAGTTGATACGTAAAATCTCGCGAAACTGAAAAACTATGTGTAAGAAAATTACTTAGGAAGATCATATATCTCTAAATTCTTATAGATCTATGGGACTAAATGAAGGAGTTCAAGTGTCCTCTTCTCTAGCAATAATCCACATGGCAAGGGTTGCAACGATGCTCCTTAAATCACTGCTCAAATCTCCTCGTTGCACGTACCACACAATCAAGAAGGGGCCGACCCTTCTTGCTGTCTACGTGCCCCAAACTGGGGCTGCTGGCTAAGGAGGAGAAGGGGAGGAGCATAGGAGGTGGCTACCAAAAAGTCATGACCTATGTGTCTTTGGTTCCCTCCTATTTATAGAGGTTCCTTGTCAACTTAACCCTAATGGATCCTACCCAATTGGGTATTGGATCTCTATCCAATTACCCAAGTCTCTTATATTAGTGGGTCTCTACCCAATAATCTTTTATTATCTCTTATTGGTGTTAGGAAATCGGGGGGAGTCGGCATCTCATGAGCAGTGGAAAACAAAATAAGACCAGATTTCCCATAGTTATGTACTTGACCGTTGTGTGACAATTGGTGCGAAAAAAACTGTAAATCTGAAAAATCGCATGTATCATGTTAGAAGCATTACTTGGGGAGATCGTATATCCCTAAATTTTCAGATCCGATGAAGAGGATGAAAGAGCACTAGCGTACTCCTCTCTAGCGATAATCCATACAGCGGATACAGCGACGACGCTCCTTAGATCACTGCGGGATCTCCCTCTCCCTGTACACCATAAGGTTGCTAGAGCCAAGGAAGAGGAGAGGAGGCTGAGGAGAATAGGAGGGGTGACTGTCAAGAGCTTTAGCCTATGAACCAGGTAGTTCCTCCTATTTATAAAAGTACAGGTAGCATATCCTTATTGGATCCTATTCACACTAGATCTCTATCCAGTTCACATTGGACCTCTATCCAATTTTCCAATTGGATCTCTATCTAATTGGATCTTATCTACACGATCCAAAATAGAAGCTTCGTAGATATCTTATATCCACACCTCTACTTATCATAAAATCCACCTAATGTGTTTGACCCTCTAGGCCCAATACTGAGCTAGCCGTGAGTTGCTCCCGTCAGAACTCCTTTTGACTCAGAACTCTTTCTAATATAGTGAATTATTATCTCTATAATAATTCACTTGACTCATTGACTATGGACATACTAAGCCACTATGCCATAGTCCTCAAACGGTACAGGGGGATCTAATCCATCGGACCTGTATGTCCTTAATTACCATATATCTATAGTCCCTCATCTTCTATATCCCAAAGACCGTATATTGGGCATGGTAGAGTCAAGCCTATATGGAATCTTGTCCGAGTCTTGCTCTAATCAGATTCTTCCGGAGAACTCCTCTCTCAATCCGAACGACCCTGGCCAGGGATTTTGTTTGAGCGAGCACATGCGGGATATTCATCTTATGATACCGAGAGTGGATGATCCTCTATTGACATGTAATTGTCTTCATATGGTTGGCTACCATCCCCGAGAATCGGTTGTACCAAATTTGGAGCTTTCCAAACTTATAAGTCCGACGTCAAAAAATGGAGTACTCATACAAGGCATCTTTGGTGTCTCAAGTCTAAGGACCAAACACACTACTGAGACTACGGAATTGCTGTTTGACATTAGGTATCATTAACTATACAACATTCTATAAGCGAATCAATTAGTGAACTCATTCTCCAATAAGCACCTGCATGGTACCTCTAGTGTCCCCACATAAGTGACTTTGAGATTAGTCACCTCCATCATATATCATATATACGAGTATACAACATACTAGTCTATTCGGTTATCTCGATGTCCTCATCGAGTAACCTATGACCAAGATAATTTAGGATCTGTGTTTAAAAGATATATCGGTCTCATTATCATGATCTCATCATGATCCGATTTCCATTGCACAGATCCATGGACATCACAATATTCATCCAGATAATGTGAGAAAATGCCAGTAATAATATGCAAAGAGATCAATGCAGCATGTCACAAGTGCCATCACTCACGTGATTGGCTTGTAGGGCACCTAGAACTAATAATTTCTTACTTGACCTAAAGCCAATCACCTACGTGTTTGATCCCCATCAAACTTCTGTGACGCTCAAATACAATCTGAGTCAACGACTTTGTCAGTAGATCTACTATGTTATCTTCGGATGAAAACCTTTTCATTGCTACATCTCCTCGGGCCATGATCTCTTTGATCAAATGGAACCTCCTCAGAACGTGCTTAGACTTCTGATGAGACCTAGGTTCCTTTGCTTGAGCGATCGCCCCATTATTGTTGCAATATATGGGAATCAGTTTCACGTTGCTTGATATGATTCTCAAATCTGTGATGAACTTCTTCATTCATATACCCTCTTTTGTTGGTTCTGCTGTAGTAATGTATTATGCCTTTGTGGTCGAGTCAGCAATAGTATCTTGTTTGGAATTCTTCCAACTTACTACTACTCAATTCAAGGTGAACATATACCCTAAATTTGACTTGCTATTGTCAATGTCGGACTGGAAACTCGAGTTCGTGTAGCCCTTAATCTGGAGATTACTTCCTCCATATACTAGTAAAAGATCCTTAGTCCTCAAGTACTTAAGGATACACTTTATTGTCTTCTAGTACTCCAAGCCTGGATCTACCTAATACCTGCTCATAACGCTTAGAGCATGCTCTACATCAGGCTTGGTATATAGCATAGCATACATGATAGATCTTATTGCAGAAGCATAGGGTATCTTATCCATGTTTGCCCTTTTTTCAGGAGTTTTTGAGGACATACTCTAAGAAAGTGAAATTCTATGTCTTATTGGTATGAGACCTCTCTTGAAATTTTCCATACCAAATCTTTTGACAATGGTGTCTATGTACTTGGATTGGGACAAGCCAAGCATCCTTTTAGATTTATCTCTATAGATCTGAATCCCTAAAATATAGGATACTTTCCCTAAGTCCTTCATGGAGAAGTGTCTAGATAGTCAAGCCTTTACTGTGGAGAGCATTCCTACATCATTCCCAATGATTATGATGTCATCCACATATAACACTAAAAAGGGGATAGCGCTCCCACTTACCTTTCTGTACACACAAGGCTCATCTTTGTTCTTAACGAAGTCATAAGATCTGATCGCTTCATCAAACCTTATGTTCCAACTTCGGGAAGCTTGCTTTAGTCCATAAATGGACTTAAGCAATCTGCAGACCTTATCTGGACTCTGCTTGGACATGAACCCCTTAGGCTGTATCATATACATTTTAACTTCAAGGTTGCCATTGATGAATGCAGCTTTCACGTCCATATGCCAGATCTCATAATCATAATGTACTGCAATAGCCAATAGAATTCAGATGGATTTCAGTATAGCTACGGGTGCAAAGGTTTCGTCATAGTTAACATCTTGCCTTTGATGATACCCCTTAGCCACTAATCTTGCCTTATAGGTCTCCACCTTTCTATCTACCCTGATCTTTTTCTTGAAGATCCATTTGCAGCTGATGGGTACGATACCCTCAGGTGCATCAACAAGGTTCCAAACCTTGTTGGAGTACATGGATTCCATCTCAGAATTCATGGTTTCTTGCCATTTCCCGGAGTCTATGCTCATAATAGCCTCCTTGTAGGTCTGAGGATCAATATCCTCAGTGTCCTCTTCACTGATATGTCCCACATATCTCTCAGGAGTATCCTACCAATCCTGTGTAAAGTTGGAACTTATGTGTTAGGTACCTGAACAGACTCGGTCTCCGGAATGGTGCCTGAGCTAGGTTCTCCAACCTCACTCAACTCTATCATACTCCTACTGTCTCCATCAAGAATGTGTCATTCTCAAGAAATACTGCTATCTTGACAATAAAGATGTTTTGGTCCTCAGGGTGATAGAAATAATAATCACAAGTTTCCTTGGGGTATCCCACGAATTTGCATCGTTCCATCTTAGATTCCAATTTATCAGGATCATGTCTTTTAACGTAGGTAGGGTAGCCCCAAATCTTAACAACCTTAAGATTGGGCTTCTTCCCTCTCCATATCTCATATAGTGTAGACACTACCGATCTAGATGGAACTCTGTTCAGAAGATAAGCTGCGGTCTCTAGGGCATATCCCCAAAATGAGATGGGTAGGTCAGCGAAACTCATCATAGATCACACCATATCTAATAGTGTGTGATTCCTCTTTTCTAATATATCATTGAGCTGTGGTGTATAAGGAGGTATCCGTTGGGACAGAATCCCATGGTCATTGAGGAACTGGGTAAATTTCGTACTCAAATATTCTCCTCCTCGATTTGATCGAAGAGTTTTAATACTCTTTCCACTCTGGTTCTCTTCTTCATTCTTATACTCCCTGAATTTCTCGAAGGCTTCGGACTTGTACTTCATCAAGTACACATGTCCATACCTAGAGAAATCATCAGTAAAAGTAATGAAGTAAGAGTAATCACCTATTTCTTGAGTTGACATAAGACCATATACATCACTATGTATGAGTTCTAATAACTCAATGGCTCTCTCTCTAGTTCCACTAAATGGAGAGTTAGACATTTTTCCATGAAGGCAAGGCTCGCAAGTTGTATATGACTCATAGTCGAATGGATCTAAGCATCCATCTTTCAACAGCTTTTGAATCCTTCCCTCATGGATATGACCCAGCCTATAATGCCATAGGTATGTACTGTTCACCTCATCTTGCTTCCTCTTGGACACATTTACATTCATGATATATGGAGTAGTACTTAGCATAAACAAACCATTATACAATGTTCTTCTAGTAATGATCTTATTATTCTTACTAATTGAACAATAATTATTCTTAAAAAGTACTTTATAACCATTTAATGTCTACCATAAAATAGATATAATATTTTTGACAATAGAGGGAATAAAATAACATGCATCTAATGCAATATTAACTCCATCAGGCAGATGCAGAGTGATCTCGCCGACAACAATAGCAGCAACTCTTGCTCCATTGTCCATCTTGAAGTCCATTTTACTTTTTGTCAATCTCCTAGGCCTTGCCAGAACTTGCAATGAATTACATATATGATAAGCACTACTGATATCCAATACCCATGCATTATCATAAATATCTGACACATGGAGACTGATCATGAATATACTTGAAGCTTCTCCAAGCTTCGGTTTTGCCTTTTTTACAAGATATATCTTGCAGTTCCTTTTCCAATGCTCAACTTGACCGCAATGGAAACACTGTCCTTTATCCTTTGCTAGGTCAATTTTGGCAACCTTTGCTTTACCCCGTTTGCCCTTGCCCTTGCCCTTACCCTTCTCAAGGGTCTTTTCAGCTTTCCTTTTCTTTTTGGTCTCACCAATATAGAGAACTAGTTTCTCTTTCTTGATAGTGCTCTCTACCTCTCTCAACATATTGAGGAGCTCAAGGAGAGTCACCTCAAGTTTGTTCATATTAAAATTCATGATGAACTGAGAAAAAGAATCTGATAGGGACTGAAGTATAAGATCAATGCATAGGTTATCATCTAGGACCATTCCTAGACTTGTGAGTTTCTCAATCCACTCTATCATCTTCAGGACATGGTTCTAAACCGATGTCCTCTCAGTCATCCTAGTACGGAAGAGACTCTTGGATATCTCATATCATTGAGTTCTTCCTTGCTCCTCAAACAGTTTGCAGAGATGTAGGAGTATGGATCGAGCATCCATGTTTTCATGTTGTCTCTGTAACTCAGGAGTCATAAAGACCAACATGTAATAGTAGACGAGAGTAGAATCATTTATATACTTCGCATATTATGTAAACTCTTTCTGAGGTGCTTCTGCCTTAGGTTGGGATATGACCGTATCCAGGACATATGCGATTTTCTCAACTGTGAGAACTATTCTCAGGTTGCAGAGCCAATCTACATAGTTTGGACCAGTGAAGCGGTTGGCATCAAGTATACCACGTAGAGGGTCTGATGGTGACATGTTTATGATAAACAAGAGATATAGCATAAGTAAATAACATACAAATTTTGTAAAAATAAATAATTAAGATATGGACTTCTATCTTGATGTGCTCCCACTAATTTTTCTAGCGAGTCACGCGACACCCTCTGCACGTGAAATGGAAGTCTCCGGTAGACTTCTAATGGGGATCGGCATCCAATCAACATCTTAGTGTTGTTATGTCTCAGATTTTGATGATGAAACTAATTGATTGTGGTTTAATATTTAATTATGTTTTGAGTGACGTAGGTCTACTCGATCAAGATTAGACAGTTGATGCAGGAGGAATTGACGTTGTGCCGGAGGAACACGTCAGGATATTGGACATCGAGTTGGAGGTTCGGTCGATAATCGATAGAAGGCTTCGGACATCAGGCATTGGGCCAAGAAGAGTAGTGTTGCACCAAGGATATCGGGGTTGCGGAGGTTAACCGTAGATTGGGCAACAAGCTGCAAGAGAAGATGATGCACCAAAGAAGTGAACGAAGCGTCGATAGGCTAATGACGTGTCGGTCAATAGAATATCAATTCACATTGTAATAACTATCTAGATCAAAGTAGAGTTTTGGCTTGTGTGCAGGATTAACTATGATAACGATGAAGATATAAAGCGAAACAAAGTGCTAAAGTCCAGTACGATGGATCGTTGGGAGTTCGAGAGTTTGACGGAAGTCTGAAAATTCATCGGAGTTCACTGAGAAAGATTGGAGCTTGCTGAATAAGCCTGTCGAAACTCGCTAAGATCATCGTGAAGTCTAGGAGTTTGCCGAGAGTTCATAGAATAGTATCCGAGGGTTCATCGGAAGACCACCGGAAGTTCACCGGAAGCTCGCTGGAAGAAGTCTTGACATTCTAAACTTTGTAATAGCTTAGGAAATATCTTTAATTTCATATTTAGCATATAATTAGGGTTAAGAATAAGTGTTAATCCTTTAACCCTGTTAGGGGCCAACTAGGCCTTGTATTGGACTGGTTTGGGCCGGGTTTAAGGCCTAACTAGGAGTGCTAGACACTGTCTGGCGGTGGCACCACTAGACTGGAGCAATGGCACTACCTAGGTTTAGCTTCCTAGGCAATCTAGGGTGGTGGTACTGCCCTGGGGCAAAGCGCCCGGGCGGTGGCACCGTTGGCTAGGCGATGGTACCGCCCAATACACTGACCATGTCAGTGTGCCAGGCGGTGGTATCGCCAGCTGGGTGGTGGTACCGCCCAATACACTGACAGGGGCAAAAAGCCTGGGCGGTGGTACCGCCAGTACCCCTAAAATCTGGGGTGATTCAAATTTGGGCTCCAAATTTGAATCCTCTTGGGGCCTTTAAAACCCCCTCCCATCCCAAGGTTGAACACACAGGTACATACACTTCGAAAGCAAGAAATTGCTATAGAATTCTTTCTAGAAATCCCCTCCTCTAGACTTTACTTGTATTTAAGTTAAAATAGAGGAGAGAGTGCTTGTAAGGGTTTCCTCCTAAGACCGTCAAAAGGAGAGCACTGTAAGAGAGTTGGTCCTCGCCTGTTAGAAGAAGGATAGCTAGTAGAAAAGCTGATGGCCTCAAAAGAAGAGGAATTGGGAGTGGATGTAGGTCGTATGATCGAACCACTATAAAAATTAGTTTGCATTTACCTAATTGCTTTTTATCTTTCTACAAACCTATTTCCTTTATTAGTTCATTGCCATCTTTCTTCTCTTAATGCTTTCAAGGTAAACACGTTTCTGATATGCTTTAATTGAAATTAGTTTTATCGTATGAAGTTTCTAAAGCTTAATTTAAATCATCAAAATTTATCATCTTTATCCGCTGCACTAATTCACCCCCCCTCTCCCCTCTTAGTGCCGCTCTCGATCCCAACAAGTGTAACCTCGAGGGACTCAACCAATCACCCTAAGCCCAAAAGGTAGGCAACTCTTGCCAATCATAACTCCTTATAATTCCCGTCATATTCGACCTCCGAACCACCATGGCCTCGAGGGACTCGACCAACCATAATGTCTAGTTAAGTCATCACCATTGTTATAAGATGAATCTGATTCGGTGATATGCCCTTGAGAGACTTGACCAAGCATACCATGTCCTCAGGTCACCGGTGACATCTTATGTCGTAGACAAGATAGTGCGATACGAAATAGGTGAGCCTCGAGGGACTCAACCAACTCAGCCTATATCGGAAATCGGTTCCTGGCTATAACGATAGAAGGCCACATAGGTCAATCTTATTACCTCACGCTTATCAACTTAATATTATCATAGGAGGGGTTTTAGGTTCGGTCTCATGATATGACGTGTCACACACATACATATTTAATATATATTTATATCGTATGAAATATATATATATATATATATATATATATATATATATATATATATATATATATACTTATCTAGTAGGTGTATAGCAATCATATGCACAAGCACACCAGATGATTATGGACCTCAACCTAATATGATTAGACCCGACCTAGTAGGCCTAATCATTTACATCAAGATCTATATGTATATCGGTACATCTCTATGCTCGGTAATCATCCATCTCATCATCGTCAGATCTACCGGCACCTTGACGCATCTCCATGCGTTGTGATCGTTTGAATCGGCCTCGAGGGCTCCGCTGCCACCTCCAGTCTTCCGTTGTGCCTCTTCATATAATTACAACATAATTATAAGCACGTAGGCTCGACAATCAATAAAAAATGGAGACTTGTAGGCCCCAATAATCAAATACACACATCACAAAGTCTATGATCATCTTCCCACGTCACACATCACATGTATATATCATATAGGATTACTAGATAAATAATAATAGTTACTTAAACCTTTTAAATAACTAAAATTCTGAAATAAGGGACATGTTGGGAATTTTCAAAAATATCAAGGGCATTTTCATGATTTTTTTGGGACATACCTTGGAATTTTTGAAATTGACAGGGGCAAAACTATCTTTTACCTCAAATCTCCCCCAAATAGAGTCGGTGGCTATAGTTTCTTACGGCCACTGCCTCCCTACTAGGAAATCGTAGGGAGTTGGCATCTCATGCGCAACGAAAGACAAAACAAGACTAGATTTCTCATAGTTATGTACTTGGCTGTTGTGCGATGATTGGTGTGCAAAAAATCGTAAATCTGAAAAATCGCACATATCATATCAGAAGCGTTACCTGGGGAGATCGTATATCCTCAAATTTCTAGATTTGATGAAGAGGATGAAGGAGCACTAGTATACTCCTCTCTAGCGGTAATCCACACAACGGACGCAGTGACGATGCTCCTCAGATCACTACGGGATCTTTCTCTCCTCGTACATCACGAGGCTACCGGAACCAAGGAGGGGAGGAGGCTGAGAAGAATAGGAGGGGTGATTGCCAAGAGCTTTAGCCTATGAACCAGATAGTTTCTCCTATTTATAGAGGTGCAAGAAGCATATTCTTAACGGATCTTGTTCACACTAAATCTCTATCCAGTTCACATTGGATCTCTATCCAATTGGATCTTATCCACATGATCCAAAATAGGAGCTTCGTAGATATCTTATATCTGCACCTTTACTTGTCACAACATACACCTAATGTGTGTGACCCTCTAGGCCCAATACCGAGCTGGCCATGAGTCACTCCCGTCAGAACTCCTTCTGACTCAGAACTCCTTCTGATATAGTGAATTATTATCTCTATAATAATTCATTCGATTCATCGACTATCGACGTACTAGGCCACTACGCCATAGTCCCCAGACGGTATAGGGGGATCTGATCCATCGGACATGTATGTCCTCAATTACCATATATCTATAGTCTCCCATCCATCTATATCCCAGAGACCGTATATTGGGCATGGTAGAGTCAGGCTCATACTGAATCCTGTCTGAGTCTCGCTCTAATCAGATTCTCCCGAAGAACTCCTTCTCTCTCAATCCGAACGACCCTGGCCAAAGATTTTGCTTGAGCGAGCACACGCGGGATATTCATCTCACGATACCAAGAGTGGATGATCCTCTATTGACACATAATTGCCTTCGTATGGTTGGCAACCATCCCCGAGAACTGATTGTACCAGATTTGGAACTTTCCAAACCTGTAAGTCCGGCATCAAAGAATGGAGTACTCATACAAGACATCTTTGGTGTCTCAAGTCTAAGGACCAGATACACTACTGAGACTATAGAATCGTTGTTTGACTTTAGGTATTATTAACCATACAGTATTCTGTAAGCAGATCAATCAGTGAACTTATTCTCTAATGAGCACCTGCACTATACCTCTAATGTCCCCACACAAGCGACTATGAGACCAGTCGCCTCCATCATATAGACGAGTATACAGCATACTAATCTATCCAGTTATCTCGATATTCTTATCGAGTAACCTATGACCAGGATAATTGAGGATATGTGTTTAAAAGGTATATCGGTCTCATTATCGTAATCTTATCACGATCTGATTCCCATTATACAGATCCATGGACATCATAATATTTATTTAGATAATATAAGAAAATACCAGTAATAATATGCAAAAAGATTAATGCAACATGTCACAGGTGCCATCACTCACGTGATTGGCTTGTAGGGCACCTATAACTAGTAATTAGATCTTAATTATAGGATCTAATAATTCATGGGCTTAATGGATATCCAATAAGATAGAGGCTCTAATGGATATCATATATTCGAACCTCTACTCGTCGCAACACCTACCATATATGTGTGACACTCTAGGCCCAATATTAAGCTGACCATGAGTCATACCTATCAGAACTCCTTCTAGCTTAGTGAATTATTATTTTCATAATAATTCACTCGATTCATTGATTGCGGATGTACTAGGCCACTACATCGTATTCCCCAAACGATATAAGGGAATCCAATCCTTTAGACCTATCTATCCTTAGTTACCATGTATCTATAATCACTTATTCATCTAATATGCTAGGGACCTTATATTGGGCATGGTGCTGTCAGGCCCATATGGTCTCTCATCGAGTCTCGCTCTAATCGAATTCTCCCAGAGAACTCTTTCTCTCTCAATCCGAATGACCTTGGCCAAGGATTTGTTTGAGTAAGAACACATGAGATATTTCTCTCACAATACCGAGAGTGGATGATGATCTATCGATACTTCATAACCCTCGTAAGGTTGGCTGCCACTTTTGATAACCGGCTGTACTAGATCTGAAACTTCCAAACCTATAAGTTCAATATCAAAGAGTGGAGTACTCATACAGAACATCCTTGGTGTCTCAAGTCTAAACACTAGATACACTACTGGGACTACGGAATCATTATCTGATAATAAGGTATCATCAACCATCCAGCATTTCATGAGTAGATAAATCAATGAACTCATTCTTCAATGATCACCTATATTGTATCCTTAGTGTCCCCATACGAGTAGCTATGAGACCTGTTAGGACCAAAATCGACACTAAGGAGGGAGTGAATTAGTGCTGAGATAAAAACGTCATTGATTTGGAAAATTTGTTCGATGAAAAGCTCATATCAGAAATTGTTTAAACTTAAAAGCATTCTTAGGAATGTAATAAGCAAGTATAGTAGTTCGTAATTAAATAAGAAAGCAATAAAGGTAAATAACAAAGCAGAGATCACATCGGATTTTATAGTAGTTCGGTCATCTCGACATACTGTCATGGATAAATTGTAAACGGCTTATTTGATGCAATGCTTATGCATATCTATGTCTTTTTGGTTTGTTCATATTTGCAAAGTATGTAAAAAGGCTAGCTAATGGCTTAATAGCCCAATTTGAATGAGTTTGGTGGCTATTATAGACTTGTACATAAAGTTTATGTTATGTGAATACTTGTAAAAGATTTTGGTCTGTAGTGGACTAATTTTATACGTTTGTTGTACAACTGTTCTAAGCTTGTGAAGTCCATGGTTGTGATTTGCATTGGCTATAAAGTGTTTGCCGAAAGGGTTGCTTGTGGACCCCATGTGAAGCGCTTTCTCTATCTCATCTTCTCTTTTGTAGTTCTTAAGAGATCGTAGGAGGTTTCAAGGAGGCTGACCTTTACGGACGAACATGCAAGGGTGTCACACGGCTTAGGCAAAATCAGCTAAGTTTGTGACATTTGGTATCAGAGCGGGACGAGCACACATAGAAACACTTATCATGCAAACGTGGGAGACCCTGTGGGACTACGTTGAGGGCAGCCAGCATGCATAACTGGTTAGGGGAAACGAATGTGGAGTTCTAGGGAAAGGAGTCGCTTAGAGGAGCGGGCATCCGAGAATGACATCCAGAGGAATGGCCACCATTTGTGCAAGAGGTACCATGAGGACAAACAAGCTAAGAAGAATACATAGCGCACAAAGGTTGGGATGGCTGAGTTTAAGCAGTAGCTCAATGTTAGTAATCGAACTTAACAGTGCTCGAGGCATTTGGGGTGCTTGGTAAAGAATGAGACTGTGCAAGGTAGAGTGGGTTGTTCAGCAATCGAAAGAGTTGTGCGAAGCTCATAGAGGTGAGAGGAATTACAAACTCAAGGAATTTGATACTTATGCAAGGGCTTGTATACGGACGACGGATCATCCGTGACCATCCCAAGGCGATCGAAGGTTGGCGCCATGGAGCATTGAGAAGGATACGTCCGTAAGAGGCTGAAGTGTGCAACAGGTTCAGCATGTTACTAGACCCGAAGGGGTGCAATGGGAGCTGTATTAGCGAAGAGTCACAATCTAGTAGATACATTTGCGGAGGCAAAATAATACATAGTTTGTTCAGCAAGGTAGAGTAGTCCAAGGGGATGGTGGCCTCGAAAACTTCCAGAGTGAAGGACATAAAGAGAGAAGTTGCTCTAGTGGGATAAATATCCAGGAGAGATAAGTCATAATTCTCTAGAGGGAGAATTATGTGCAACTGACCGCACATGTTGAGGAGGAGTACCTTGAGACAATAGCTCCACAAAGCAGCGAGGAGTCATCACATGATCTCACAAGAGATAATGCGTTGGTGGATGTATAGTGAGATCAAGTGAGGGAGCGACCTAAGGCAACACAAAGTGAAGGCACATTTGAAGCCAATATAGAGATCAGACTCAACAAAAGACTGACCCGTGGAGTGGTTGGCGTGATGGCCACCATTAACTCAATGTAAATCAAGAAGCAGAGCAACTTGAGGATAACTTAGTGAAGCACCAAAGCCACATGAAGGGAGTTGGCATAGAAGATGGAACATGGAGCGGAGGCTTGGAGCTTTCCTTAGACAGAGGTCAAGGATATGAACTCTTATAGAGGCAAGAGGAGGATCATGTCATTCCATGGGCTTCCTCATTCTGATAGAGTAGACTCATCTTGCATGATGCCAAAGATGGAGGGAGCTTTGAGGCACATGCATCTTATCTTGGTAAAGCATTTGACGGAGAAACTAATGCGACACAACTTGTAGATGTGAAGTTGGTGTCAAAAGGCCTTGGCACGGGGCAAGAGAACATAGAGGCGGGTACTCTTGAAGAATATGCCAAAGTGCTACCGTTCGAGTTGCCATGAGAAAAGCGGTGTGTAGTGGAGATTATACTGCTACAGACAATGGTGTACCAATTTTAGCATGTTAGGATCAAGAGCGGCACTAAGAGGGGGGGTGTGAATTAGTACAGCGGATACAAATTGATGATTTAAACCGATTCCGAAAAACTTTATGCGTTGAGAAGTTTTGTCCGATAAAAATAATTTCGACAAATAGAATAATTCGAGTGAATACGAAAGAGAGTAGAGAAGAGGAGATTGAAGGATAGCTAAGAGAAAATTGAAATGCAGCAAATGTAAATATGCACCAAGAGAAGAACGCAATGATTTATAGTGGTTTGGTTAATTGACCTACGTCCACTTCCAAAATCCCCTTCGATGAGGTTACCGACTTCCACTATTAATCCTTCTTGAATGGAAAGGATCAAACACCCCTTTTACAGAACTTTACAAGTGGCTCACACCCTTTTACAGAATTTTGACACTTAGCAATTCGGGAGGTGAGCACTTAAGCTTTTTAAGGAAATTTCACTATAGTTTTGGCTTAGTTCTTATCATTTCTTAATGTGCTTTACTAGCTGAGAAGTAAGGGTATTTATAGGCTCAATTGACTTCAAAATTGGAGCCAAAAAAAGTCCCATCCCAGATTTCTAGGAGCTGATGGTACCACCACCTATCACTGGTGGTACCACCGCCTAGTCTGACGGTACCATAGCTAGAGCAGAGCCTTAGGTTCTATGGAGGAGCAGTACCACCGCCTATCAGGCAGTACCATCGCCTAACAGTTAATAACTATTGATGGTACCATCGTTGAATTGGGCGGTACCATCACCGACTTGGACAGTACCATCGCCTAGTGCTCCTAGGAAACTGGTCCCTGGGTGGTTCCACCGCCCCAATCTGGTGGTGCCATTGTCAGACAAGGTCTAGCACTTTTGGATGGGCCTTGAATCTGGCCCAATCTAATTAATTTACGAGCTCAGTTGGCTCCTATCAGGGTTAAAGAATTAACACCTATTCCTAACCCTAATTACGTGCTAACTATGAAATTGAAAACATATTATAAGCAAAAACATGATCCAGCACATCAAAACTTCTTCCGACAAGCTTTCGATGAACTTCCGACGGACTTCCAATGAACCATCGGACATCTTCCGGTAGGCTCCCGGACTTTATGACGACCTTGGTGAGTTCCAACGAGTCTTCTTTGGCAATCTCCGATCTTTCTTAGTAAGCTCTACGAAGTTCCGATGAACCTTTCGATGAACTTCTGACAACCATTCGGTAAGCCCCCGATTCATTCTCGGCCAATTCCAGTAGCACTTCCGATGACCCTTCGGACTTTCGGTAGACTCTCGAACTCCTAATGATTCGATTGTACTTGACTCTGGTACTTTGCTTTGTATCTTTATCGCTATCGTAGTTAATCCTGCATACTTTTCTCAATAATATGGATTAGACCAAATAACTTATCAATTGACTTCATCATTAAAATCTGAGATTCAACAATCTCTCCCTTTTTTATTATGGCAATCAATTGATGACAGAGTTAATTTTAACTCCCCCTATCTATATGTCATATTTGAGAAAAGAAATACTTGAATTCAAACCCCTTGAATTCAAACCAAAATCGATAAGTTACATGCATTCAAACTTATTGACATGCTCAACAAGCATAATTTTTCATCCTAAAATGCAATACTATGTATTTTTCATAATTCGAAAATAATATCAAGGCATGACATCCATTTTCAAGTCCAATGTTGAATGATGATAGACAATCATCATCTCAACAAACGATATAAACTTTAATTTTGAAATTTAGCAAGAATAAAATGATATCAAATAATAGTTCACAACTTCAAGGCATGATATCAATTGATGATACATCATTCAATGATACCAAATTATCGTATCAAGGTATGATACCAAATTTAAGTAAGATAAATAAGCATGATACGATAATGATCATAGAAAAATTAACATTTTAAGCATACATATGTTATTTGCGATGCATACGATACATTCTATACAATTGCGATACATCACAATATGCTTCAATCATTTGTGATGCATTTGATATATTTCATATATTTGTGATACATTACGATGCTTTTAATGATAGTAAACATTTTACAATACAAAGCATGACAATTGTTTTATGATACGAAGCATGTCATCAATTTGCTTTTATGATCAATACATGCGCATGCAATCAAGTTGTCATCAATTTGTCATATTTCTCTCTTTATCATCAACAGAAAGGAAATGGGCCATTGATACCAAATGTTACGATAGAACTTTTTGTGAAGATGGCAAAAAGAGAATGATAAATCCATCAAGAAGAGTTAAATTGTCAAGAATAACGAAAAGCAATTCGTTTATTCTATTTGAGAATTCATGCCATAGAAATAAATTCATAAAGTAGAAAAAGATAGATCATCTAAGCAAAAATTCATAAAAATTTCTACTTTCCATCAAGAGCTCATGACATAAAGAAAAATTCATTCAAAAGTCATTAATGTCCGTATTTCTACCAAATAAAATTTGTGAGGTAAAGAAGAGATCATTTAAGCACAAAATTCATAAAAACTCATGGTAAGAGATATTAAAAGTCATGAAAAGTTTAAGAGGTAATTTGTTCGAATGATCAAAAAATCATAACATGATAAGAGCTAACTCGGCATTTCCATGAAAAATCCATGAAGTGGAAAACAACGAATCAAGTCATGAAAAATTCATAAAAGCTCATGACGTAAAAATTTAAACAAGAGTTAAATAATTAAATTTGCATTTAGAGAAGTGAATGAGATACAAATTGAAATTAAAAGAGCATTCAAGCTATAAAAAAAATCATAGAAGTTTCTTCTTTTCATGATACAAAGATATGTATAAAGAGAAGAATTCGATGATCCATGAAAGCAATTTGGTCAAGTTATTAAGAATTTATCAAACTTCAAATTTCATGATATGAAAATGTGAAAAATAAATCATAAAAGCCATTCATTCATGCCAAAGGAAATTGAGGGAGGATAAAATCGATAGAATCAAATTCTCAAAATCATTAAATGGGTATGATTCTAATATTAAATGTGAATCATCAATCGATGAGGCAAGAGTATCAATCCGAGATTGGAGGAAGATAAGAATGAGAGCTTCATCTACAAAATCAAGAAGATGACACTAAGATAATAGGAAATTGAGAAAGTTGATACCAAGATAGATAAAGGATCAAAATAAGTTCATGAAAACCGAAAATATGATACAAAATTAAAAAATTCTGAAAAAGGAATACAATAAACTCATGCATTAGGACAATTTAGCATGCCTAATTCCCTTCTAATGAAGTTAAATTGTTCTTCATTTAAAGGTTTTATGAAGATATCCGCTAATTGATATTTTGTATCAATAAATTCTAGAGTAATATCATTGTTATTGACATGATCTTGTATAAAGTGATGCCTAATATCAATATATTTAGCTCTATAGTATTGAATGAGACTTTTAATTAAATATATAGCACTTGTGTTATTATATTTTATGAAAATATTTCTTAAATGAATTCCATAATTTTCTAATTTATTTTTCATCCAAACAATTTATGCACAACATGTACTTGCGGCTATGTATTCGACTTCAGTCGTAGATAGTGCAACCAAGTTTTGTTTCTTGGAAGACCAAGAAATAACCACATGTCCTAAAAATTAACATGTTTCGAATGTATTTTTTCTATTTATTCTACAATCGGCAAAATCCCCATCCACATAAGCTATTAAATCAAATTTATCAGATTTTGGATACCATAATCCTAGGTTAGGAGTTCCTTTAAGATATCTAAGGATTCTTTTAATGACTTTAAGATGAGATAACTTATGATTAGCTTGAAATCTAGCATAAAGTCCTACACTAAATATGATATATGGTCTAGTTGCGATGAGGTAAAGTAAACTACATATCATTCCCCTATATATTTTTTATCAAAACTTTCTCCACTTTCATCTATGTCTAACTTAGTGGAGGTACTCATAGGAGTGTTGATGGCCTTTGAATCATCCATGTTAAATCGTTTTAATAATTCTAATACATATTTGGTTTGACTAAGAAATATACCATCACTAAGTTGTTTGATTTGTAATCCTAAAAAGAATATTAGTTCACCCATTGGACTCATTTCAAACTCTTGGCTCATACTCTTGGCAAATGATTCACATAACAATTCGTTTGTAGAACCAAAGATAATGTCATCAACATAAATTTGAACAATAAGAAAATTAATTTTAAAATTTTAATAAACAATGTAGTATTGACCATGCCCTTAGAGAAATTATTTTGAATAAGAAAAGAGCTAAGTCTCTCATACCAAGCCCTTGGGGCTTGTTTTAATCCATAGAGAGCCTTAGTCAATTTAAACACATGATTAGGAAAAAGAGAGTTCTCGAATCCAGGTGGTTGTTCAACATATACTTCTTTGAAAATAAAGCCATTTAAGAAAGCATTTTTAACATCCATTTGAAATAACTTAAAATTGTTACTACTAGCATAGCAAGGAGCATCCTTATGGCTTCTAATATTGCTATAGGAGTGAAGGTTTCTTCATAATCGATACCTTCTTCTTAGTTGAAACCTTTAGCCACTAAGCTAACCTTGTTTTTAACCATGATACTAAATTCATCTTACTTGTTTCTAAAGACTCATTTAGTATAAATAACTAAATGGTCACTAGGTCTAGGAACAAGCTTCCACACCTCATTCCTCTCAAATTAGTTCAATTTCTCTTGCATTGCAATAACCCAAGAATCATCTTTCAATGCTTTGTCAATTCACTTAGATTCAATTTAAGAAAAAAAAAGTGGTGTTGGCATAAAAATTCTTAAATGAGGAATAAGTTTGAACTCCTTTTGATGTGTCTCCTATAATTAGCTCCTTAAGATGGGCATCTATATACTTCCATTCCTTATGTAAAGAAGTTTCGGAAGAAGATGCATCCAAGTTGCTATTTGAAGGAGAGGTTTCATTCAAATTTAAATTATTAAAATCAAGATCATTATCAAAATCATTTTTTTTAATTTAAAAACTTCATTGAAAACAACATGAATAGATTCTTCTATAACCAAAGTTTTTTTTATTAAAAACACGAAAGGCCTTGGAAATAGAAGAATAACCTAGAAAAATGCCTTCATCAGATTTGCATCAAACTTTCCTAAGACATTTTTTCATTCAATAAAAAACATTTACAACTGAAAACTTTAAAATATGAAACATTTGGTTTTTTTATTATTCCACAATTCATAAGGAATTTTGGAGAGAGATGGTATTACTAAAACCCTATTCATGACATAGCAAGTTGTATTAATGGTTTTGACCTAAAAGTATTTGGGTAAATTATATTCATTCAACATGGTTCTTGTCATTTGTTGTAATTTTTTATTCTTTCTTTCTACTACTCTATTTTGTTGAGGATTCCTCGGAGTAGAGAAATTATGGTTGTAACCATTAGATTCAGAAAAGTTTTGGAAATCACGGTTTTTGAATTCACTACCATGATCACTCCGAATCGATGAAATCATAAAACCTTTTTCATTTTAAACAAGTTTGTAAAACTTCAAGAAATACTTAAAACAATCACTTTTGTATGCCAAGAAATATGTCCAAGTATATCTATTATAGTCATTTATGATTATAAAAGCGTATTTGCTACCTCCTAGGCTTGTTATATCAATTGGTCCAAATAAGTCTATATGGATTAATTGTAATGGTCTAGAGGTGCTTATTTTGATTCTTTGATTTGAAAGTACTTTTTATTTATTTTCCTAGTTTACAAGTATCACATACTTTATCTTTGACAAACTTAATATTATGAATGCCTCTTACTAGTTCTTTAGATGAGATTTTGGAGATTAGTTTCATGCTTGCACGGCCTAATCTCCTATACCAAAGCCAAGCATCGTCATTCAAAACCGAAAAATACATTTCATTACTAAGTTCATCAATATTAATAGTGTAGACATTATTTTATTTTAGGACAATCATAGATGTATTGTTTTACAGTTTTTCAATGATGCAAGCATTAGATTCAAATCTTATTATGTATCATTTATCACACAATTGACTAATGCTCAAAAGATTATGCTTTAAGCCATCTACTAATAATACATCATCAATTAAAAAGTTTAATTTGTTACCTATGGATCCCTTGCCAATGATTTTACCCTTATTGTTGTCTTCAAAGGTGACATACCCTTGGTCTCGGTTAGTGAGCTTAGAGAATTGAGATGGATATCCAATCATATACCTTGAGCATCCACTATTAAGGTATCATCTCTTGCTCCTAGCTTGTGATGATAAATGTGTCTACAAAAGAGGATGATTTTTAGGTACCCATTTTATCTTAGGTGCCTCAAAAATTGATCTACTTGTTTTGTCATTTTGCATTGAATTCCTTATGGTTCCTTTAGGAACCCATATCAACTTATGTGGACTAAGTTTCTTAAATGGACATTTGTAAATAACATATCCGGGTTTGTAACAAAAGTTGTACTTTATGTAAGGTGATACATGCAATATAGGTCCTTTAAGAAAAGTGGTTGGATTTCGGTGAGAGTCACTCACAAATCTAATTTCATTTCATTTATGAACGTGGCCCTTATTTGCAAAGATAATGTCCAAAGGCTTGCTACCATTCTTAAATTTATCTAAGGTTTCTTTGAGTAGCAAGTTCTCCTTCTCAAGTGCCTTTAAGTGTTCACACTTAGAGTATGGAGGCAAAGGAGTATTGTGTTTAAGATTTTTAAATTTATCAAATAAGAGAGCATGCTCCTTTTTTTAATAAATTAAACTTTTTACTAATTAATCTATACTCAGCAAATAAATCATAAAAAGCATTCAAAAGCTCATTGAAAGTTAAATTTTTATTAATTAAATTACTTACCTCTTTTCCGATAGCCATTAGAGTATAGTTGGCGACCTCCTTGTTACTTGGTTCTTCATCTTCGGTTCCGCTTGAGTCATCTCACATTGCCTTTAGCGCATTCTTCTTCTTTAGTTGCTTCTTCTTTGCTTAGGGCATTCACTTTTGAAATGCCCCGGCTTCTTGCATTCATAGCATATCACTTGTTCTTTCTTGGGTTCAAGTTTATTTTTAGAGTCATTTTTAAATTTATTTCTTCTTATAAATTTTTTAAATTTGAGTCAAGAGTACAAGTTTGTCATCATAATCCTCATCACTTAAAGATTCTTTCAAGTAGTTTTCTTGTGTTCTCAATACCATATCCTTCCTATTCTTTGGAAGGGAGTTCTTAAACTCATTATGAGTATTGCAAGTTATCTCATAGGTCATTGATGACCTAATAGTTCTTCGAGAGAAAAGTTCTTTAAGTCTTTGGCCTTGAATGACCATTACTTTAGGATCCCAACTCTTTGGAAGGGATCTTAAGATTTTAGTTACAAGTTCAAAATTAGAAAAACTTTTCCCAAGTGCTTTTAGTCCATTGATGACATCTGTAAACCAGGTGTACATGTCTCTAATGGACTCACTTGGTTTCATCCGAAATAACTCATAAGAATGCACTAAAAGATTGATTTCGGACTCTTTCATTCGACTAGTTCCTTCATAAGTGATTTCAAGAGTATGTCATATATCAAAAGCTGATTCACAAATTGAAACATGATTAAATTCATTTTTGTCTAATGCACAAAACAAGACATTCATAGCCTTGGCATTAAAAGCGAAAGTCTTATTCTCCAACTTATTCCATTCATTCATCAGAAGAGAAGACTTTTGAAAGCCGTTTTCAATAATATTCTAAAGTTCAAAATCTATAGAAATAAGAAAAATTCTCATGCGAGTTTTCCAATAGGTTGAATCCGACTCATTGAACATAGGCCGATGTGTGATTGAGTGGCCCTCTTGTATGCTGATAAATGTCATCTCTCTTAGGTTTTAAACCAGAATGAGAGTGACCTTGCTCTAATACCAACTGTTAGAATCAAGAGCGGTACTAAGACGGGGGGGGGGGGGGGTGGGAGGAGGGGGTGAATTAGTGCAGTGGATAAAAATTGATGATTTAAATCAATTCCAAAAAACTTTATGCATTGAGAAGTTTTGTCCAACGAAAATAATTTCGACAAATAAAATGATTCGAGTGAATACAAAAGAGAGTAGAGAAGAGGAGAATGAAGGATAGCCAAGTAAAAATTAAAATTCAGTAAATGTAAATACGCACCACGAGAAGAATGCAATGATTTATATTAGTTCGATCAATTGACCTATGTCTACTTCCGAAACCCCCTCCGATGAGGTTACCAACTTCCACTATCAATCCTTCTTGAAGAGGAAGGATCAAACACCCCTTTTATAGAACTTTACAAGTGGCTCACACCCTTTTACAGAATTTTTACACTTGGCAATTCGGGAGGTGAACACTTAAGGTTTTCAAGGTAATTTCACCATAGTTTTGGCTTAATTCTTATCACTTCTCAAAGTGCTTTACCAGCTAAGAAGTAAGGGGTATTTATAGGCTTAATTGATTTCAGAATTAGAGTCAAAAAAGGTCCCATCCCAGATTTTTGGAAGCTGGTGATACCACCGCCAGATGACCCTAACACTAGGCGATACCACCACCTACTCTGATGGTATCATTGCCTAGTCTGGTGATACTACCACCAGAGTAATGCCTTGGGTTCTGTGGAGGGGTGGTACCACCACTTGTCAGGCAGTACCATCGCTTGTCAGGCGGTACCACCACCTGGTAATTAATAACTATCGATAGTACCACTGCTGACCTAGGCGGTACCACCGCCTAGTGCTCTTGGGAAATTGGTCCCTAGGTGATTCCACTGCCCCAGCCTAGTGGTGCCACCATCATACAATGTCCAACACTTCTGGATGGGCCTTAAATCCAGCCCAATCTAGTTAATTTATAGCCCTAGTTGGTGTTGGGAAATCCAGAGGCGACATCACATGCATAGCGGAAGAAAAAAAATAAAACATCCTAGATTTTCATGAAAAGGTTTCATCATTATGGGAAGATCGGTGCGTAAAAATACAAATCCATGAATTCAAAAACTACGTGTGTAAAAAGAAAGCACCTAGGGAGATCGTATATCTTTGAGTTCCTACAGATCCATGGGGTAGATGAAGGAGGTTAAGCGTCATCCTCTCTAGCAGTGATCCACATGATAGGGCTGCAAAGATGCTCCTCTCTAGGGAGAGCAAAATAGGAGGTAGCCACCAAAAATCCTAGCCTATGGACCTTTGGTTCTCTCCTATTTATAGAGGTCCCCTATAAACCCTGATGGATCCTGCCCTATTAGGTATTGAATCTCCATCCAATTACCTAAGTCTCTTAGATTAATGGGTCTCCACTCAATAATCTAGCTTTTATTGGATCTCATCCATGGGATCCAATAATACAGGAGCTTATTGGATATCCAATAAGATAGGGGCTTCGGTAAATATCTCATATCTAAACCTCTACTCGTTGCAACACCTACCATATGTATATGACCCTCTAGGCCCAATATTGAGCTGGTCATGAGTCATACCTGTCAGAACTCCTTCTGTCTCAGTGAATTATTATCTCCATAATAATTCACTCAACTCATCGGCTGCGAACGTATTAGGCCACTACGCCGTAGTCCCTAGACGATATAGGGAAATCCAATCCTTTGGACCTATCTGCCTTCAAGTACCACGTACCTATAATCCCTCATCCATCTAATAACTCAAAGACCGTATATTAGGCATGGTACTATCAGGCTCATATGGTTTCCAATCGAGTCTCATTCTAATTGGATTCTCTCAGAGAACTCTTTTTCTCTCAATCCGAATGACCTTGGCTAGAGATTTGCTTAAGCAAGAACACATATGATATTCCTCTCATAATACCGAGAGTGGATGATCCTCTATTGATACTCAATAACCCTTGTAAGATTGGTTGTCACTCCCAATAACTCATTGTACTAGATCTGGAACTTTCAAACCTATAAGTCCAGCATTAAAGAATAGAGTACTCATACAAGACATCTTTGGTGCCTCAAGTTTAAGGACTAAATATACTACTAGGACTACGGAATCACTATTTGATGTCAAGTATCAATAATCATCCAACATTCCATAAGTGGATCAATCAGTGAACTCATTCTCTAATGAGCACCTGTACTGTATCCTTAGTGTCCCCACATGAGTAGTTATGAGGCTTGCCACCTCCATCATATTGATGGGTATACAGCACTCCAGTTTATCCGGTTATCTCGATGTCCCTCTCGGTAACCTATGATTAGGATTATTAAGAGTCTATGTTTAAAGGTGAATCAGTCTCATTATTATGATCTCATCACGATCCAATTTCCATTACATAAATCCAAGGACATCACAATATATATTCAAATAATGTAAGAAAATATTAATAAACATAAATAAAAAGATTGACGTAACATGTTACAGGTGCCATCACTCACGTGATTGGCTTGTAGGGCACCTATAACTAGCAATCTCCCACTTGACCAAAAGCTAATCACCTATGTGTCTGATCCCCATCAGACCTCTATAATGCTCAAAGATAATCTGAGTCAATGGCTTTGTCAATGAATCTATAATGTTATCTTCAGATGGAACTCTTTCCATTACTACATCTCTTTGGGTCACGATCTCTCTAATAAGCTAGAACCTCCTCAGAACACTTCTGATGAGACCCGGGTTCTGTCATTTAAGTAATTGCCCCACAGTTATCACAATATAAGGGAATCAACTTCTCGCTATTTGGCATGACTCCTAGATCTATGATGAACTACTTCATCCAGACTATCTCCTTTGCTGCCTCTACTGCAACAATGTACTTTGCCTCTCTATAGTCGAGTCAGTAGTAGTGTCTTGCTTGGAACTCTTCAAATATACTACTCCTCTATTCAGAGTGAATACATACCTTGAATTAGACTTGCTATCATCGATATCAGACTGGAAACTCGAGTCCGTTGAGCCCTCAACTTTGAGGTTACTTTCTCCATATACCAGTAAAAGATCCTTAGTCCTTCTTAAGTACTTAAGGATACACTTTACTGCTTTCCAGTACTCCAAGCCTGGATCCTCGATACCTACTCGTGACACTTAGAGCATACGCTATATCAAGCTTGGTACATAGCATAGCATACATGATAGACCCTATCGTTAAGGCATAGGGTATCCTATCCATATATGCCCTTTCTTTAGGAGTCTTTGGGGACATACTCCTAGAAAGTGATAGCTTATGTCTCATCGGTATGGGACCTCCTTGGAATTTTTCATATCAAACTTTTTAACAATGGTGTCTATGTACCTGGATTAGGACAAGCCAAGCATCCTCTTAGATCTATCTCTATAGATTCGAATCCCCAATATGTAGGATGCTTCCCCTAAGTCCTTCATGGAGAAGTGTATAGATGGCCAAGCTTTTATTGTAGAGAGCATTCTTACATCATTCCCAATGATCAAGATGTCATCCACATACAACACCAAGATGGTGATAGTGCTCCCACTTACCTTCATGTATACACAAGGCTCATCTTCATTCTTAATGAAGTCATAAGATTTGATCTCTCATCAAATCTTATGTTCTAACTTTAGGAAGCTTGATTTAATCTCTCATCAAATCTTATGTTCTAACTTTAGGAAGCTTGATTTAGTCCATAGACGAACCTAAGCAACTTGCACACCTTTATCTAGACTATCCTTGGATATGAATCCCTTAAGCTGTATCATATACACCTCCTACTCAAGGTTTTCATTGAGGAATGTGATTTTTCATATCTATCAGCCAGATCTTATAATCAAGGTATACTACAATAGCCAATAGAATTTGGATGGATTTTAGCAGGGCTACGGGCAAGAAGGTTTCATCATAGTCAACACTTTAGCTTTGACGATACCCTTTATAGCCACTAGTCTTACTTTATAGGTCTCTACCTTTTCATATACTCTGATCTTCTTCTTGAAGATCCACTTGTAGCCAATGGGTATGATACCCTCAGGTGCATCAACTAGGTTCTAAACCTTGTTGGAGTATATAGAATCTATCTTTGAATTCATGACTTTTTGTCACTTCCCGGAACCTATACTTGTGATAGCCTCCCCGTAGGTATGAAAATCAATATCATCAACATCTGCTCCTTTGATATGTCCCACATACTCTTAAGAGAACGGGATATTCTACTGCACCTACATAAAGTCGGAACTTGTGTGCTAAGTACCTGAATAGACTCTAGTTGTGGAATGGTGCTTGAGCTAGGTTCTCCAACCTCACTCAACTCTATCATGCTCCCATTATCTCCACCAAGAATGTGTTTCTTCTCAAGGAATACTACTCTCTTGATTATAAAGACCTTTTGGTCCTTGAGGTGATAAAAATAATACCCATAATTTTCCTTGGGGTATCCCATAAACTTGCGTCGTTCCATCCTGAATTCCAACTTATCAGGATTGTGTCTCTTAACATGGGTAGGGCAACCCCCAAATCTTAATAACCTTAAGATCGGGCTTCCCTTTCCATATCTCATATGGTGTAGACACTACCAACTTAATTGAAACTCTGTTCATAAGGTAAGCTACGGACTATAGGGCATACCCCCAGAATGAGATGAGTAGGTCGGTAAAACTCATCATCGACCGCATCATGTCTAACAGTGTGTGATTCCTCCTTTCGGATACACCATTAAGCTATAGTGTATAAGGAGGTGTCCATTGAGATAGAATCTCATAGTCCTTGAGAAATTTGGTAAACTTTGTACTCAAGTACTCACCTCCTCGATCTGATCAAAGAGTCTTGACACTCTATCCAATCTGAACCTCTACTTTATTCTTATACTTTCTGAATTTCTCGAAGGTTTTAGACTTTTACTTCATCAAGTACATATGTTCGTACCTAGAAAAATCATTAGTGAAAATAATGAAGTAGGAGTTACCACCTATGACATGAGTTGATATGTGACCACATACATCACTATGTATGAGTTCTAACAACTCAGTAGCTCTCTATCCATTCCACTAAATGGAGAGTTAGTCATCTTTCTTCGAAGGCAAGGTTCACAAATCACATATGACTCATAGTCAAATGGATCTAGGTATCCATCTATCAGTAACTTTTGAATCCTTCCCTCGCAGATATAACCTAGCCTACAATGTCATAGGTTTGCACTGTTCACCTCATCTAGTTTCCTTCTAGACTTACTTACATTCATGATATGTGGAGTAGTGTCTAGCATAATCAAACTATTATGCAATGTTCCTCTCATGATAATCTTATCATCCTTAATAATTAAATAATGATTATTCTCAAAAACTACTTTATAACCATTCAAAGTTAAACATGAAATGGAAATAACGTTTTTGATAATAGAGGAAACAAAATAGCATGTACCCAATGTAATAATCGCTCCACCAAGCAGATGTAACTCTTGATCTATTGCCCATAGCAACAATAGTAACAATAGCAACTCTTGATCTATTGCCCATCTTCAAGTCCATCTTGCCTCTTATCAATCTCCTAAGTCTGGCCAGAACCTGCAGTGAATTACAGATATGATAAACACTATCGGTATCTAATACCTATGTGTTATCATATGAGTCTAATAGATAGAGACTAATCACGAATGCATATCTGAAGCTTCTCTAAGCTTCTATTTTGCCTTTTCTGTAATGTACTCTTTGCAGTTCCCCTTCCAGTGCCCGTCTTTGTCGTAGTGGAAGCACTAGCTTTTGTCCTTTGTTGGGTCCTTTATAGCAATCTTTGCTTTACCCGATCTACCCTTGCCCTTCTCAAGGGATTTTTCTATCTTCCTTTTCTTTTTAGTCTTACCAGCAAAGAAAACTATGAAAAGAAATCTAAAAGGGACTGAAGCACAAAATCCACACATAGGTTATCTTCATGACCATTCCTAGACCTTTGAGTTTCTCTATCTACTCAATCATCTTAAGGACATGGTTCTGAATCGGTGTCCCCTTAGTCATCCTAGCGCGGAAGAGACTTTTCAATATCTCATATCATTTAGTTCTTCCCTATTCTTCAAACAATTTGAGAAGATTCAGGAGTATGGATCTGACATCTATCTTTTTATGTTGTCTCAACAACTCGGGAGTCATGGAGCCTAACATGTAATACTGAGTAAGAGTGGAGTCATCTACATACTTCACATAGCGAGCGATCTCATCCTCGCTTGCCCCTTCCTTGAGTATAGGCATCACTGTATCAAGGACATACATGACTTTCTCCACTGTGAGAACTATTCTCAAGTTACGGAGTCAATCTGTATAGTTTAGACTAATGAAGCGGTTGGCATCAAGTATGCTACATAAAGAGTCTAATAGCGATATTTTAAAAATTAAAGATGCAGCATAAGTAACTAATATGCAGATTTTGTAGAAATATAAATAATTAAGATATGGACTTCTATCTTGATGTACTCCCACTATTTTTCTAGTGAGTCACGCGACACCCTCAGCACGTGAAACAGAAGTCTCCAACAAAATTCTAGTGGGGATCAAGATTCAATCAGCATCTTAGTGTAACCTCGAGGGACTCAACCAATCATACTAAGCCTAAAAGATAGGCAACTCTTGCCAATCATAACTCCTTATGATTCCCATCCTGTTCAGCCTTCGAACCACCATGGCCTCGAGGGACTCGACCAACCATGATGTTCGGTTAAGTCATTACCATCATTACAAGATGAGTCTGATTCGATGATATACCCTCGAGGGACTCGACCAAGCATATCATATCCTTAGGTCACCGGTGACATCTCTATATCGTAGATAAGATAGTGAATCGCGATATTGGTGAGTCTCGAGAGACTTGACCAACTCAACCTACATCGAGAATCAGTTCCTACCTATAACGATAGAAGGCCACATGGCTCAATCTAATTGTCTCACGTTTACTGACTTAATATTATTGAGAAAGGAGATTTTTAATTCGGTCTCCTAATATAGCATGTCACACACATATATATTTAATATATATCTATATCGTATGTAAATATATATATATAGTAGGTGTATAAGCAATCACACATCACATAAGTAATCACACCAGATGATCGTGGACCATATCATAATATGATTAAACCTAAGCCAGTAGGCCCAATCACTCACATCAAGATCTATGTGTGCATTGGTGCATCTCCATGCCTTGTGATCATCCATCTCGCTTTATCGGTTCCATAAGCATCTCTACGTATCTCTATGCGTCAGATCGTCTATCTCGACCTCATGGGTCCCGTTATCGCTTCCACGCTCCTACTGTACCTTCTCGTGTAATTACAACATAATTATAGGCACGTAGGCCCAACAATAAACATGAAAATAGAGGCTCACAAGCCCCAATAATAATAATCACATGTACGCACATCACATGGTCCATAATCATCTGTCCACATCATACATCACATGTACACATCATAATCATGTAGGACTACTAGATAAATAATAATAGTAATTAAACTATTTAATTAACTAATATTTTTTATGAAAATAAGGACATAAGAGAATTTTTGAATTATAAAGGATATTTTGGTCATTCGGCCAGAAAGAATATCGATTCGAAGATCGATGCAAAAAAATAAATTCATAAAATCAAAAATTATGTATATGAAAAGATAGTACCTAGGGAGATCGTATATCCCGAAATTCCTACAGATCCATGAGGTGGCTGAAGAAGGTCAAGCATCCTCCTCTCTAGCGATGATCCACATGACTGGAGCTACAATGATGCTCTTCTCTGGAGAGGAGAATAAGAGGTGGCCACTAGGAAGCCCTAGCCTATGGACCTTTGGTTCCTATTTATAGAGGCCCCCTTGTTAACCCTTATGGATCCTGTCCTATTGGGTCCTGGATCTCCATCTAATTACCTAAGTCTCTTAGATTAATGGGTCTCTATCCAACAATCTAGCTCTTATTGAATCTCATCCATGAGCTCTAATAATACAAGGGCTCCGACAGATATCTCATATCCAAATCTCTACTCATCGCAACACCTACCGTATGTGTGTGACCCTCTAGACCCAATATCGAGCTAGCCGTAAGTCATACAATCAGAACTCCTTCTGACTTAGTGAATTATTATCTCTATAATAATTCACTAAACTCATCGACTACGAACGTACTAGGCCACGATGCCGTAGTCCCTAGACGATATAAGGGAATCCAATCCTTTGGACCATCTGCCCTCAATTACCATGTACCTATAGTCCCTCATCCATCTAATATCCCAAAGATAGTATATTGGACATGGTACTGTCAGACTCATAAGGTTTCCAATCGAGTCTCGCTCTGATCGGATTCTTCCGAAGAACTCTTTCTCTCTCAATCCAAGTGACCTTGGACTAGGATTTACTTGAGCAAGAACACATGAGATATTCCTCTCATGATACCGAGAGTGGATGATCCTCTATTGACACTCAATAGCCCTCGTAAGGTTGGCTGCTACTCCTAATAACTGGTTGTACTAGATCTGGAACTTCCAAATCTGTAAGTTCGATATCAAAGAATAGAGTACTCATTCAAGGCATCTTTGGTATCTCAAGTCTAAATACCAAATATACTATTGGGACTCTGGAATCACTGTCTGATGTCAGGTATCAAAAACCATCCAATATTCCATAAGTGGATTAATCAGTGAACTCATTATCCAATGAGCACCTGTACTATATCCTTAGTGTCCCTACACGAGTAGCTATGAGACCAGCTACCTCTATCATATGGACAGGTATACTGCACACCAGTCTGTCTAATTATCTCAATGTCCCTCTCGAGTAACCTATGATCAGGATTATTAAGAGTGTGTTTAAAGGTGAATCGGTCTCATTATTGTGATCTCATCACGATCCGATTCTCATTGTATAGATCCAAGGACATCACAGTATAGATCTAGATAATATGAGAAAATACCAATAAACATAAGTTAAAAGATTGACGTAGCATGTTACAGGTGCCATCATTCATGTGATTAGCTTATTGGGCAGCTGTAACTAGTAGTTGGCCCCTACCAAGGTTAAAGGATCAACACTTAATCCTAACCCTAATCACGTGCTAACTACAAAATTGAAAACATATTCTAAGCAAAAATATGATCCGGCACATCAAGACTTCTTCCGACATGCTTACGATGGACTTCTGATGAACCCTCGGACATCTTTCGGTGGACTTCCGATAGGCTCCCAGACTTTATGATGACCTTGGTGAGTTCCGACGAGTCTTCTTTGGCAAGTTCCGATCTTTCTTAGTGAGCTCTGTGAACTTTCAATAACCCTTCGGCAAGTCCCTTATTCATTCTCGGCCAATTTTGGTAGCACTTTCGATGACCCTTCGAACTTTCAGTGGACTCTCAAACTCCCAACGATTCAATCATATTAGACTCCGGAACTTTGCTTTATGTCTTCATCGCTATCGTAGTTAATCCTACACACTTTTCTCAATAATACAGAGTAGATTAAATAACTTATCAATTGACTTCATCATCAAAATCTGAGATTCAACACAGTAAAATCAGGAGACTTTAGGGAGCTGCTAGGCGATGGACTATCCTACAACTATGCTTTATCCGAGTGTGACCTGAGAGCGGGTGGACAAATACCGATTGCCAAAGGAACAAACAGAATCAAAGGTGACAGAGGCCCTGTGATATGTTAGCGGAGGCCACACATGGAGAGATCGCAGTTTGAGTTTTTCCCATATTGATCAGAATGCAAGGAGATATTACCAGGAGGCGACATGGTGCAGCGGATCATGATACAATAATTCGAGGCAATGTGACACACACAAGATCGTCCCGTGAGGGATGAGATCATACAGAGGTATGATTAGGAGTGCTATTGGGAGATCCAATTCGGTGAACAACACGATGGCAAGAAGGGTTATGGATTCAAGGAGGAAATGTCATGGTACCACAGAGGCGGGTCTTCCGTGCGTGTATCGAATGTTGCATTGAATGAAAGTCTTAAGCATCAGCATATGGGGGCTGTGCAATACCGAGGGAGAAGTTGAGATGCAAGTACTAGTAAGTCCCATGGGGGGACTGGATCATGCAGAGGTATAATCGGAGCGGCTGAAGAGTTAGACTGCTTTAGAGCTCACATTCGCTTAAGAGAGCCCGACAAAGTCAGAGGATAAGGTCGAGTAAGCGAACATTGCGACCAATGAAGCTAAGAAGAACAGAATCGGATCAAACTCTGCAACATGATGGCAGAGGCCATGCATGAGAGTTGTAGTTTGTCTTTCCATCAACCAAAGAGAACTGCTTGAAGAACATAAAGGTGTTAAAGTAAGTGGTCGAAAAAGGGCGAGGAAGCAATGATGAGTCCAGAGGGACTCAACTACCTAAAACCAAGTATCAGTTAGAATGAAGGTGGGCTCAGAGAAGCACCACAGTGCCATAGAGGTGGATCTACCGATTGCAAAGAAGGGACGTGGATGCAAGGCAACGAATAGTAGTGCCATGAGCATGGCAGCGACATGTTACTGCAGAGGCGAGACTTCTATGAAAACATTGATCCCTTGCTCTCATGAGGGGAGATCGCTTGGTCTTACGATGGGCCAAGGAGGTGGAGAATGCAGAGGCAAACTCCAAGTACTAAGACAAGGCTGAAGGGCAGAGGCCAGAAAACTTCGTAAGATCAATGTCAATGGGCTTCTTATCAAAATAATCGTAAGTGAGGGACTTTGGGTCGATGTAAGAGTATTCGACTAGGGAATGAAGCAGGCAATACGTGATAATGTACCTTTACTACTCAAAGGAGTAGGCTAGAGAAATGATGGAGAAGACGGTATAATTCCAAAGGTGACCAAAAGTATCAAAGACTTACTCCAGGTTGGAGTGATAACTTTTTGTATTCTAGAAGTTTAATGACATTGAGAAGGTGAATCACAATAGCTGACTTAATGTAAGGATTGCAAACACTTCGAGTGCTTCGAAAGTATGAGCTAAGAGCAAGCGAAGTCTAGTAACCAGCTCGACACACGGAGTACAAATCTCGAGGAGGCGGGCGAAGTCAAGTAACATTTGTCTTCTCAACTCTCAAGAGAATGGGTGAAACTGAGTACCCTAGTTCTCTTAGTTATCCAACAGAGGAGCTCTGCGTAAGTTCAAAGACCCTTCAAAGAAACCTAATGAAAGACAACAGTTGTCAAGTCCTCACCAATGGTGATCAGTGCTACTGAGAGTAGATTATCCGCTTCATTTTTCAACTAAAAGCCAATCGAAAGTGAGAGTAATGCGAACCTACTTAGAAGTGATAACTAAGTGGATAAAGATTCGATATGCAAATTTTATGGAAGGACCTGAAAACTTCAAAGTTTGCGAGGCGATACTCATTAAAGCTCCAACAAGCATCTACCCAGTTCAAGCAACAAGAGACATTTGAAGACTAACGCATAACAAGGATGGTCTTTTCCTTTATCTGAAGAATCTATAGGAACTAGCAAGGGTCAGCACAACTTAGCCGACCCCACACCAGAGTCTGAGTCATTGGCGAGTTGAAGTAGTATGGCGGACCAATATTCGACTACTCAACAACAGTAGTGGAGTGCAGTTAGGAGCCAAGAGGGTACATCACAGTAGGAGCAAAAGATTAAAGATTCAGCAAAGGTGATGAGTTACAGTTTTAGCGAAGGCTTTGACAAGGACATCGAAAAAATAAGTGGGGGAGAATATCATGGACAAATTATAAACGACTTGTTTTGTGTAATGCTTATGCATGTATGTGTCTTTTCGATTTGTTCATGTTTGTGAAGTATGTAAAAAGGCTGGCCAAAGGCTTAACAGCCTTATTTCAATGAGTTTAGCGGCCATTATAGGCTTGTACATAAAGTTTGTGTTATATGGACACTTGTAAAAGATTTCGGTCTGTAGTTGACCAATTTTATACATTTGTTGTGCAACCATTCTGAGCTTGTGAAGTCTATGGTTATGATTTGTATTGGCTACAAAGTGTTTACTGAAAGGGTTGCTTGTGAACCCCATGTGAAGCGCTTTCTTTATCATGTCTTTTCTTTTGCAGGTCCTAAGGAATTGTAGGAGGTTTCAGGGCGATTAACCTTTGCGGACGGACACGCAAAGGTGCCGCACGACTTAGGCAAAACTAGCTAAGTTCATGACAATACGTCCACTCTTGATTCCTCCTTTGTCGAGGCCACTAGCGTCCATTAATGATCTTCCTTCAATGGGTGAAGATCAACTACCCTTACAACTCTTTCTTTTATAAGTGTTCCCTCACACACCTCTCTTAGGACTAATTCTAAGCTCTAGGAGGAGGGACTTTTATACTTTAGAAGGGTTACAACCTTGGAATCATAGAGTTTTCATTTTATTTTCTTGCTCAATTCTTATTGTTCCAAGCAAGAATAGCTGAGGTATTTATAGACCCCAAATAGCTTAAAAATAGAGCCAAAATTTTAAACACCCTAAGATTTTAGGGTACTAGCGGTACTACTGCTTGAGCTAGATGGTACCATTACCTGCAGCACTGACACTGGGTGGTACCACCACCCATTCTAGTGGTACCACCTCTTGACATGGTTTAGGAGACTGTGTTTAGGTGGTACCGCCACCCAATTTAGGAGGCCGAGCCTCAAGCGGTTCCACCGCCAGCCCTGGCGGTTCCACCACCTAACGTGGCTCTAGGTCATTATTTAAACCTTCCTCTTGGCCCAAAATAACCCCTATTCCAGCCCATTTGGTCCTTAATTGAGTTGGTATAATTACATTTAAAACTAACTCAATTAGACCTCTAAACTATTTCGATCTAAACAAATTATTACATGCATTAATCATATGTTGTCTGGCATGTCATTGGTTCATCCGGTACTTCATTTAAACATTTGGCGTATTATTCTCTCTTATGACGTATTGCTCAATCGGCATATTGACCTCCACAACTTCGATCTCTTTAGTGCAATGTCCGCTCCTTTTGGCCCGATGCTTGAACTCATGGCACAAAGCCTTCTTCCAACATGACGATCAATCTTTTGACATGTTTTGCTCCGGCCCAACATTTGATTTTTCCTACTTTAATTTATCTCTCCTTGATCAAAGCTAGTCTAGTGTTACTCAAAACATAGATTAGATCATAACTTTATCAATTGGTTTTATCATCAAGATCGAAGATTCAACAATCTCCCCTTTTTTTACGATGACAACCAATTGATGACGGAGTTTAAACTAAACTCTCCTATCAATATACTATATTGATAGAATCATAAATCATAGCAACATGTCATTACATTCATTATATGCATATCATTGCATACATCATTCAAAATTTTAAATCATAATTTAAAGTACATCACACCATGCATGATCATTATAACTTCTCCCCCTTTATCATCAACAAAAAGGAGAAGTGGAACTAGCAAGTTTTCAAGCTAGCAGTTTAGCAAGATTTACATCACTTTAGAATATACAAGCTAGCAAATTTTTGAGATGTGAAGTTAAGCAAAATTTTTGCTTCTTGAGATATACAAGATAGTACGCTCTTTCTTTTTTTTTTTAGAAGTGCAAGCTAGCAAGTTTTGCCTTTCTTTACAAGCTAATAATTTTGCTTCCTTTTTAATGAGCAAGCTAGCAATTTTTGCTTCCTTTTATAAAGTACAAGCTAGCAAGACTTTTCTTCCCCTTTGTCATTGTCAAAACGAAGAGAAGAATACAATATTGTAAAATTTTCTTTTACATGAATTTTCAAGTATGATAAAAATTAATAACAAAGATAAATAAATGATTCAATCATATCATAAGGTATATAAACCATAAAATCAAGAAGTCAATTGATATGTCATGGTTTCATTGGACAAATTTCTTCTTTAGTAACTCCACGAAAAATCTTAGGAGAACAAAAAATCTTGATTCATAAATATCAAGTGAAAGAGTCAAGATTTGTTTAAATAAGGCTCCTCTTTAGTGAAAGAGGGAAAAGGAATTGATTCATAAGTTATAATTCAGAGAAGTCAAAGGAAAAATCATGATTCATTAAATTTCCTCTTTAGTAAATGGCAAAAAGAACATCGGAGATCAAATAATAAGCGACCTTAACCAAAAAAAAAAATCTCAAGTATCAAATGAATGAATCATGATTTGTGTGAATAAATATTCTTTTTAATAAATGAAAGAATCATACAAAAATAAATGATAAAGGTTGTCGATTCATATATTTAAATATTTTTCAAACCAACATTACTTCAACTCATCATGTATAATTTCAAGATATAAAATCATCAAGCATGATACAAAAATATTTATTTTCAAAACATTCATCATTATTTTCAACTCATTCAAATTCAATTTGTCAAATCATCAAAATCACTTTCAAAAGATTCATAAGTAACATAAATGAATTTGCATAAAACTCATCATCAAATCATCAAAATCACTTTCATAATTCAAAAGATTCACAAAAGATAATATAATATGGATTCATTAATCTTTTGTTGAAAAAATGAAAAGCTTTAAATATAATGAAATTTTTAAGAAAAATTCTTTCTTCTTTTTAGTTTCAATTCATGTAATTGATTTCATATAAGCATGCTCAAGTTTTTCATACAAAAGTCATGCATCATGTTTAAAACCGAAAAGCAATACAAAATCATTAAGATACACATAATTACTTCTTAAAAAATACAAAGGATTAATCTTATTTAGTGTATAGGTATTATATTTAATTTTAACATTTTATTCCTTTAACATGCAATTATCATGATAATTTTTTAAAAAAACTAATTTAAATTCATCAAATCATAGAAAAATACTAAGTAATTTTATAGTAAGGTAAAATAGAATTGATTGAGCTACTTACCTCATCTTCGGATATACTTGATTCGTCATTGAGTACTTTAAATGTCTTCTTTTTCTTTTGTATGAATACCTTTTTCTTTAGTTG
The DNA here is from genome assembly GCA_023547065.1 of Musa troglodytarum. NCBI lineage: Eukaryota > Viridiplantae > Streptophyta > Magnoliopsida > Zingiberales > Musaceae > Musa > Musa troglodytarum. The sequence continues at coordinate 30,520,846 of CP097506.1, forward strand.
CGGACAACCAATCGATTGCATCCATAGCAAGTTATAGTGTTCTTTTTAAGTTTATTTGTATTCTTAGTTTCTTATTTTATGAATTTTTTAAATTTTCTCGTTAAAAGTTCTATGTCATCATCACTTGAGCTTTCACTCGAGTGGTCTTTTTTCATTCTAAGTGCAATTACCTTTCTATTCTTTGGAAGGTTGTTCTCATGTTCATCATGTTCAACACAAGTTATTTTATAAGTCATTAAAGATCTGATCAATTTTTTAAGAAGTAAATAGTTCAAGTCCTTTGCCTCTTGTATTACCATCATTTTAGGATCCAAATTTTTTAGGAAGAGAACGTAAAATTTTATTAACAAGTTCAAGATTCAAAAAAATTTTACTAAGTGCTTTCAAACCATTAATGACATCTGTAAACCGGGTGCACATGTCTCCAATGGTTTCGCTTAGTTTCGTATGAAATAATTTAAAATCACATATCAAAAGATTGATTTTTGAATCTTTTACTCTACTTGTGCCTTCGTGTGTGATTTCAAGAGTGTGCTAAATATTTTGTGCAGTTTCATATATAAAAATTTGATTAAATTTATTTTTATAAAGAGCACAAAATAAAGCGTTCATCACTTTAGCATTTAAAGAAAAAATCTTCTTTTCCAAATCATTTCATTTGTTTATTTGTTTGGAAGACTTTTGAAAACTATTTTCAATAATATTTCATAAATCAAAGTTTATAGAAAGTAAAAAAACTCTCATTCGAGTTTTTCAATACATATAGTCCATCCCAATGAACATAGGAGGACGAGTGATAGAAAGATCCTCTTAAAAATAAAAAAAAGTCATTTCTCTTTAGGTGTTAAACCAAATGAGAAAAACATGGCTTTAATACCAACTGTTAGGACCGAAATTAGCACTGAGAGGGGGTGGGGGGGGAGTGAATTAGTGCTGAGATAAAAACATCATTGATTCGAAAAACTCATTCAATGAAAAACTCGTATCAGAAATCATTTAAACTTAAAAGCATTCTTAGGAATGTGATGTCCAAGTAGAGCAGTTTGTACTTAAATAAGAAAGTAATGAAGGTAAACAACAAAGCAGAGATTATATCGGATTTTATAGTGGTTCGGTCATCCTGACCTATATCCACTCACGATTCCTCCTTCGTTGAGGCCACCAGTGTCCACTAATGATCTTCCTTCAATGGGTGAAGATCAATGACCCTTACAACTCTTTCTTTTACAAGTGTTCCCTCACACACCTCTCTTAGGACTAACTCTAAGCTCTAGGAAGAGAGATTTCTACACTTTACAAGGGTTACAACCTTAGAATCATAGAGGTTTCGCTTCTTTTCTTGCTCAATTATTGCTGTTTCAAGCAAAAATAGCTAGGGTATTTATAGACCTCAATGACTTCAAAAATGGAGTCAAAATTTTTAAACACCTTGAGATTTCGGGGTACTAGTGATACCACCACCTATGTTAGGCGGGTACCATTACCTACAACACTAACACTGGGTGGTACCATCGATTGACACTGGGCGATACCATCGCCTAGTCTGGGAGGCTGATCCTCAAGCAGTTCCACCACCAGCCTTAGAGGTGCCACCACCTGACGTGGCTCCAAGTCACTGTTTGGGCCTTTCTCTTGGCCCAAAATAGCTCCTATACTGGTCCATTTGGCCCATAATTGAGTTGGCCTAATTACACTCAATACCAACTCAATTAGAACTCTAAACTATTTTATTTTAGACATAATCAATTACAAATATGAATACTAAGTTGTTTGGCATGTCATTGGTGTTAGTTATAGGTGTCCTACAAACCAATCACGTGAGTGATGACACTTGTGACACACTGCGTCGATCTTTTTTTGCTTATTATTGCTGGTATTTTTTTATATTATTTGGATGAATATTGTGATATCCTTGGATCTATGCAATGGGAATCGGATCGTGATAAGATCATAATAATAAGACTGATTCACCTTTTAACACAGATCCTAAATCATCTTGGTCATAGGTTACTCGAAAAGGACATCGAGATAACCGGATAGATTGGTACATTGTATACTCATCTATATGATGGAGGTGACTAATCTCATAGTCGCTTGTGTGGGAACACTAGAGGTATAGTGTAAGTGCTCATTGGAGAATGAGTTCACCGATTGATCCACTTACGAAATGTTGGATGGTTAATGATATCTAACGTCAGACAACGATTTCGTAGTTCTAATTGTGTGCCTAGTCCTTAGACTTAAGACACCAACAATGCCTTGTATGAGTACTCTATTTTTTGACACCAGACTTATAGGTTTGGAAAGTTCTAGATCTGGTATAATCGGTTCTCGGGAATGGTAGCCAACTTTACGAATACAATTGAGTGTCAATAGAGGATCATCCACTCTCGATATAGTAAGAGGAATATCCCGCGTGTACTTGCTCAAGCAAAATCTCTGGTTAAGGTCATTTGGATTAAGAGAGTTCTTTGGGAGAATCCGATTAGAGCAAGACTTGAACAGGATTTCGTATGGGCCTGACATTACCATGCCCAATATATGATCTCTGGGATATTAGTTGGATGAGAAACTATAGATACATGGTACCTAAGAACAGATAGGTCCGATGGATTAGATCCCCCTATATCGTTTGGGGACTACGACGTAGTGGCCTTGTACGTCCATAGTCAATAAGTCAAGTGAATTATTATGGGGATAATAATTCACTATATCAGAAGGAGTTATGAGTCAACAGGAGTTCTGATGGGAGTGACTCACGGCTAGCTTAGTATCAGGCCTAGAGGGTCACACACATTAGATGGATATTACAATGAGTAAAGGTCCAGATATGAGATATCTACGAAGTCACTAGTTTGGATCTTGTGGATAAGATCCAATTGGATAATTGGATGAGATCCAATTGGATGATTAGATAGACATCCAATTGGATAGAGATCGAATTGGATGATTGGATGAGATCCAGTTGAATGATTGGATAAGATCCAAATAAATAGAGATCCAATGTGAACAAGATCCATTAAAGATAAGCTTTATGCACCTCTATAAATAGGAAGAACTTCTTGGTTCATAGGCTAGAGCTATTGGTTGTCACTCCTACTATTCTTCTCAACCTCCTCTTCTCCTCCTTAGCTTCGGCAGCCTTGTGATGCACGTGGAGAAGGTGATCCCACGATGATTTGACGAGCGTCGTCGCTGCATCCGTTGTGTGGATTATCGCTAAAGAGAAGTACGCTAGTGCTCCTTCATCCTCTTTATTGGATCTAGAAATTTCAGGGATATACGATGTCCCTTGGTAATGCTTTTAACATGATATGTGTGATTTTTTGGATTTACCATTTTTTCATGCACCAATCATCGCACAATGACCAAGTACTTAACTATGGAAAATCTGGTCTTATTTTTATTTTTCGTTGCGCATGAGATGTCGATTTATGATTTCCCGACAATTAGTTCATCCAGCACTTTATCTGAACCTTCGGCGCATCGTCCTCTCTTGTGGTGTATTACCTAATTGGCATATTGACCTTCGCAACTCTGATCTCCTTAGCACAATATCTACGCCTTCTGGCCCGATGCCTGAACTCATGGCATGAAGCCTTCTGCTGGCATGATGACCAATCTTCTAACATATTTTGCTTCGGCTAATATTTGATTCTTCCTGCTTTAATTTGTCTCTCCTTGATTGAAGGTAGTCCTGCATCACTCAAAATACATATTAAATTATAACTTTATCAATTAGTTTTATCATTAAAATTTAAGATTCAATAAGACTAACCGCCTCTATCATATGGATAGGTATACAGCACACCAGTTTGTTTGGTTATCTTGATATCCCTATCGAGTAACCTATGGCTGAGATTATTTATGGTCTATATTTAAAGGTGAATTGGTCTCATTATCTTAATCTCATCATAATTCGATTCCCATTACATAGATCCATGGATATCATAATATATGCAACATGCAAGATATGTTAATAAATACCAAATATGCAAAAAGAGTATATGTCAAGTTACACGTGTCATTACACACGAGATTGACTTACAAGGCACTTATGACTAGCACCAGTAAGAGTCAGTGAGAGATTATTGGGTAGAGATCCATTAATCTAAGAGACTTGGGTAGTTGGATAGAGATCCAATACCCAATAAGGTAGGATCTATCAGAGTTAAGTTGATAGGGACATTTATAAATAGAAGGGAACTAAAGGGGCATAGGTTAGACTTCTTTTGGCTATCACCTCTAATTCTCCTCCCTCCCTCTCCTCCTCAGCTAATAGCCCTCAGTTTGAGGTGTGTGGACAGTAAGAAGGGCCAGCCCTTTTTTGATCACATGGTACATATAGAGAGAAAGATCGTACAGTGATTTGATGAGTATTTTCGTTGCATCTACTATGTGGATCACTGTTAGAGAGGAGAACAGTTAACCTCCTTCATCGACTCCTATAGATTTGAGATTTTACAAGGATATACGATCTCCCTAAGTAATAAATCTATCTCAAAATGCGTGATTTTTGCTTTGCATTTTCATTTTTACACACCAATGTTCGTACAATAACAAAAAAAAATTTAAGAAATATGAATTTTTTATTATTCTGTTATACATATGATGCTCTGTCCAAGTTTTTCGATAGATCGTGTAGTAATTTAAGGAGCATTTTCATCGTATCTATCATGTGGATCATGTTGAATCTCGGATTTTGATGATGAAACTAATTGAGTGTGATTTGTTGTCTAACTGCGTGTTGAGTTACGCAGGTCTACTATCGGCAGGAGGCTTCGTACGTCGGGCATCGGGCCAAGAAGTGCGGAGTTGCGCCATGGATATCGAGTTTGTTTGTGCAGGAGTAACTACGAAAGGGATGAAGACGTAAAGCGAAATCAAGGGCCGAAGTCAAGTGCGATGGATCATTGGGAGTTCGCGGAGCTTGACAAGAAAGATCGAAGCTTGCCAAAGAAGCTCGGGGGAACTCGCCAAAATCATCGTGGAGTCCGAGAGCTTGCGGGGAGTCCACAGGATGGTTCAGAGGATCGTCGGAAGACATGAGGAAGTTCGCGGGCTTCGGAAGAAGAACTTGCGGACTTTGTAATAGCTTAAAAAAGCGTCTTTAAAATTCATTAGTTAGCACATAATTTGCGGTTTAGGATTAGATAACCCAAATTAGGGGCTGCATTGAGCATGATTAGGATTAATTTGGGCCAAAATTTTGTTGATTTAAACCAGTTTGACTACATGCATGCTACTGCTCACGTTTGTAGCATTGCCTAGCAGAGTCCCGAAAAACTAAGCCTACCCTTTTGGCTGAAAATGATGCTTGACACAGGCGGTGGCACATGATACTATTTGTGTTAGTCGACATTGTGCAGTAGTACTTTTACACTTATTTATTGACATTAGCATTTCGACGTGCGCAGGCGGTGCTTGCCGCTCTCGACCACGAAATATTGGAACTCCAAATTTATTTGAAATTTCGAGCCCAATTTGAATCCACTTTGGATCTATAAATACCCCTCCTTTCCCGGTGAAAGGAACCCTTTGAGCAAAAAGTCTAAGTCTTGAGTTCTTGAAGTGTGTTGTAAAGTCTTGCTTTTGCTAGTGTTCACCTTCTTCCCTTTCTTGAGAGATCTTGTACAAGTGTGAACATATTGTAAAGGGTTGTAAAGGGTGTTTGATCCATCCCCCTTCAAAGAGATTGCTAGTGGAAGAGAGGAGCCTCATCGTAAAGGCTTCAAGAGTGGATGTAGGTCATTTGACCGAACCACTATACATCCTTGTGTTCATGAATGTGTGAGTGCTTACTTTCTTGAAGCATTTCTTTACTTTGCTGCAAGTTATTTAGTTCATACTTATTTCCCTTAAGCAAGCAATTTCTTTCAAGCTCTCTTTCGTCAAATCGAGATCTTCCCTCTGAGCGTGAGTTTTTCGCAAAATCGGTTTCAAGCGGTTTTAATCCGCTGCACTAATTCACCCCCCCCCCCCTCTTAGTGCCGCTCGATCCCTAACAATTGGTATCGAGCCACGTTCTTTCTCTTTCGGTTACACGTGAGAAATGGCTCTAAATGGTTTTCAAGAGGGCTTTTCGGTTTTTAGTCCACGTTCTTTAGCAGTTCGGACTACATATTGGAAAACTCGAATGAGAGTTTTCATGCTTTCAATGGATTTGGATTTGTGGAACATCATCGAAAATGGTTTCAACCTTCCTCTAAACCGAGCAGAATGGTGATTTTGGAGAAAAGGTCATTTTCTTTAAGCGAGGCTATGAATGCCTTATTTTGCGCTTTGAACAAGAAACGAGTTCAATCGGATTTCTATGTGCGAAAGCGGCTTTTGACATTTGGCGAACTCTTGAAATCACGCATGAGGAACTAGTAGAGTTAAAGACTCGAAAGTGAACCTCTTGTTGCATGATTTTGAGCTCTTCCAAATGACACCAAGCGAATCTATCGACGACATGTACACCCGCTTCACGGATGTCGTCAATAGCTTGAAAAGTCTTGGTAAAAGTTTTTCAAATTTTGAACTCATTAACAAGATCTTAAGATCCCTTTCAAAATGGTGGGATCCTAAAATAACAGCGATTCAAGAATCAAAGGATCTAAATAATTATTCTATTGATGAACTCATTGGGTCTTTAAAGACCTATGAAATGAGTTTCTTGGAACGTTTAGAACATCATGAACATGATGAACATTTGGATCACCTTCTAAAGAACAAGAAGGTTTTTGAATATCGGACAAATGGATGCCACTTGAGTGATGACTCAAGTGATGAGGACATTGAACACATAACAATGAATGTTAACAAGTTCATTAAACAAAAATTAAAAAATACAAATGAACTTGAACGGAGAAAGAGGCCAAAGAAGAAGAAGAAGGCTTGGAAAGAAGAATCAAGAAAAGAAGAAGCAAACTACGCTTTAATGGGCCCGACAATGAGGTAAGTAACGAAACTTTCTTGAATTATTTTGAAATTACTTGATGATTTCCATGAATGCTTAACTTAGTTTGTAGGATTTTTTTTTGCTTTTCTTGTGTTTTTAGAAATTAAAAAAATTTCGAAATTATACTATGCTTTTCTTTATAGTATTTTTGAAAAGTAAACATATGAATGATGTAAGATTTGTGATAATCCATGCATATGTATCTTGATGGTTTACATTGTCTCCAAATATAATGCTTGATGATTTTATATCATGCATGAGCTTTTGAAGTAATAAAATGTTATATTATGATGATGAAACATATTTGTTGAATTTAAAAATAGATGCATGATTTTGGCAAAAATTTGAACATGGCCTTTTAACATAAAAATTGAAAGTGTGCTATCATTTTTACATATTTGGTCTTGACGATTTTATGACTAAGCTTGTGTTTTATTTTGATACATGTTTTCATAAAAATTTTGAATATGCTCACATCAAATTGCTTAAAATGAAAATATTTTTCTCATTCTATTGAGATGAATGAATTCATGTTATGAGTCTTGTGAATCTCATAAAAATAAAAACATGATGAATACTTTAAAAAATGTGCCTCATGTTTTCGGTCTTAATGATTTCTCTTGAAATATGCTCTTTGGACCTATATGAAAAACATGAATATACTCATATGAGCGTCAAATCACTTGAAATGGAACACATAAAAATGAGAAATTACACTATCATGATGCTTTACATGTAATGCTTTTGATCTTAATAGGCTAAATGACAACTTGTATTTCAAATTTATACAATGATGGCTTCCATATAAATGTTTGAACATACATTATGAAATCATCATTGAAATGAAAATATTAAAAGTTTGTTATCATGCTTAATGATTTTGTGATATCATATCTTGATGACAAACTCATGTTTCAGTTTTAAAATTTGATACTCATCTTTTGAAACATGAGTACACTTACATGAAACAAATAACTTAAAATGAAACACATTATCATGATATATTGAAACTCATGTCTTGAAATAATGTGTTATATTTTTGTCTTGATAATGCCTTATGAGATTTTGCCTTTACATCTTGAACTTTCATGCTTATCTTGGTATATAAAGACAAAGGCATATTTAGATGAAAAGAATTACTTGAAAAGAGAATTTTTTCAAATGAAATATAACTTATCTCTTGTTTCGCGAAACTATGTTTTTGAATTACTTTTATGAGATCATCATCTTGATAACTTGAGTTTTTATCTCTATACTCTCTTATGTTTCTCCCATGTTATATAAAGAAAAATATAAATTATTTTCTATTAACTTATTGATACTCAATTTGAGAAAATATGTTTTGATGATTGAAACATTGTATGTGCAATTTGAACTTTTCTCTCATGTTTCAATACCACTTTATATGCTTCATGACATGATAATTGAAATATTGATGTAGACTTTTGATATATCACTTGTCATGATTAATGCATATAGCTAGCATTTTAAATCTCTAAAATGATTTTGATTATGAGTTTTGAGTTGACAAATTGAGCTTGAATGATTTTTCTTTTAACGATTCTTGAATCTTTTGGAATTATGACTTATTAAGACATATTTAATGCTTGAATCAAGTTTTAAACGACTTCATTTAGCTATAAAGAAATTTTATTGAAATCATGATCTTGCAAATTATAACTTGAAGTTCTTTATAAATCAAGATCGTTTGTATCTTATCTTTTGATTTCTTGGAATTCAATACTTGAATTTTTATGAATTTGTGATCTTGATATCTTGATTCTTATGAAATGTAATCTTGATGAAAAATCTTATACATGAATCAAGTTACTCTTTATGCATCATGATTCTAGGTTGCATATCTTTTATCATGGCTTGAAAGTGAATGAAAAGAAAATATGTTAGCACTTGTAATCATGATTTAATCCTTGATATTGATATGCTTTTATATATCATGATTCTTGGTTGTATGACATTTATTTTGAATTAAAAAATTAATAAATATGAATTTTGATCTTGCTAAAAATAAAATTATGAATCATGAATGATATCTATTGGTTTTGATCCTTGATGAATTTATATATTGATATCCATCATGACATGATTTCTTTGCATTGTTGTCTTATTTGCATCATGTAATGATTGAACAATTGATGTATATTTTTATTGATGCAAACTTTTAATTGATATGAAAAATGGCTTGTATAATGATTGAAATTTTTAGCCATTTAGTCCTCCCTTCTTTTTGAAAAAGACAAAGGGGGAGAAAAATTGCTACCTTGCAATTTCACAAGAAGAAGAAGGATTGCTATTTCAAAGGATGCAAATATTGCAAAACTTCAAAAATTTGAAATGTTAAATGCCTTTATGTTTGTATGTTTAAATGAAAAGTTAGCATATATGTTTAAGGTGATCATACATAATTGCTAGCTCATTGCAAACAAAAGTTGATAGCTTGCAAAGGTGAAACTTAGTTACAAAAGAAAAGAATTGAAAGGAAGCTAACTTGCGTGTCGCAAAGTATGTTAGCTTGCTTATCATTATTGATTGCTTGCTTATCATCTTTTATCTCATATCTTGATTTTTGACTCCTTAAATTCATGACTTAATATGCTAAAAATTTATATTGTAAATTTTTATTTTGTCATGATCAAAGCATTGGCTATTTGTACTCCACTTTTGACAAAACAAAGGGGAGAAGAATTATTGCTAACTTATGTATTGCAAAGAAAAATTTTGCTAGCTAGAACATGCAAAGGAAGCAAAGAAAGTGCAACTTGCACATCTCAACAAGCAAGTGAAAATTATCATCATTGCCCATCTTTGAAACTTGTTATGATTGAATGGTATTATTTGATGTTGTATTGTATGATGTGATTAATAGCTAGTATGTTTATAATATTTGCATATCCTTGAAAACTAGCTATGATGTTACTTCTCCTTTTTGTTGATGACATAGGGGGAGAAGTAGATTGATGACTTCATGCATTGTATTGAATATTTTATATATTTGCATGATGGTTTGATGTATTCTCTTAACATGAATGATGAATGTTGCTTGGATTTGGGATAATCCAAGTATTCTATCAATGGCATATTGATAGGGGGAGTTTGTGCTAAACTCCGGGGAGTTATGGTTAACTCCGTCAGTCATCAATTAGTTGTCATCATCAAAAAGGGGGAGATTGTTGAATCTCGGATTTTGATGATGAAACTAATTGAGTGTGATTTGTTGTCTAACTGCGTGTTGAGTTACGCAGGTCTACTATCGGCAGGAGGCTTCGTACGTCGGGCATCGGGCCAAGAAGTACGGAGTTGCGCCATGGATATCGAGTTTGTTTGTGCAGGAGTAACTACGAAAGGGATGAAGACGTAAAGCGAAATCAAGGGCCGAAGTCAAGTGCGATGGATCGTTGGGAGTTCGAGAGTTTGACAAGAAAGATCGGCTTGCCAAAGAAGCTCGGGAACTCGCCAAAATCATCGTGGAGTCCGAGAGCTTGCGGGGAGTCCGCAGGATGGTTTCCGAGGGATCATCGGAAGACCGCCGGAAGTTCGCCGGAAGCTCGACGGAAGAAGACTTGACTTGCGGACTTTGTAATAGCTTAGGAAACGTCTTTAAAATTCGTAGTTAGCACATATTTTGGGTTAGAATTAGATAACCCAAAGTGGGGGCCATTGGGCCTTGATTAGATGAGTTTGGGCCAAAATTTTGGCTGAACCCGGTGACTACGTGCATGCTCTGTGGCTATGTGCATGCATGCTACTGTGCTATGTCTTATGCTTGAGCTCATCAGCGTCTCACCTTAGCCGAGGCGGTGGAACCACTTTGCTGAAGCGACAACGCATGCATTCTGTAGCTAGGCGGTAGAACCACTTTGGGTGAAATGATAACACCGCCTGTCACGTCGATCAAGCCCAGCGTCTGGCCCGATCAGATTTCGCCCTCACAGCTGTGATGGCACCGCCTCATTTGAAACATTGGAACTCCAAATTTATTTGAAATTTGACCAATTTGAATCCACTTGAATCTATAAATACCTCCCTTTCCCGGTGAAAGGGGAACCCTTTTGAGTAAAAAGTCTAAGTCTTGAGTTCTTGAAGTGTGTTGTAAAGTCTTGCTTTTGCTAGTGTTCACCTTCTTCCCTTTCTTGAGAGATCTTGTACAAGTGTGAACATATTGTAAAGGGTTGTAAAGGGGTGTTTGATCCTTCCCCCTCAAAGAGATTGCTAGTGGAAGAGAGGAGCCTCATCGAAAAGGCTTCAAGAGTGGATGTAGGTCATTTGACCGAACCACTATACATCCTTGTGTTCATGAATGTGTGAGTGCTTACTTTCTTGAAGTATTTCTTTACCTTGCTGCAAGTTATTTAGTTCATACTTATTTCCCTTAAGCAAGCAATTTCTTTCAAGCTCTCTTTCGTCAAATCGAGATCTTCCTACGAACGTGAGTTTTCGCAAAATCGGTTTCAAGAAAACGGTTTTAATCCGCTGCACTAATTCACCCCCCCCCCCTCTTAGTGCCGCTCGATCCCTAACAGATCATTACTAGAGAGAACAGTTGATGTCCTTCATCTACTCCTATGGATTTAGGATTTTACAAGAATATACGATCTCCCTAAGTAACAAATCTATCTCGGTATGCATGGTTTTCACTTTGCCTTTTCGTTTTTGAACATCAATCTTCGTACGATAATAAAACTTTTACCTGTAGGAAATATGAAATTTTTATTTTTTATTATTCCATTGTATATGTGATGCTCTGTCCAGGTTTCCCAATAAAAGCTATGTATTTTTTTAATGCATTACGAGGTAAAGTTCAAGAGAAGTCTAAGCATAGGCCAAAGATGAAAACTGATTCTTTAAGCTCAAGTTTGTTAGAGTCCAGTAGTGATGATGAGCTGAATATATTATAAGGTCAAGTGAGAGAGCAGTAAAAGATAACACTGAATGAAATGATGGCATATAATAACCTATTGATATTCATGCACATTAAATTGAATAGGAAGGTGACTCATCTATTGGTGGGCACAAAAGCCACATAACTTCATAGTAGACCAAGAGGTAAAGTGACTTAGATTGCGGGTAAAGAATCCAAGCCATATGAAAATAATCAATTTGGAGACAGATTCTATTTTTGGATTACCAAAGGGAGTCAACATCTAGATCGGAGTGGGAGCACCAACTTCATAGTATTTTTCTTCAATGATTTTCAAGTTGTTGAATTAAAAGTAGTACCCATATTATTCCTAAACTCTCTCTCTTTCGGGTGGTGACTCTCTATACATGATGGTACTTTTAAATAGAGCTTTGAAGGACACATATATGCTCAGCTATACAAGTGATGAAGGGATCGAGATGGGAAGACTTGACTCATTCTATAATGATATAGTTAGAGTCAAAAGACCTTAGCATAGGGCAAGGGTCTACTGAGATAAATACTCTTGAAGAATATGTTGATGTGCCAACAAATTAGTTGTCAAAATCATTTCCACAATGGTGCAAGGTAGAATGAAAGTTTGAAGTTAGTGAAGGAGTTGAAGATCCAATCGACCATCCACATTGGGCATAATTTCTAAAGTGGGAGAATCCTTGGGACCTCTCAAACAAGTTGCTAGATGATGGACTATTCTAGAGTTTATCTTCACTTATGAGTATCCTGGTACTCTTGAGGGGCAAAACTAAGTAGGAGATTATCAATGCCAAGCAAAAAGCCAAAGAATTAGAGTTAGTGAAGGCCATGCAATAAGTGAATAATGGTAATCACTTCAAAAAGTTACAATCTGATTGGTGAAAGGTCAGAAGAGAAATGCTTCCTAAGTCGTAGAGTATGTAGAAATAGTTGATTAATAGAGGTAAGACATTGCAATGACTTTGAATTCAAGAGGGACTCGATTACCTAAGAAAAACTTAATCAAAAAAATATTAGACTAAAGGCCATGAACATTAGAGTATGAGAAATGATATTGCAATATTGGGTCTTTTGAGTATTGACCAAGCTTGTGCTCTAGAGGAGAGAGCACAATTTTGATTGCAAATGGGGCATGAATGATCCCAAAGGCCCAATCAAATCTATTAGACAAGTACTGTATAAGGGTAAAACATAGCTCGAGTAACACTCGAGTAACACTTTCAATACTCCAAAAGTGTGATAGTGAAAAATACTCAAAGCAAGGAGTATAACCCAGGACCGGATAAATTCATTCAAAGTAACTCAATTATCTTCACTTATGTTGTAGAGCTTTACAACAATTGAAAGTTCCTTCAAATGATAGATGCAAGGTGCAAACTTCACAGGAGAAGGCCATACACTCCAAAAGTTCTACAACGTGGCATTGGCAAAGCTCAATTGTCAAGCTTCAGCAGGTTTAAAGGGATTGAATGCTGCAGGGTAATACCTTTTAAGGGGATTGAATATAAACATGAAGGCTCTTCTCTTATCAATCAATAGCTCCAGGACAGAGAAGTGTTATAACTCGGCCAACTTCCTCAACTGAACCAGCTCAATGATGAGTTATAACAAAGTAGACAAATCAAAGCAGACGACTGAACAAAAACTGAGAAATAAGTAGCAATTGAGGATGATGAATTTTTAATATACAAAAAGGTTTATTAAGAAACAAGTGAGGGCATTTGATGCATGTTGATGATGGTTTTCAGTTCTTATTTTCTGTTATTTCTTGATGTTTTTGAACATTTTCTATAGGCAACATGTACATGACAAAATTTACCATTGTGAGCCCCATTTATTTTTGCTGATAGTGTTTTTGTTTTGTGTTTGACTTGTAAATTTTAAAAATATTTTTGGCTATGTGGCATAGCCTAAAAGGGAAAATAACTCAAAACAAATATATTCTCATGTACCATGGGCTCATTTCTAGTTGACAATCTTGTGGTGCTAAACATTACTCATCTTAGTACATTGGAACCACTGGGTGGCTCTGAGATGGATGGGGCCTTGGTTATATATCTGAAAGATGATACAACATCTTTAGTATGTCTACTTTATATTCGATGAAAATGCTAGGTGATCATTGGGCCTATATTTGCCTTTGAAACCCTTTTGTGTATATTTGTTTAATCTCTTTTTGAGAGCCTTTTATTTCTAAAAAAAGTTTATTGTTTTGTGTTGCTTGCGAGGTCTTGTTTTTTTTGTTTGTGAGTACAACATATTACTTGAACATTCGTTTTTTATTTTTATTATTATTTTACTATGAAGGTTCTTTATATATTGCATAAGGTTAAGATCTACGTTGATCTTTGCATATTAATATCACTTGTATATCTTGATCAATTCCAATTAAGAACATGACATGCTAGCATCACTCACCCTTTCTTGCTTGTGCCTCCACCCTCCACCACCTTTGCCCCTTACTCTCACCGTGAGGCCCCATAGCCTCTATGCAACAACCTTCTCTATCTATCACAACCAGCCAACTTCGCTTCCTTCCCCACTCATCATGTTTGTTATTTTTTTCCCATGGAATAGAGGAAAGGCAAGCCTACCATCACAGGTGAAGTTAGTGGTATTGTAGGAGGCAATGATGGAAGTGTTTGACACGAAGGTCGTGAAGAGGATATGAAGCTTGATGGAGGCATGGCTAGTGTCATAGGTGGGGAAGAACGAACGACGTTGGTTGGATGAAGGCAACAAGGCCAACATGTGAGAAAAGGAAGAAAAGGGAAAGATATTTATGAGATTATAAAAATAGAAGTATTTTATGGAAAAAATAAATATAGGTACCTTGTGAAAAAAAAAATTTTCTCATGTAAATTTTTCAAAAAATAAAACAATCAATTCACCGATGCATTACAATTAAAGATGATCAATAGACTTGCAACAAGTGCCGGTATAGGTAGAAAGGTACTGAAGAGCGAAAAAGAGACCTGATCTCTTGGTTTTCTAATCTTCTTCTGAACTTAAGGTGCCATCATCTGATGGTGTCTTTGACATGTGATCCCCTTTGGGAAACATGGCCTCTTAAACTTAGAAAGAAGGAAAGGAACTCCACAAGATAGGATTTACTTAGCTATTCTATTATGAAAGGCTTCTTTTCTAAGAAACATAAATTGGTTCGCAGACTGTGGCTGAACAGTGGAAGAGCATCAAACCCCAAGATGATCCATGCACGTATAATAGCTATGTAAGTACATCATATCAAAAAGATTTCAAGGATGGGGACTCGCTAAAAGTATTCTAAGTCAATACAAGATGCTGGAGATTTCAACGCAGCTAGGTATATATATTAAATGACATTGAATCACTTGTGGCACCAAAGAAGTATGCGTGTCCAGGATTTTATTAATCATATAAATTACTGTTTGATGATGATGATGATGAAGAGATTGCTGTATCGTATTTTATTAATCATATAAATTACTGTTTGATGATGATGAAGAGATTGCTGTATCGTCTCTCCGATGTGAAAGACCTAAGAAGAAAGATACACAACACAGTCGGGGACAAATTGAGAAAATTCCTCATTTCCTTTGGAGAATATCTTTTTATGGTGTTTTCTATAACATTAAGAACTATTTTTATTTGACAATGTCACTGTGAATGAGCTGATTACGCAGTAATCAAATGTCATTAGACTATTATAAATGCAGATTTGACGTTGCATTTAATCCACATATGTTTTGCTTTATGATTGACCATGCTTAATGATGGTTGCCTCCTTCAACCAAGATGATCATTTAAATTAAGAAAATTCAATGAAACATTTAATTATGTTGGAATTCATTGTTTCATTTCAGCCTCGCTGAATCTAGCTTGATTTATATGGTCTGAAATCTCACACCATTATTTTGATTTTTCTTTTGAAGAAATATATGCATTTGATTACTTTCAAAAATCAGTTGATGTTTGGTCATGGCGAAATATGCCTATTAATAATGAGTAAAAAGTTTGACTGACTTGATCATTAGTTATTTGGTGGCTTCTTTACATTCCAATTCAGCTACAGAACCAATGTGTGCACATGATGTTCATAAAGGAACTTTAAATATTTGATCTCAATTGACTAGGAAACTAATATTAGCAATTCCAGCTTGGAAATTAAGTTCTGGTTCAAGAGTTGAAATAATGCTTTAAAATTTAGTGCATAATTGAAACTAATGCTGTCGAACAAATAGCTAACAATGTGTTTTGTCCAAGCTAATATACGGATGGATTTGTATGCAATTTGCTTGACTCAAGTAGCTGATATTTGAAGTCAACTACAATGGTGGGATCATATTCCACACTGAGTGGATACACAGCTAGCAAACTATTCTATTGATTACCAAGGCTGCATGTTCTTCTTCCTGCAACTCCACCCTCACAAGCTAAACACCCTGTGAGTTGGCAATCATTATATTATCAGAAAGAAGCAAATATTATAACAGATATCATAGAATGGACTACGTGCTTTCAATTGTTTTCTGTCTCTTTCTCTCTGTCGATGTGTGTGTGTGTGTGTGTTCCAAGATCTGTATACTGAGCAAAGTCATACAAACTTTGCTTCTTCTCTTGGTTTCCTTCATTTTCCTGCAGAAAGACTGGGATTGGTAGTAACTTTGAAACGAACGCAAATGCAGCTGTATGCAGTTGGACTTTGCTTCTTCTCTTGGTTTCCTTCATTTTCCTGCAGAAAGACTGGGATTGGTAGTAACTTTGAAACGAACGCAAATGCAGCTGTATGCAGTTGGCACTGATTTTTGGATCTCTCTCTCTCTCTCTCTCTCTCTCTCTCTCTCTCTCTCTCTCTTCATATGAAGAGAGAGAGAGAGATCCTTAAGAACAATCACGTTGACATCATCATCATGTCTTGAACCAATTCACGTTACGTTGGATCTACCTTGAGGTTTGACTTTGTAAGAGTTATCTGCACTTGAAATAGATGCGTGGTCAAGTTGCTCCCATAAAAAAAAAGAGACCCTTCAAGAACACCACCGAATCTTCGGGCCTATATGAGCACATGCATCGATGAGGAGTTCTACAGGTGCAAAAGCCCTTACAATGGCTGCTTACAGCTCTCCACCGTCCTCGCACATTCTCCTCGCCATCCTCATACCAATCCTTCTTCTCACAGCCACTGCTGATGCCAATGAAGAAAGAAAGGTAAACGATCAACTCAGAAAGGCATATGCTAGCTAGTCATCTATAGAACACTGACGTCTGGTCGAATCAACTGCTCGCTACATATCATGCAGGTATACATTGTGTACATGGGACATCAAACCTCATCCAGCTCGTCGACCGAGGCCCAACATCTTAATCTACTTAAGCAAGTACTCGAGGGCTGGTAATCTTTCTGTCCTTCTATGCTTCCATATGTTCATTCCGTGAAGAGCTGTTTCAGCAGCAGTAACGTACATCAAACAATGGTGCAGTGCCCCCTGCGATTCCTTGGTCTACAGCTACACGAAGAGCTTTAATGCACTTGCAGCTAAACTCCTGACCAAAGAGATGGAAAAGCTAGCTGGTATACTTCGGACCTCTTTCGATGGTGCCATTAATTGTTCTTGCAACCACCACAAAACTAATTAAAAGAGTGGTATATATTGTCGTAGGAATGAAGGGTGTGGTCTCTGTGTTCCCCAGCAAAATCCTGCACCCTCGCACAACCAGGTCATGGGATTTCTTGGGCTTCCCTGCGACCGTGAATCGTAATCCTCCACTGGAGAGCGATGTTATCGTCGGCATGATCGATACCGGAGTCTGGCCGGAAGCCGAGTCCTTCAACGATCAAGGACTCGGACCTCCGCCGCGCAAATGGAAGGGTGACTGCATAAACCTCAAGTGCAACAAGTATGGATCTCACGTCCTCTCTTTCAGAATTAAGAGTTTGCTGTATAGTTTGTATGATGCATGTTGAGAAAAGTTTGTGTTGCATGCACCAGCAAAATCATCGGGGCGAGATACTACAACAGCTTGAACGACACGTCGCAAGAAGAGTCTCCGCGAGATTTCAATGGCCACGGGACTCACACGGCCTCCACGGTCGCCGGCAAGAGCGTGCAGGGCGCCAGCCTCTACGGCCTCGCCGGTGGCACGGCCAGGGGCGGCGTGCCGTCGGCCAGGCTCGCCGTTTACAAGGTCTGCTGGTCGTTCGGCTGCGCCGAGCAAGACATCTTGGCAGCCTTTGACGACGCCATCGCCGACGGGGTCGACATCATATCCATCTCCATCGGCTACCCCTTCGCCTTCGACTATTTCCTGGACGCGATGGCCATCGGCTCGTTCCACGCCATGAAGAAGGGAGTTCTCACCTCGGCGTCCGGCGGTAACAGCGGGCCGTACCATGGCACGGTCGGCAACGTCGCTCCATGGATGCTGGTCTCTGCAGCAAGCAGCACCGACAGGCACATAATAGACAAGCTAGTAACAGGAGATCAGAGATTCATTGTGGTGAGCTACTTCATGCGGGATTGCATTAATGCAGAGCTCCGTCACAAGCACTTAACCGAGTTATCGTAATCTTTCTCAGGGGGCTTCCGTCAACACCTTCGCCACCGAGAAAGAGTCCTACCCTTTCGTATACTTTGGAGATGGAAGCTTTCCCCCAGCGTAAGCCAATTATTCACTCTCATGATCTCACTTGGAACCCTACTTAGAACTGGCTCTCGTTACTGTTGCAGGGATTGCACTCACCTGGACGAGAAATTGGTGAAGGGGAAGATAGTTGTGTGTGGATACATAGATGATGGGACAGGAGCTTATCTTGCCGGTGCTAAAGGAGCAGTAATGTTGGACGATACTTACCTCGACACTCCCTTCTCTTTCCCTCTTCCAGCCATCGTAATTAGCTACTCTAACGGCGAGAGGCTTATGCAGTACATCAACAAGACCAAGTAAGTATTCATGTCAAAATTCTCATGATGAATGATAGAGCATAAAACAATCACTAAGCCACATTGGATGCTGGTCAGGAATCCCGTGGCGAACATACACAAAAGCGAAGCAGTGTTCGATCCTAAAGCTCCTGTGGTTGCTTCCTTCTCATCCAGAGGTCCAAATACAATCACAGCTGACATCTTAAAGGTGATTGATTACTTCGTTGACTTCTTTTTTCTTGAGAGAGCGATCATTATTGGCAGAACCAACAAATGCTAGGGTTGATTTTATTGCCTGCAGCCCGATATAAGTGCCCCAGGCGTTGACATTTTAGCCGCCTGGTCAACGGTCGGTAAAGTGTCAGGCTCCCCTAACGACACACGGTCGGTCGAGTACAACATCATCTCGGGGACTTCCATGGCCTGCCCGCACACCAGCGGTGCCGCCGCGTACGTCAAGTCGTTCCACCCGAGCTGGTCTCCTGCGGCCATCATGTCCGCGCTGATGACGACAGGTAACGTGCATGCCGAGAGCGAGCTTGTTGTGCTGTGAGCCATTGCAAGCAGGAGGTGATGCATTTGGGTGCGAACGTGTTGCAGCGAAGCCGATGAATCCTTCGCTCCACCCTGATGCGGAATTGGCCTACGGGGCGGGGCAGCTCAACCCGGTGAAGGCGGTCGACCCCGGCCTCGTATTCGATGCCACCGACAACGACTACGTGCAGATGCTGTGCGACGAGGGTTACAACAAATCCATGATTAGGATCATCACCGGAGACGAGAGATGCTGTTCTTCTCTTGGTCGCAGAACCGCGAGGGATCTGAACTATCCTTCCATGGCCTTGCACGTCGCATCGAATGAATCCTTCGCAGCGAACTTCACGAGATCAGTGACCAACGTCGGCGATGCGTGTTCCAGATATAGAGTAAAGATCAAAGCAGATGGGAGGCTGAAAGTGGCGGTGAATCCCAAGACGTTGGTGTTCACAAAGCTAGACGAGAAACAAGGATTCGTGGTGAGTGTTTCAGGAGGGCCGATGGCGACGAATTCTGCAGCGTCGGCTTCGATCGTATGGTTGGACGGAAAGCACAGCGTGAGGAGCGCGATGGTTGTGTATACAGACTTCACGACCTAAGACTTGGGATTTTTGTTGGGTTAAAGAGGACGTGAACGGAGCAACATCAAAAAATGGGGTGGAAACATCTGTTGGGCGTTTTAAGGTGATTAGTTCTTGGTGGGTGTTCTTATTTTATTAATATGCATTTCTTCATTTAAAGAATCTGGCAATTACGTCCATTTGTAAGTTTCGATCAAATAAATTAAGAAGCTAACAAATCCATGGTTCTGTTGTTTGATTCGATTACCAAATTGAAATATAATTTATGTTTGAGATTTGCAAGTTTCGATCAAAGAAATTACGAAGCTAACAAATCCGTGCCTCTGTTGCTTGAATCAATTACCAAATGGAAATATAAGTTATGCTTGAGATAGTCTTTTGGATAGACAATGGTGATAGTTATCCATTTTTTTTGACATAGTTAGAGCTGATCAATATCATCGAATAGAGAACGGATGTTGGCAATGGATGCTGATGGTTTAGCAAATGTAAGTGCTCATGTTTATTTCCACCTTATGGCCTTGAAAATCAAATACAGGCTCCCAATTCTCTTAATAAATAAATGATGGATCATTTCTTTGCCAACACCTCAATGTCTCTTACAAACTCATTCACGTCACCAGCGGATGCATGCTGTCTAACAGGCGAGGATACACCCTATCAACATCTGATCTTATTAGATTTTATCTTATATATTTCTAATGACAGTGATGAAATCAGAAGACACACATGAGTGGATGTAGACCTCTTTCATCTTTTGGGTAGACAACCAAAGAAACACCGTCATCTTGATCACTGAATTCTTCTAGCACACAAGTAGAAAATTGCAAACAAACAAACAAACACGAGGCTCCTAATCTACAGAGAAGTTATCATGACTTGAACCCTAATTAATCTGGGGTTGTAAAATGACCCAAAACTCTTTATTTATACTAAGATTTGGAAGGTGGCTTTACTAGCGCAGCTGCATACTACACTAGAACGACACTGTTAAAAAAACCAAGCACCACCCAACCAACTCAAGTTAAAAGAAGAAATTAAAATGCAACTTATGTATGATGTTAAAGCAGAACAGCAATAGATGGTTTTGAAACATGTATACCTTTGAAGTAATGACTGCTTCCGCTACAAATCCAAAGCTTCAAGTAGGTGCTTTGGAGCAAAGCAAATGGACAGTTGGAAACTCGTGCAACAAAAAGCTCAGCATACATGAACGAGCCTGACAAAGAATTTCCAATCTATTGCACATGTACAAGGCGTTACCATCTTGGAACTAAAAATATGGGAAATTATTGATCCTGGTATGATACAAATCCTCTCATATGACTTGGGGGAGCAGCTTTCTGCCCAAGTTCACACCATGGTCGATTAAACTTTGATTTGTTCATAATTTTCACCGACGCTGCCACCTTTCTGCTTATGAAACTCAATATATCGCATTGTACTGGAAAAGAAAGCATTAGCAGATGGATCTGATGTTGTATTGTCACTTTGTATCTCAGTCCTGATGAGGTCAATTAGATCATGAATCGCAGAACTTGTTATCTGAGGATTTCCTTTCTCCAAGAAGTATAGATACCTAAAAAGAAAAAATAGAATGTCATACATCATGTCCAAGTTAATTTCTGAATTAAATTAGGATGGTATTTTATTTGTTTACTTGTTCAACATTTCAATGAACAGTGTCACATGTCCACTGCTACCCCTTGTTGCATTCATCTGTTGGGCAGCATTTGCAATTCTCAAGGCACGCTTTAAGCAAAGGAGGACCCTGGAACAAAAAACAGCTCATGAAATAAGATCCCTCATATTATTATCACAACATCCATTACTTTCTTGAGTACACATGCTGAGAACCAAAGTCATCTATTAAGAGACAACAAATTTGTGCATCTCTTAAGAGTACAAGTTGTAAGGCACCACAAATAAGCAAACACTAAAGTCTCCAGCAAGGTTTCAGCCTTGGTTGGCTTGATGCTGCCAAACCAAGAAAAAACATATTCAAGAAGTTTTGAGATAACTAATGACTTTGCATTTAAGGTATTCTTATTATGACTTTGCAATTTTGATACAATCTAGTTTTGGCAACTCAAAGGTGTAGAACATGACCTATTTGGTCGTTAGCATGGGTCAATGGCATAGGGAGATTGACCTTTTGGCCTAAAAAGAAAAATCAGCATTAGTAACAACTCATCTACTGTTATCTAAAGTCATAATGACACATGATGTGGACTATCTTAAGGGGTATCACATCCTGTACAAAACTAAGAATTAAAAAGGGCCAGCAATTGGCACTTCTAAAATGCACAACAGTTTCATGCTATATAGTTGGGAAAGACTAAACACGGCAATGAAAAGATACATTTGGGCATGCAGAACAGCATCAGTAGGTGTGTAGCTAGTGTGGTGTTTCCAAGAGTTTTGGCACAATCCAACTAAGAGAGGTTACCATCACTTGTGCAGCCCATAGACAAGATTGATTGAAAACTACTGTATATAGAAGTGTATATATTACTATGCACCTTTCTCCATCTTTAACACCATCCTGCTCGTTGACCCAGAATAGATGTGAACATGCATAAACTGCTCTGCACTGATCAGGCTTCTTTAGAAGTTTAGCAGAATACTGCAGAATAACAAAAAAAATTAGTCTAAGTATAATAGCACAATTCATTAAATATTAGCAAAATAATAAATATATTCTGTATGTGTGCACATATGTACATCTCAAAGTATCGTACCCCTGTGGCCTTATGTGTTAATGTATCTCTGTTCTCAATTCCAAATACATTCATCCGTTGGAGAGTTCCAATAATCAAGTGTATTGCGGTCACCTGCACTTTTGAGTCCTGCTCAATGGAACACCACCACCAAATCATTTAACAGGAAAATAAGAGGATTCAAATTACAATATGAACAATATATTGCCATAGAAAAAAATTTACTATGTCAAATTTCCCATTTTCCATCTGCACATGGCATAAATTCACTAAATCCAAAATTTTACTTTCAGCAGGAAAGTTCACTTACAGCCATCTCCTCTTCATACAATATAAATGCTTGTGTCAGGAATTCATATGAAACTGGTTCAAGCCCACAATCATTGGCAGCCTAAAGCAAAAAACTAGTTATAGACAAGCAATTGTAAACTAGTTATAGACAAGCAATTGTAAGAAAAAGAAAGAAGTTAGCAGGAAAGAGAATTGACAAACCTCAGCACATTGCAAATATAATTTTAAAGCAAGTTCTGGTGACGGAACAGATGACAGGGCTTCAATTGTCTGGAAATAGACGCATTGAGAATGAACCAAAAATTATAGTACTTAGGAAATCAAAATAATATATATACAGAAAAAAGGATAACTGTCAAAGAAGCACTAGCAGCCATATCCATATTGATTATATTCAGCATAACAAGATGCCTCACTATGAATAGACTTCAAGGATCAAGAACAACATTATAATAATCTTAAAAGTTGACTATATTTCAGTTGGCTTTTTGGACTAGTTATGCACCAGAGATGAATTTAGCTCCCTCTCTCTATCTGGCCTGTCAAACTTTGTCTTGCACAAGAGATAACTATAGCTCCATATATCTAACCTGTCATTTCATCTTAGTTGGCTTTTTTACTCAAAAACCTTAGTTATGTAAGTACGAACATATCTTGGCTGAATCTCCACAATTAAAAGCATTTTCATCTTAAACTGTTGTTCGCACCTCTGTTTAGGACACATCATGTATTTCATATTTACTAGCTCTGAACATGTATGAATATGTTTTAATGACTGCTTATGTTACACTTCTCTTATTTATGCCACAGATGTAAAATTGCAAAATTAAGGACAAACATAAATTTGTGCCATTATTTCATTATTTGTTCAATTTAATATATTGAGTGTGAGCGTAAATAGTTCACACAGAGAGAAAAAATTTATACTTACAGGACTAATATTAAAAATTAATCAACAACGTTTAATTTATTAATCAAACAGTGGAATGCACTGCAAAAACAACCTGATGCAGAAGTTGAAATATTTTCTTTTGTGTTACAGACACCTCTTGTCCATTCACATCTCCATCCTGATTTTGTAAATGTCTGAGCAACTGCAGACCAGAAAGAAAAGAAAGGTAAGAGCATTAGTAGGTCTAACAGCATAAGGAATTTTAACAGGAAACATCCATGATATTCTCTGGGTGACACAGATACAATCATGTAAGGATAACTTCTTCATTCGATAGTATAGGCTAATAAAGAAACATATGTCAGAAAAATTTACTATCAGATATGTGTGCCTGAACCAATCGGGTCTCCATTGGTTTGTTCCAAGCTTCTTGAAGAGATCCTTAAGGGGGTAGTCACAGGTATTTGGCCAACATATATCAAGAAAAGTGTAATTTCTCTGACACTTTTTTTCAAGAAACCTTTGCACTTACTATAAATTATGGACCAAAAATAACTAAGTTGCCAAGTAATTAAAGAACCAAAATTTCTACAATATTAGAATGATTTTTACCTGACGGAGTACATGTGACTAAATGCACAAACTAACTGCATATCACCAACAGATTTAACCATTTTTTGCATGCAGAACATTCAAGACATGAGATAATTTATTGAAGTATGTGTTGCAAGAAAGCTGAGAACAACATCTAGAGGTGAATTTGTATAATCTGATTTAATCTCATATGGGTAGTCATAACTCATAGTCCTGAATGCAGTTAGAGAATGGACTGATCTTTGTTTAAAATGATTTAGAAGAAAAACCAAGCTGTCCATATGGTCTCTTGGAAATTAGGATGAGAGACATGAAGATAGGCAATCTGGGAGATCACGATAGGCATTGGTACAATGCTCCTTTGTGACCTAAGGTTTAAAAGGAGACGAGAGTTTAAATCACAAATATATTTACAGGTAAGGTTGAGTGCATTGAATCTCCCCAGATCCCATTGACAGGAGCCTTGTTCACCGGACATGACATTTCCTTTTCTTACACATGAAGATAGACGACAAGAATGTGATACATTTCCTTCCCAATTTCTAACCCGCATAGCATGTGTATATAGCCAAACAATTTCTAATTTTTACATTGATTGCCTTAACATTTACTGCAATATTAATAAAGGTTGTACTTGGATTTTGCTATAAGTTAAAAGTATTGTTTTGTCATTAGTTCAAATGTTCATTCTTTATTCTACTAAGACAGAAAACTAGACAACATTCTGCCCCACTTGTCTTGCTGCATTTTGTTGAGCACAAACAGCTCTGAAAATAAAGGATTGGAACTCAAAATTCACTCAAATGCAAGGTCAATGATTCTCTTTCACTAAAGCCCCATGCTACTAATGTGCTTAGTCTGCTGAGGAGGTACATGCCAGCCAACATGATATGGCACTGGTCCATGCCGACTAGCATAGGCCAAGCACAATTAAGAAAAATTATACCAGTTGATATGCCTCATTATGGCCAAATGGTCATCGTTGCTGAATGAACCATTTCCATCACTATACATAATATGAAACAATTCTGAGAAGCTGTCATTAGCGAGAAGGTAACTCTGCATTAGCAAATAACAAATCAAGATGCTACCACTATGTACAGCAACAAGGACTCAGGTCACTACCAATGTGATTTAGAAGACAAGCATTCATGCCCATTAACATGCCAATAGTGCAAAAAATAAAGATTTTATGACAAACAACCACACCACTATGAACATTATGTTAGTCCATTATACAAATTACAAAGATCTATGAAACTTCAAACATGGTCGAATGAGATGTATAAAAGACAAACCTTAAGGGCAGAAAAGACAACAGGAGGTACAGTGAAAGCTAGGTGTTTAGGACCTCCAAGAAGAATATGCTTCCTCACAGTAGATATAATCTGGAAAGAAAATTCAAATCTGGACATTTATGTATTATGTTACGTCTACAGAAAGTTGAGTACCAAGAGAGATACCGCAAGAAAAGGAAAAAATAAACTAATAGCCAGACAATGATTAACTTAACTTGTACAACTTCTCTTAGAAAGCTATTAAGCTGATTAACCAGCAAGATTACATATTGTTTGGACTATATATGCATGACCTCTGCCACATAGCATGCATATTTCTGTTGCTAAAATTTCTTTTCTGTCAAACATATATTAAGCTATATAAGATCAGCAACTGGAAGGCACAGAAATAAATTTGATGCATCAAAATTAGAAACCAAAAAAGCAGACTATCTACGTGTAATGCCAAGTCCCACATTGTTTACTTGAACATTTTTTCAGCTCAAATAGCCATTTAGAATTTCCCACCACAGCCACTAAAAATCTATTATTCCACTTGATGAAAATATAAATTGTTTCAGCATTTTAAATAAGATAAGAATGAAAAAAAATACATGATTGTTTAGCATATAAACTTGGATCATCCACGAAATATTGTCTTGCCACCTAGTTCCCTACTAGAGGAATTAGTTTCTTCTGCATGGAGAAAGCAATGAGTGTGCACATTACTTGGTTTTCCCAAGCAAATATTCCATATACTGACATCAAAAGCAAACCTATCACTACATGAGAATTATGGGCAAACAATTACAGCTTTTACACAGAGATTATCTACAAACCACAGGCAAAAGGAGCAGAAATTTAATCTATGAAGAATCTAAAATTTGTTTCAGGATTGTTATTTTTGTTTTAAAAATTAGAATAAATTTTTATTACATTAAATAGTGTATATAATGTTCACACATGGACTCGGACCTGAAACCTATCACTTGTGCAATAAGCACTAACCAATCAGGTTTCTCAACAGACTTTTCATGATTATGATTTAATCGATCTGGCCATCTTACAATCTATAAGATCAATTGATTTCAAAAATAGCTCCACACATACATGAGAACTAAATCAGATATAAGTATAAAACTTAAATCTTACTATCCAATAATTTCATCTGAATATGCAATTTTATAAGCAAAAAAAAGCTCCACATATACATGAGAAGCCGAAAATTACAAAATTGTTTCAAGTAAAAAACTTGAAAGAGTTTTCCCCACTTAAATGGTCCTCAGAAACTTGAAACCACCACTATGCTTGATATCCAGTTGGTTCAAGTCACAGAAGCAACATTTCACCTTTCAGAGGTTGGGACGGATATGTTGACCTTCTTTGAAACCTAAACCGGAGGAAGTCTCATGCATTGTGCTGCAACAGTTCCCTCACATAAGCCCCTTTTTTTCAGGCAAATGTACAAAATCCCCTCTCTTAAAAATCAGAGAGAAACCATGTCAGGGACATGGAAATTAATGGTCTATGTTGGCCAGCTGTTGGTAGGGAAGAATAATGAATATAAATTTTTTAAAAGATTACATCAGGTCATAGATGAAGGCATGTTCGTAGATCTTGATGTAATAAGTAAGCAAGAATATGCATCTGCAAATAATTCTTACTAAATTTAGCCACCTTAAACATCTCCTCAGCATCATCAGTACGCAGCATGTGAATGAGACGAGCGACAGAGTTCTGTTCCTCCTTAAAATCCTCTTCATCAAGCTATTAGCAGAAAAGATTGTCAATTTTCACTCTTTAACAAAGTAACTTGAGATAAAACGCTACATGGACAAGAAGAACAGGAATCGGTGTTTGAAATTTCTTGCATGCTATACTCATGAATCCTGATGTCAACCAAAAAGAACCAAATCTCACCTCATCATCTTGAGCCTCATCTGTCTCCTTTACAAGCCCTTTTATTAATTCAAGTAGAGTGTCAACCTAGAAAAGAAATAGATATTATGACTTCAAAAAATCATTTACATGTAGAATAAACATGAGAACAGAATCCTACTCTGTCAGCTGTAGAGATGCAGGTGTTGTTCTTCATTATGTTCTGAATGATTATAGTTGACATGACTTTATTTGTTGCATTATCTAGATGATCCATGACCCGGGGATAGTTAGGAAGATTTAGTGCAGTAGAAATATCCTTATACTTCTCCAATGGAGCACTTAAGAGTGCAATAATCTGCTTAGTTGCTTTGCTGTCCTCAACTTTTGTTTTCCCAGAGAGTCTCTGTACACATGCTCCCTGTGAAAATAAACATGAAATGCATCATCAGTCTTATATAAACAGCACGCAAAGTCACTCCAAAATTAATATATGACTTGTTTTCCAAGTAACAAGCAAACTGAAGTCACTCCAAGAACTAGCATGCAACTGAAGCCACTCAAAGATTACTTTATCACTTGCTTGCCAAATTAACATGCAGCAGAAGTTGCTTCAAACTTTATTAATTTACAAAACAATATAGAAACTCAGCTGCTCAATAATAGTTTCGTGGACTTAAGGACAATTATATTCTTCACATTATCAATAAGACAGAACCTAATGAGGTAATTACATACAAAAAAGAACATATGATCAACACATTGTAAAATCATTTCTCATATTCTAAAGATATCAATCACTCATAAGACCTCAAATCAAAACTTCAGCTGAAATTGATAAGACAAGACATACCAGTATTTGATCCATGTAATCAAGTCGATCAGGATGGATACGGAGAGTAAATGTAAGAAGTGACACATATAAAGTAATTACTCCAGAAATAGGCATATCAACCTGTGCTTCTATCACCTGAGAAGATAATAAAAAGGGATCAAAGTCTAAAAAATCTTTACATAACA
Organism: Musa troglodytarum; assembly: GCA_023547065.1. Taxonomy (NCBI): domain Eukaryota; kingdom Viridiplantae; phylum Streptophyta; class Magnoliopsida; order Zingiberales; family Musaceae; genus Musa; species Musa troglodytarum. The sequence goes on from CP097506.1 coordinate 30,549,393, forward strand.
CAGTTTGGGAACAAATTCTACAGATTAGCAAGTCCAATGGCATAAAAATAATAGTTAAAAAGAACATCAAATTTAGAAATCTTCAGTGACAAACATGGTGGATGTATATCATACATACTCTGAAACAGAATGGGCATAACCTGTAAGACTTGTGTTAGAACAGAATAATCAAGGACTTCAAAAACCTCCGTCTTGATAATATATATTTAACATAACAGTACAACTAATAGCAGTATGTACAATATATACATTATATGATCATGAGACAATTTTACTTCTTAAAGCATGCCCCACCTGCCTGGTAAGTGCATGTAAAGTATTGACAGACATGCTGCCAAAGAAGAACAATTTTAATATTTAGATTTACATCATACACACTGAACTCAATTAGGAATCCAGAGGTCTAATCGATGAGAAATAATACAATGAAACAAATGCCAATAAGAAGTTCATCCACACCATTCATAAAAGACTTATAGCATTCAAATAATGTATAGATTCAAAAACTAATTGATGGATATTTACATAAAGAAAGCAGTGATAACTTACAGGTATTCTTTAACTTATAGGTGCTAGCAAAGGCAGCATCACATTGTTTAAGAATTCACTTATATTAATTAAAATTTACCTCTCCAACGGCACTGTTCAATTTGGCAAAAGCTTCAGCTTGCAAGAATTCAGGTAGCACCTACAACTTACATAATGAGAAAAAATAACACCAAATGTTTGTAATAGTAGCAGTAAGTTGAAAACTCACTTCTGTACTTGACACAGCATAATTGGATAGTCTGTCCATAAGTAAGGAGAGCACCGTTTTAATATCAACAGTTGGCTGCATAAAAATTTGAGACATCAGACCAGTAAGTCTTAAAGAGATTAATTGTAAGAGAAAACAAAGAATAGTCATAAATCATCCAATTTGTCTAGAAATGATGACACAACAAATCTTTAAAAAAAGTATCATGTAGAGATCTTCATTTATACAAAAATCAGGTCCCATAATCTTTCCACTTTGGTAAAGTCACTTATTACAACTGTCATAAAATAATTGCTTAGGTGATTTAATCTCATTATGAATATCTTTATTTGCTGAAATCTAGGTTTTCCTTAAAACTACTTATCATTTTAGTTGCTAATCAACTTTTGTCCTAGTTTTATTTCCTGTTTTCATGTTTTCACATTTCAAGATGATGGCATAGTAGGACTCTGCCAACTTGTGATATTATCAATTGGAAAGCATAAATTATTAATTATAGCAAGTTGTTACATAAATATTCTATAATCTTTTCTTATTTGGAAATTTCTCTCTTCTCAAACATTCAAATGTCCAACCTCCCTTATCCTTAATATCTAGTACAACAAAGTACAAACAAGGCTAGTTGCATTTTTCCTAAAAATATAGTTGTGTTATGGTATCATACCAAATTCTCCTGATTCATAAAGCACATTTTTTCTCTCATCTTCAGTCTAGAGGATCCTAATACCCCATCAGCTTGGACAGTGGGCGACAAACTAAACACCCTCATTGACTAAAAGAACTGCTATCACATACATCAATCTTCCAATACTCAACAAACTTTAGCATGAAGTTCCATTCAAGAGGAACTAATAGGTGGAGATTCATTTACAGAGTTCTGATCCAATAATTCCAAATGTTGCTTTCAAGTCCATCTTCTTCCTACATATACAAATGCATTCAACATGTCTATATGTAATGTGGCCTATCACTATGCAGCTTATAAATAACACTTCAAGTTTAAAACTAAAAATTTTGAAAATCTTTGCACTTTTTATGTGGTTTAAAATGATCATCTGTAATGTCACCTGACCAATATGCAAGAAGAAGACTTAGATGGCCTGAAGCAGGGCTTCTTAATGCAGGGTTTCTAAGGATCTTAAACTAGGAGAAGCCTAGCTAAACATAAGACTAAACTTCTTGAGAACTTTTAATCTTGAACAATGATACACCTAATATAAATAGAAGAGGACAATGCCCTGAAGGTTAATCAGGTAGTTCAGCAACAGTAATGCCAAAGAGAAAAATGATGATAGTAGAATTGTCACCCAATTGGATTAGGTTCAATGCATTCCTAGGAAGCATTTCCATTCTGGTAAACAATTCACAGATTTCAACAACAAAACAGCACCTGATCTGGTATATCTATACTTAGTTATGAAATAATGTGAAATGGATGTTAATAACTCATCATTTATAATATTTCGGGCTTCAAATCTCAATAACTAAAACCAAAAACTTTACAACACCACCAAGAGCTCAAACCTTTTATAAGCCATTTCAAACAAATAGAATTAAAATTCTACCAAAATAGTCCAACAAAAAGGATGTACTGGAGCATTTCCAGGAGCAGATTTGAGTCATAAAACAAATTTATGAAATTCTCCTCAAAGTTCAATTGGTATACCCTCTGCTACCAAATTCAGCTGAGCCTGAGGATATTTAGTATATTAAAATAGAACCAGAAAAAAACAGAAGCTCCACTTCTTTCTCATAAATATAAAATTGGCTGCCAAAAATGAATCACATTGATTCAAGATGTTCTAGATGGAAGAGAATACTTTAATAAATCAAATAAGAAATATTTTCATGTCAGCCATATAACAAAAGAGATGAACCTTTCAAATGAAAAAAAGGAAGCTTTATGGACATTATTTTACCTACCTGAAGTTGGGGAAATGCACTTAATAATGTTTCAAGAGTCTGTAAATGGTACTCATCTGGAAAGACTTGAATTATACAATCCATCAAGTAATGCTGAGCTAGCTCATCTTTACAATTCACAACCTTCCAAACCAACTCTTTAATCAGAAAATTTGAGAAGTTATTCAATATAATTAGAACTTGTCAATATAGTAGTAATTTTAACCTGTTCCAATATCCTGGGAAGAACAGTCTCTTTGTACATATCAAGATCAACACCCTCGAGCTGGCTAAGAACATGAAGGTTTTTTCCAACCTAGAAAGAAAAAGCAAAGGGAAAGAGTATCATAAATGACCAAACGGAAGAGTTACTATTGTTTTTGAGAGAACTTGATAATGATATTACAAGATCACGAAGTTCGCTCCTTTCTTTTCCCCTCTTCGCTTTCTCCCCTATGGGTCCCTGCAGACCATAAAGTGCGATTCCTAGTCTCAACTCAGGATCACCTAACAGTATGAATAATTCACAATCACTAAAATACCTGTATGACTACGATTACCAATGTGGTATGGAATGACATACATGTGCCTAGGTAATTTATGCGCAAAAACACAATACAACCTCAATGCAACGAACCTGATACTGCATTCTGACCCAGAGTTTATTCATCTCTGTAAAGTTTTGGAGCACAAACTCAATAGCATCATTAACAGTGTTGGCACCCCTAAAATATGGTAATAAAAGAGAGAAAAAAATAAGCTCCAGGAGATAACATGAGCAATAAGAATCAACATTCGGAAATTTTCACTACTTACTAGTTTGTGACATAAAACATAGATATGTTAAAAATGCAGAATCTAATGAAAAATGTACAGACTGTAACTTGTTCTACCAACATCCCTGGACTTCCATTCTAAGGCAACCACTGAGGCAATAACTTAAAAGGTTCATACAACACAGTACAACAACAACAAAACCATAAAGTCCCAATTATTTGGGGTCAGCTACATGAATCATGCAGCACAGTATCTTCTGTTATTTAGCAGATAACCATCTGGGGAACAACACCAAATTTCTTTTCCACGTCATAATGTAGATATTTGACATATATTTCAATATGCTATCATATTCTTACATAATATATGGTTGAGGAACAACACCAAATTGCATATATAGACCGATATTTTTACATATATATCTTTCATTAAGTGTATGCCTTCCTATAGTTGATATTTGCATCAATACTCTGCATTCTGCAATACAGTTTACATCAGCATGAACCCCCATCTTTAAAACTTTTTTCCAGTACCATTTATTTACAAAAGAATAGTGTTTCAAACTGAGGTAAACGTTGCCACATAGGTGTTTGCAAAAATATGACCACCTCATATAAGGCATGTAGCCTCCATATGTGGCATTTTTGTGTATTTATATATGCAATCTGCAAAAGTGATATGGCAGTCACATATTTAGTTTATGTAACCTCCTTATTTGGGCAGCCTATTAACAAGAAAATTTGGACCAATTTATCAGATTGTACTATTCAACACTTTTGACCTTTACTTATTCCATATAACTTAATAGCTTATACAGGTTCAAAATAAGTACAAGTTTCATCCCATAAATTTTTAATATGGCCTCAGCATATGTTTTCCTATTAATAATCTATATTTGATTGTATATTTTATATACACTTAATAATATTTTGCATAGTTTGCTGGACTGTAATTTGGTGATGTGAGTGTCCATATAACGCATATGTGTTATCTGATGCTTTGCCACCTGCAAACCATAGTCACTACTTGGAACAGCCAAAATTAAATAGTTTAACCTATGTCTACCATTCGAATTGGAATTATCTGTATATATATACACCATTTTTTGTATCCATCAATAATTCTTTTTGGCTTATATGCGTAGACATCCCTCATAGTAGGTATGTTTACACCAATGTCCTATAAACCATGGTTCGTCTTATCGGTCCATACCAATGTACTAATTGACCGTCGATATGATATGTATCGACATACTAATGATACGATGGCATGTACCGACAGACCAGTATGTACCACCCATATCGATCCCCTAACAGATTGATATATACTGCCCATACTAGGCAGTACACTATGGTACGATGAACCTTGCTATAAACTATATCTTATTCACACGAACAGGCCCCCCCATTTAACCTTCTATGAGTCAAGGACAAAATGCTTGAATTACACTCAATGAGTGCAATCTTGGTTTTCTATACAATCCAACAATGTATTTGTGCACATACTTATCTAAACTTGATCTTAGTGCTAATGCCCTCAAACGATTCTATATGTGTATAAATTTGCTTTACCCAACTTTTTCTCCTCATAGAATTTTGCATGTTCACTATATCCCTCAAAACATGTACGTTTGCAATATAGCCCTCGATATTTCAAAAATGATTAATGTTCTCTTGTGCGCTTATCATTGTTTTCAAAAGGCACTCAGGCACTTAGGCAAAGCGAGATGAGGCCTAAGTGCCTCACAAAACCTCAAGGCGAGACATTTCGATGAAGTGTTGCTCAGGCACTCACCTGAGCCAGGCGTCAGGCACCTCGAACGAGCACCCGAGTGACGTGGGGTTAAGGTTCAAGCTTGGTTCAATTAAAGGAGCAAGTTGGTTCAATTGAATAAACTAATGTACCCTAACACAAAACCCACTCCCCCCACCCCGCGCTCGACCCAATGAGACAAACCTAAAATGAAACCCTACGTTCACTGCTGGAGCTTTATCTGTCACTGCCAAGGTTCTAAATTTCGAATGATATAGCCCGGTATCAAGCAGAATGTTTGATATAACCCCGTACCGGATGATACAAGGCTATATCGAGCAGTAACGATTGATTTCGACCGTTATAGGTTGGTAACTGTCAAAATCGATCGTTACCAACCTATAACAGTGTTCCAACGATCAAATTGACCGTTGGAGCCCTTTCTCATGGGTTTTTAAACCCATCCTCCCCCCTATTTCACTCCATTTCACTCTCATGCTCTATTAAACTACTTCAAACTCATTTTTTCTCACATTTTGTTTCTTATTCTCATATTTACACTCTTCTAAACTCTACAAAACAACGATTTGTAAATTGAATTGAGGCTAATTTAGGAGGATTAAAAGAAAGAACATTTTAATCAAGAGGTATGTATTCTCTTTCTTTAATTAGAGAGTTATTAAAAACTTTAATATTATGATTAGTGTGTTTAATATTAATTAATTCGAAATTAGACACTTAATACATCAAATGTTTATATTTCATGCATATTAAATATTGGAAGATATTTATGATGGTAAAATATGTTTAATTAGGTTTTATTAAAGTTACTTAATGCTGCAATTAATGATTTTAATGATGATTTAATCAAAATTTAATCGATTTTGAATCAATTCAATGTCTTTAATACCTATTAAGGTATTTGACATGTTTATAATGTTGAAAGAGAAGTAATTAATGGGTAATTAACTATGTTAATCATGTGATTAGTGTATTCAATGATGAATTTATCATAATTTGATGTATATTCGATCAAAATTACATATTTAATTTTTCTTTTATATGTTTCACATATTTATGATGGTAAAATAGGTTTACGTAAGTTTTATTAAAGTTATTTAATGCTGTGATTAGTGATTTTAATAATGATTAAATTGAAATTTGATCACTTTTAGATCAATTCAATGTCTTTAATACCTATTAGGGTGTTTGACATGTTTATAGTATTGAAAGAAAAGTAATTAATGGGTAATCAACTATATTAATCGTGTGATTAGTATATTTAATGATGATTTCATTATAATTTGATGTATATTGCATCAAAATTACGTATTTCATGTTTCTTTTATATGTTTCACATATTTATGATGGTAAAATAAGTTTAATTAGGTTTTATTAAAGTTATTTAATGCTGCAATTAGTGATTTCAATGATGATTTAATCAAAATTTGATCGATTTTAGGTCAATTCAATATCTTTAATACATATTAGGGTGTTTGACATATTTATAGTATTGAAAGAGAAGTAATTAATGGATAATTAACTATGTTAATCATGTGATTAGTGTATTTAATGATGATTTTATCATAATTTGATGTATATTGAATCAAAATTACATATTTAATTTTTTTTTATATGTTTCACATATTTATGATGGTAAAATAGGATTAATTATGTTTTAATAAAATTATTTAATACTGCAATTAGTGGTTTTTATCAATATTAGGTCAATTCAACATGTTTATAACTTATTTAATTTAAATTTGATAAGATCATGACACCAAGGGAACAGCCACATGATGATGCATGAGTTTATGCCCGAAAGATAGATGGAAACCATCATCATTGACAATGTATTTATTGTGACTACATTAGCAAAAGTAGAGGAATAACTCGGGTGAATATGTATTTGGCCGACGAGTATCCCAATGTTCCAAAATCCAAGAAGGTTCCAATGGAGATCCATAAATTATTTCAAAATAAGCTACAACAAACAAAGGAAGATACATTAAACAAGAAGACAAAAGTTGAGGAAGAATACTGTAGGGCTATGCAGGAACAAGTTTATGATCAGTATGAGGGTCACAACGATGAAGTCGACCCGGATCTCACAGTTGGGATTTGTGCATCATTGGAGCATCGGTGTATGGTCATTGAAGCGATGAGGCATCGATGACCTAAATGTATATTTATTTCTAACTTAAGAACCCTATCCTAACTTTTTTTTTCTATTTTTAAGTATTTTTGAAGGATTTTTCGCCTAAATTAGGCGTATCATTCGGTACACCATACCATACCGTACTAAGCAAAGCTTGGTACACCGATACGGTACGAAATTTTAATCCTTGGTCACCATCGCCTTCGCCCGTAGTTTCAACTGTCACCACCACCTTTGTCTGCAACTATGTTAATCATGTGATTAGTATTGAAAGAGAAGTAATTAATGGATAATTAACTATGTTAAACATGTGATTAGTGTATTTAATGATGATTTCATCATAATTTGATGTATATTGAATCAAAATTACATATTTAATATTTTTTTATACGTTTCACATATTTATGATAGTAAAATAGGATTAATTATGTTTTAATAAAATTATTTAATACTGCAATTAGTGGTTTTTATCAATATTAGGTCAATTCAACATGTTTATAACTTATTTGATTTAAATTTGATAAGATCATGGCACCAAGGGAACAGCCACATGATAATGCATGAGTTCATGCCCGAAAGATAGATGGGAACCATCATCATTGACAATGTATTTATTGTGATTACATTGGCAAAAGTGGAGGAATAACTCGGGTGAAGATGTATTTGGCCGACGGGTATCCTAATGTTCCAAAATCCAAGAAGGTTCCAATGGAGATCCATAAATTATTTCAAAATAAGCTACAACAAACAAAGGAAGATACATTAAACAAGAAGACAAAAGTTGAGGAAGAATACTGTAGGGCTATGCAGGAACAAGTTTATGATCAGTATGAGGGTCACAACGATGAAGTCGACCCGGATCTCACAGTTGGGATTTGTGCATCATTGGAGCATCGGTGTATGGTCATTGAAGCGATGAGGCATCGATGACCTAAATTAGGCATATCATTCGGTACATCATACCATACCGTACTGAGCAAAGCTTGATACACCGATACGGTACAAAATTTTAATCCTTGGTCACCGTCGCCTTCACCCGAAGTTTCAACCGTCACCGCCACCTTTGTCTGCAACTTCGTTCGACATCACCTTCGTCTGCAGCTTCATCCGTTGCCCTCTCCTTCCCCCCACCTTCCTCCAGAACCGCTAGTTAATTGTCTTCTTAGTACCCTCTTTAGAACTGTTTAGCATTGATTAGAACTATTTAGAACCATATTGATCCACTCTTTAGAACTCTTCAACATTGGTTAGAACAGTTTAGTACCATATTAATCCACTCTTTAGAAATAGTTTAGCATAGGTCCCTTCAGCAGAAACCATATTGTGCCATTTTTTATTTTTATGATCATATTTATCAATCATAATATATATTTTTAAAATTTAATATTCTGGAGAGGGCCTTGGGTGTTTGAGACTTTGGCACCTAGCACTTTTAAAAACACTAGCACTTGTATGTTCCAAATATATGCATACGCACATGCAAATATTATATGCTACTATATTACTATATTTTAACTGATTACATTGTCTTTTCAACATTTAGTAAACATATGCAATGCAAAAAGAAACCTATTACATCCATCTACTTAGAAGTTGATCAATGTATGCCTCTTTATCATATTAATTATTTACAATTATAAAATATAAGAAAAGATCAATAAGCCAAGAAACGTATCAAAATGAGGTAAATAAACTTATTACATGTGATTTTGTATTTCCAAATGTATTGGGTTTGCAGAGTTTGCAGGATACATCTGCTGCCATTAAAACTCGTAGCTAAACAAATTTTATGGACTAAATCCTAGCTAATATTAGTTAATTTATGGCAACCAAAGAAATATGACTTATAAAGGCAACCATACTGGTTAAAAAAAAGAACCAAATCTGCATGTCTTTGTGATAGATACCAGACAAAGACAACATGAATAAAGATGAAAGCAGAAAAAAAGAATTGGTATGATGAGACAAAAGAGCCCAATGGGAACCATAATATGCAATCAGACATTCTTCATACCCTTCAAATTCTGAACCAATATCAGGCAACTTATCTCTGCTGATTTGAGAAAGATAACTTCTTAAAAAAAGCCCACGAACAGGATGCTGAATACCACGGCACATTTCTACAAGGTCTTTAAGAACATCCTTGGCGGGAGCCTCCTTCGATTTGATGTAAACAGATCCTACTGTGCAGAGGAGATACCTGATAAATAAACAATTTAAACTTTATATACAAAAAGAACATGGATGGGAGAAACTCACAAAGATAAACATATTTATTTACATATAAACTGGAGGAAAGAAGAAACAACAGATACTGATTATATTAATGGCTGAGAAATGGAAAATGAAAAAGCATGAGACATTTTTTTGTTCGACTATTATATTAGCAAGTAGTGAACCTCATGGAGAAACTTTGGAACTTCAGTCGACCTAAGTCATCCATCGATGATGGTTCAAATAGATTGGAACACACATGTTAGATATTCAAAATGATCAGTTGATATTATTGCTTATGACAGCCTCAAGATTATGCAGAAACCTGCTTTTTGATAAATGCCTGGACCAAGGATTTTCAATATCTTTCTATAATGACATGGTATGTGTTGATGGTACATCCCTGTGTCGGTTGGCATAGACCAAAGATTGGCCTAGTCATACATCAGCACCTCCAATACAGGTGAGCATAATGCTTGTTGCTGACTTTCTATTACAGAACATCCTAGCCCATGTGAATGTGCTGACCAGCATGGCAGTCTATGCTCTAGATGAAATTACGTCAAAGACTCATGCAAAGAAGAATACCATAGGGCTTATCAATAAGTTCTTTATATTCATACTTGATATGCCATGTGTCATATGTCACATACAAATCTTCAACCAAGTTATGTGACTGCTCTACTTGCTAACATTATCAACTTCTTGATCAAGTCTAATGGTACAGAAGTAGAAGTTGCTATAATTATCCAGTTCTTTGCCATGTTTTGTGCCTAGAAGTAGAATATAAGGATTTCATATCTAATTTTTTTTTAAAACATTGATCGACTGAAATCATTGATATATTTTAAGGTGAAGTCACTATATTATCATGGAAATCAATAACAGAACCTCAGGCCAAACAACCATCACTGATAAGACTGGCAGCCAAGGGAATAATGGCCAACCATAACAGGTTACATCCATCAACCTAGACGTTTAAGTCAACTTATTTTTATAGTTGGTTCAGGAAACTGATAGATATAGTGGTTCTAAGTTATTTTTTGAGTCCAATGAATTAGAGCAAGATTGTTTCAATTTTCAAAAATCTCTAGGCATGACATATAAATCATGAAAAATAAATGTTTTAACTTCTTTTTTGGAAAAAAAAAATACCAGTTAAAGTTTTGTCTTTATCTAATTCAAACTAAAAGTGGATGGCAAACTTACATATCAACAAATACAACATGTTTTGGGGAGAAGGAGAAAAGATGTAGACTGGTGCTAAAATGACTGTTTCGGGCTCAAATAGGTCATAATACATAAGTGACAAAGGAACAATTTTAAATGGTCAATTCAACTTAGATTGTAGAATACATGCTCCGTAAAGTAACTAAAATGTAATTTCTGGAAGTGAATGATGTACTGAAATTAAGTTTAAATTAAAGTGATTTGTATAGGCAAAAGAGACGTAAGTTCCAGACATTACTTTTATGGGGATTGCCATATGATCCATCCTTTCAAAATCTTAGTTCCATTCAATGAAGCAGTTGAAATGTTATCACTGCAACATGACCTAGGAAGGCGGGCATTAGAAGCCCTCTGTAGAGAGATAAGGGATTAATAGCTCTACTTTGTATATGTATACGAATTAATCGTAGGATAACTTTTCCAGAGGCAAGACTTCAGATTAGCAAAGGTGCTGCTCTTGTTGATGCTTTTGCAGTCACATATGCAGATAAACTGAAACTCCAATGGTTTTGAATAGCAAATAAAGTTTCTTTTTCTGTTACCTAAATGAATTCAATAGAAATATCCATGAGAAGATTACCCAAAACACATAGAGGCCAAGAGTGTAATAGCAATATCAGGTCGACACCAAAGTTTGGACTGTTAACAATTTCTCAAAATGCAAAGCAAGCTAACAATTTCCAGAATCATTAGGTGATGGCAATGTAGCTATGGCTTATCATGCCTGATCAGTTATATTTTATAGATGAACAAGGTGACACAATTGTTCATAGTTGAGGTCACTTTCGAAGTATTAAATATTAAAGTTCTGTTCAACAAACTAGATGGTAATTAATCATCCCAAATATAATGTGCACTATAAAGAATGAATTCTTCCTACAAAGTCATTTTTGGCAGACGATGCAGAGCAGAACAGCTACAACATTGACTCAAATGAAACAAGAATATTCAGGTCCAAATATAAAAGCAAATGCATGCACCTTCGTTTTCAGCTAGAAAATTCCAATTTAGAAATAGATCATAAGCTAGTGACTCGGCAAACCATTAAATTCAACATTCAATTTTGTGAATGAATGAAACGGAGATGGAGTGATAAGCCTTTACAGCCTGGGCAAGATATTAGCTGCATGCTGCACGAGCTCGTACAGATCAGTCACTGAGTAGGTGCCCCGCCTTGTCTCCTCCACGAAGAACATCTCCACCTTCCTCAACTCATCAAAGGCCCTCATATCTTCCCCATCCCCAGCCCACAAATCACGTTAAGAAAAAAAATAAAAATAAAAAACTTTCAGGTACTTCAGAGGAAGAAAACAATAATCTCCGTTGACATACATAATTCGTAGTACTTGTGCGGCGAGAGACTAGAAGTCCGCAACTCCGAGAGCATCTGCCCAGCGTACCTGAGCGCATCCTTCAGATTATTGGAATCCTACGAAGGAAAAACATCAAAAGAATCCAGACATCAGCATCCGAACAAGAAGCCCCGTCGGCTAGGGCCTGTTAGGGTTTGCGATCGAGACCAAAGCACGGTGCATGTAGAATGCGTTGTGCTGGAGGCGGCCTATGCCGTCGGCCAGGCACTTCTCCTCGTCCGCCGCGGCCGCGTCCGGCACCATCGTCGTCGCGCCGCCCGGATCTCCTCCGACGATTTCTCCGCCGCTGCGACGATCGCTCCTCTCTCTCTCTCTCTCTCCTCTTTTCGCCCGCAGGTCGCAAATATTTCGATCTGATTGACAACGACACTTTAAACCGGCTGAGCGGTGGGTTGGACCGTCCGTTAGAAGCCGCGTCCGGCGATCGCAGAAGAAGGATACCTTGACACGTGTACAGTTGATGTGATCCGACGGTAGAGCTGAGATGAAGACTGCTCTTGTATCGCACCCATTTTTTTCGCCGTGCCGTCCGGCACAAATGGTTTCTTTTTTTTCCATTAATTCCCTCCCGATATATGATATTATTACCATCGATACTCCTCAGAAACAGTTAATGCTTTGTTTGTTTGGTTATCGATAAGCTTATCGATAAAAATATATCATATTTTCACAATTTAAGCCCTTGCAAAATAATAAGGGCGCGACAATGTGCTCGATGCGGTTTTAGATAGAATTATCTTTGTCCAATCAAGTCACATATAATATTTTTTTTATTTTTTTTCAAAATTTTAAAATCACATATCATACTTACAAGTGAATGAATGGAACACAATAAATTTTGTTCAAAATATAAATTTTGTTCAGGTGCATGAACATCGCTAATAGGTTGTCTCCATTGTTATCACCATCCATTAAGGGTGTTGAGACCTACAGTGAGTTTTGTACCAAACTTGATAATTTCTTTCTCTTTTTAAAGTTTTTTTAAAATATTTTAAGATTCTTAAAGTCATTATCGAAAGAGGATAAAGAATTCTAATACGAAAAGTTCTCGTAAAAAATAAAATATAAAAATTATGATTTGGTTCTTTTATAAATACCTCATATATGAAAAACAAGATGTGATGGGTACTTTGGGTACTCTTAAGATTTTATATGTGGTATATGCTATATAGGGTCCTAGAGTTTGATAAGAGAAAAGATTAAATTTTTAAGAATTTATGTGAGAGATATGTAAAGGAATTGTGTATGAGTGGGATAATTCAATAGTTATATAATTATCTCATATGATGAAGAATGTAATTTTCTTCATGCAAGTAGACAACAGTTATCCAACTATATTTATATCTTATATATTATATATTATTATTTTATTTATTGATCTCTATTTTTTATTTTAATTTTTTTTCTCCCATCCCATCTCTGGAGACTAGGTTATCAGTATATATTTACATTCCGTAGCCTATGCTTTTACCATGGGCACCGTCGTTACTTTCATTTCCTTCCCACACACCACCCTTCGCATGATCCAACCCACGATCCCACTCTGGTTGCTATAAGTAATGCACTCACCAATAACAGCATGTCTTATGTAACCTATTTAGCTATCTTACTAATAATATAGGATGATTTATTTGAACTGTGAATCTCGTTGGAGATATATTTTTGGAGCATCCACTGTTAACAACATTGAAGATCTATTTAATAAGAATATGTTTGATTCATATGGGATTCGGGTTTGAATATCACCCCTCGAACATAAAGTTTTAATTGAGAAGAAAGATGTATATAAATAAGTATAAATTTTTTAAAAAAATTTATATTACTTGTAATTAAGTGCTTATAATAAGGGGGCAAACAATCAAATAAAGAGCATTAAAAGACTCAAATAAAAATGTTAAAATACATATTATCTTTGGACATTATCTTAGTGCTATCGATGGTGTTAGGGGTATTAAATATGACGTGACACCTGGTCCTGGTCGTACATCCGGATGACGTCATCGCCCCTCCTGCGCTCCTACGATTTGATCGCCCGACGTCGTTTCTCCTCTGCTTCGCCCCAACTACCCGCCAAGTTGACCACGGCACCGGCCTGCGAGGTCAGGTCCGTACCCCACCCGCAGACGTGACCGGAAGCATGCCATCCGTCCGATCTATTTAAGCCGAATGGGTAAGACAGGCAAGGGGGGGGGAGAAAAACATTCAGGTGGAGAGGAACGAGACTGAGGAGGAGAAGAAGGAGGAGAAGGAGGAGGAGGGGAAGAAGACTATCTTAGCCACTCTCCCCCTCGCTACATAGTAGCAGCCACTCTCCCCCTCGCTGCATGGCGCCCGAAAGCTCCCATCGCATGGCGGCGGCCGAGCTCCTCGCATGGCGCACCAGAGCTCCCACGCATGGCGGCCGCAGGCTCCTCGGCTGCATGGCGGACACCGAGCTCCCATCGCCGCATGGCGGCACCGAGCTCCTCGTTGCATGGCAAAGACCGAGCTCCCATCACGCATGGCAGCCGAGCTCCTCATTGCATGGCGTGGCCGAGCTCCTCACCGCATGGCAAAGCACTGAGCTCCATCGTTGCATGATGCACTGAGCTCCCATCGCTGCATGCCACGCAGCTCCCATCGTTGCATGGCAGAACCGAGTTTCCATCGCGGAGAGGTGTAGCATTGACCTCGAGACCTCGACAGCCAAAGGATCTCTCTCTCTATCTCTCTCTCTCTATGAAACACTCTACTCACTCCCATCCGACACTGACTTAAGCATTGGAGGGGTCGGGATGAAACCCAGACATGTGTGCGAGGCAGGGGGCATGCGTGGTGGCCACGGATGAAGGAACCGGCCCGCCGAAGCGGATGATCGGCTTCTCCCGACCCAACGTCGGCTTCTGCCGAGATCGATGAGGCGACCCTGCGCGTTCGGACCGAACCCGGCGCGGCGGCCCCGAGGCCACGGCAAAAGTTGTTTCCCATAGATTGGCGCTAGAAGGAGGGCCCGTTGTCGCAAGGTCGGCCCCATCGATCTCAAAGCCCGAAAGCTACACGTGCTCGGCCACCATATCATCGCCGCTGCTTGGTAGCGGTTGCACCAAGCGGTACTCGGCGTGGCTTGAGTGCCCTTCGGCGGCAGCCAAGTGCGCTCGTGTGGCGAGTGCCGCTCGGCGGAAGCCCGAGCTGCGATGCTCGGCGGCGCGCGCTGCGTGCCGCCTCACGCAGCCCGCTCGGCCAAATCGAGCAGTGTGCTACTCGTGGCCGAGCTGCGATGCTCGGCAACACATCGCTGCGTCGCTGTCGCACGCAGCCGCTCGGCCAAATCTGAGCCCGAGTGTGCTGCTCGGCAGCGGAAGCCCGAGCTGCGATGCTCGGCAACGCAATGCTGCATCGCAGCCTCATGCAGTCGCTCGGCCAAATCTGAGCCCGAGTGTGCTGCTCGGCCAAAGCCCGAGCTACGATGCTCGGCAACACATCGCTGCGTCGCTGCCTCACCCAGCCGCCAAATCGAGCCCGAGTGTCTGCTTTCGGCGTAGCCCGAGCTGCGATGCTCGGCAACGCACGCATCGCAGCCTCATGCATGCTCGGCCCATCCGAGCTGGCGCTCGGCGGCCGGCGAGCTACGTGCTCGGCCACCATGTCATCGCCGCTGCATGGTAGCGTTACCTGCGGTGCTTAGCGTAGCTCGAGTGCCCGCTTCGGCGTGAAGCGAGCCGCGATGCTCGGCGACACAACGCTGTATCGTAGCCTCACGCAGCCGCTCGGCCAAATCTGAGCCCGAGTGTGCTGCTCGGCAGCGGAAGCCCGAGCTGCGATGCTCGGCAACGCAACGCTGCATCGCAGCCTCATGCAGCTGCTCAGCCCATCCCGAGCTGCGACGCTCGGCAGCCGAAGCCCGAGCTACAGTGCTCGGCCACCATGTCATCGCTTCGCTGCATGGTAGCGGTTACGCAAGCGGTGTTCGGCGCCGGCCCAGTGCCGCTCGATCGCGGCGAGTGCCGCTCGGCAGCGGAAGCCCGAGCTGCGATGCTCGGCAACACATCGCTGCGTCGCTGCCTCAAACAGCCGCTCGGCCAAATCTGGCTCGAGTGCGCCTGCTCGGCAGCGGAAGCCCGAGCTGCGATGCTCGGCAACGCAACGCTTCATCGTTGCCTCACGCAGCAGCTCGGCCAAATCTGAGCCCGAGTGCGCTGCTTGGCAACACATCGCTGCGTCGCTGCCTCACGCAGCCGCTCGGCCAAATCTGAGCCCGAGTGTGCTGCTCGGCAGCGGAAGCCCGAGCTGCGATGCTCGGCAACACATCGCTGCGTCGCTGCCTCACGCAGCCGCTCGGCCAAATCTGAGCCCGAGTGTGCTGCTCGGCAGCGGAAGCCCGAGCTGCGATGCTCGGCAACGCAACGCTGCGTCGCTGCCTCACGCAGCCGCTCGGCCAAATCTGAGCCCGAGTGTGCTGCTCGATAGCGGAAGCCCGAGCTACGATGCTCGGCAACACATCGCTGCGTCGCTGCCTCACGCTGCCGCTCGGCCAAATCTGAGCCCGAGTGTGCTGCTCGTGTGAAGCCCGAGCCGATGCTCGACAAGCGTAATGCCGCGTCGCTGCCTCACGCAATCGCCGCCAAATTTGAGCCCAGTGTGCTGCTCGGCGTGAAGCCCGAGCTGCGATGCTCGGCAACACATCGCTGCGTCGCTGCCTCACGCAGTCGCTCGGCCAAATCTGAGCCCGAGTGCGCTGCTCGGCAGCGGAAGCCCGAGCTGCGAAGCTCGGCAACGCCGCTACGTCCGCGCTCACGCAGCCGCTCGGCCAAATCGAGCCAGGTGTGCTGCTCGGCAGCGAAGCCCGAGCTGCGATGCTCGCAACGCAACGCTTCGTCGCAGCCTCATGCGATCGCTCGGCCAAATCGAGCCCGAGTCGCTGCCGGCCGAGCCCGAGTACGTCTCGCGCGGCTGCTGAGCATGTACCGTGACCATCGACCACCCGAGTATGTCGCTGCGCAGCCGGCCTGCCTGAGCATGTACCGTGACCATCGACCACCCGAGTATGTCGCTGCGCAGCTTGCCCGCCTGAGAGCATACCTCGACCGTCGACCGTCTAAGTACGTCTCTGCGCAGCCGGCCTGCCTGAGCATGTACCGCGACCATCGACCACCCGAGTATATCGCTGCGCAGCTTGCCCGCCTGAGAGCATACCTCGACCGGCCGACCGCCCGAAATGCGTCTGCCGCCACGGCTGCTGAGCATGTACGCGCTGTCGATCGTCCGAAGTCGTCTGCGCAGCCTTGCCCGCTGGCGCATACCTCGGCCGTCGATCGTCCGAAATGCGTCTGCGCCCGGCACTGCTGCGAGCATGTACCGCGACCGTCGACCACCCGAGTTTGTCTCTGCGTAGCTTGCCCGCCTGAGCGCATACCTCGACCGTCGATCATCCGAATACGTCTCTGCGCAGCCTACCTGCCTGAGCATGCACCGCGACCGACGACCACCGGTTTTCCAGGTCTTGAGCGGCGGCTCGACCACTGGTCTTCTGGGTCTTGTGCGGGCCTCGACCCCTCATTACCGAACGGTGGTTCGGCCAACAGGGTGTTGAGTGGCGCCTCGACCTCTTATCCCGAACGGCGGTTCGGTTATCATGGTCTTGAGCGGCGGCTCGACCCCTCATCCCGAACGACGGTTCGGATGTTATGTTTTCAAGGTCTTGTGCGGGCCTCGACCCCTTACTACCGGACAGCGGTTCGGCAACGGGGGATTGAGTGTCGCCTCGATCCGTTATCCCGAATGGCGGTTCGAATATTATAGTTTACATGGTCTTGAGGTTCCTCGACCATCGGTTTTCTTGGTCTTGAAGTTCCTCGATCCTTTATCCCGAACGGCGGTTCGGATATTATAGTTTACATGGTCTTGAGGTTCCTCGACCATCGGTCTTCTAGGTCTTGAGGTTCCTCGACCCCTTATCCCGAACAGTGGTTTGGTTACATGAATTTTGGCGGGTCTCAACCGCCGGTTTCCTATGTCATGGCGGCGGCTCGACCCCTTATCCGATCGGCAATTCGGTCATTATATTCTCGGGCGGCGTGGACTCGTCTACGGCACAATGATTCAGCCAAGTTGTATTCTGACGGCGAGAACCTCCGCGAGATCTCGATCGGCGTTCGATAGCAACCGGAGTTTCTCGAGCACCACCCCCAACCCTCGAAAGGCCGGCCGCGAGTGGCTTTTGAGGGGGTAATGTTAGGGGTATTAAATATGGCGTGACACTGGTCACAGTCGTACCGGATAGCGTCATCGCCCCTCTGCGCTCCTACGATTTGATCGCGGCGTCATTTCTCCTGCTGCTTAGCCCCAACTACCCGCCAATGATTGACCACGGCACCGGCTGCGAGTCGGTCGTACCCACCGTGTAGGCGTGGCGGAAGCATGCCATCGTCCGTCTATTTAAGCCAGAATGGGTAAGGCAGGCAAGGGAGAAAAACATTGGTGGAGAGAGCGAGGCGAGGAGGAGAAGAAGGAGGAGAAGGAGGAGAAGGAGGAGAAGGAGGAGGAGGAAGAAGACTCTCTTAGCCACTCTCCCTTCAACTGCATAGTAGCGACCACTCTCCCCTGTTGCATGCGCGGCGCACCAGGAGCTCCCACGTGCATGGCGGACACCGAGGCTCCCATCGGCGCATGGCGGCGGAAAGCTCCTCGCTGCATGGCGCACCAGAGCTCCCACGCTGCATGGCAGCACCGAGCTCCCATCGCGCATGGCGGCCGGAGCTCCCTCGCATGCAGACACCCGACTCCCACGCGTGCATGGCGGCCCAGAGAGCTCCCCATCGCGCATGCGGCGGTAGGCTCCTCGGCGCATGGCGCGACCAGCTCCCACGCTGCATGGCGGCGTAAGCTCCTCGCTGCATGGCGGCACCGAGCTCCCATCGCTGCATGGCGTGTGAGCTCCTCGTTGCATGGCGGCGGCCAGGCTCCCTCGTTGCATGGCGGCGGTAGGCTCCTCATTGCATGGCGACACCCGAGCTCCCATCGCTGCATGGCGCAGCGGCCGAGCTCCTGTTTGCATGGTAGTGGCCGAGCTCCCTCACCGCATGGCAGCACGAGCTCCCATCGCCATGCATGGCGCACAGAGCTCCCCCCATCGTTGCATGGTAGAACCGAGTTTCCATCGCGGAGGCGCGGCATTGACCTCGAGACCTCGGCGTGGATCTCTTTCTCTACCTCTCTCTCTCTAAACACTCTACTCACTCCCATCCGACACGACTTAAGCATCGGAGGGTCGGGATGGGAAACCCCGACCACGTGTGCGAGAACCGAGGGTATCTGGTAGCCACCAAATGAAGGAACCAGCCCTGGCCGAGCGGATGATCAGCTTCTCCCGACCCAACGTCGGCTTCCTGCCCGGAGATCGATGAGGCGACCCCTGCGCATTCAGACCCGAACCCAGCCGCGACGGCCCCGAGGCCACGGCAAAAAGTTGTTTCCCATAACAGATGGAAAGAACTTCTTATCGATTTTAGTCTTCTCCTATCATTTATTATTAGAATCTCCTCCTCAGATTTAGACAGTGAACAGACTTAAAAGCTTTTTTTGAATAGTTGGATGAAGCTTCGATGAAGGGCTTCGCTTATTAAAACTTAAGGAAGAAGGGGATAGCAGGAAGAATTTGATGACACCTTATGGAACTTTTTTTTTTTTTGGCTCTCAGTGAGGTAAGAACTCTATTGTTAGTGCCCGTAGGCTACTCGCCCATGGGTGCTGCCTACAGTGTGTGCCTGCGAGCGTCACTTGTAACATACATGCGACCTACCGACGGGTCCCTTAGCCGTAGTCGTTGTCGCTGCAAGCAACCTTCGATCGCTATACGAGCGTAACAAGGGTAACAACAATTGCTACTCTTTCTCACCTTTTACATCAATAATTTTGATGATAAAAGCTTTTCTAAAACACAACACACAAAATTAAAATCTAATATTCGCAAGAACAATCTGACTTTGATACTATTGTTGGGAAATCTAGGAACGACATCACATGTGCAGTGGAAGAACCAAAAATAAAAATCTTAGATTTTCATGAAAATGTTTCGTCGTCATGCGAAGAATAGTATGTAAAAATCTACAAAATCGAAAACTACATTTATAAGAAAAATAGTACCTAGGGAGATGATATATCCTTAAATTCCTATAGATCCGTGGAGGCGAATGAAGGAGATCAAGCATCCTCCTCTTTAGTAGTGATCCACATGACAGGGACTGCGAAGATGCTACTCACTAGGGAGAGTAGAATATGAGGTGGCTATTAGGAAACCCTAGCCTATAAACCTTTAGTTCTCTTCTATAATGGATCATACACTATTGGGTATTGGATCTTCATCAAATTACCCAAGCATCTTAGATTAATAAGTCTCTAGCCAATAATCTTTTATTAGCTCTTATTGGATCTCATCCATGTGATCTAATAATTCAGGGGCTTATTGGATATCCAATAAGATAGGGGTTCCAACGGATATCTCATATCCGAACCTCTACTCGTCACAATACCTACCATATGTATGTGACCCTCTAGGCCCAATATTAAGCTGGCCATGAGTCATATCTGTCAGAACTCCTTTTGACTTGGTGAATTATTATCTCCATAATAATTCACTCGACTTATCGACTACGAACGTACTAGGCTCCTACACTACAGTTCCTAGATGATGCAGGGGAATCTAATCCTTTAGACTTATCTATCCTTAGTTTCTATGTGCCTGTAGTCCCTTATCCATCTAATATCCCAGAGATCGTATATCGGGTATGGTGCTGTAAGGCCCATACAGTTTCCACTCAAATCTCGCTCTAATCAAATTCTCCTAAAGAACTCTTTCTCTCTCAATCCGAATGACCTTGGTAAGGGATTTGCCTGAGCAAGAACACATAAGATATTCCTCTCATGATACTGAGAGTAGATGATCTTTTATTGACACTCAATTACCTTTGTAAGGTTGGCTATTATTCTTGAGAATCGATTGTACTAGATCTGAAACTTCTAAACCTATAAGTTTGGCATCAAAGAATGGAGTACTCATACAAGGCATCTTTGGTGTTTCAAGTCGAAGGACTAAACACACAATTGAGATTACGGAATCACTATCTAACGTTAAGTATTATTAACCATCTAACATTCCGTAAGTGGATCAATTAGTGAACTCATTCTCCAATGAGCACTTGCACTATATCTTTAGTGTCCCTATATGAGTAGCTCTAAGACCAGCCACCTCTATTATATAGATGAGTATACAGTACACTAGTTCGTACGATTATCTCGATGTCCCTCTCGAGTAACCTATGATTAGGTTTATTTAAAGTTTATGTTTAAAAGCGAATCTATCTTATTATTATGATCTTATCACGATCTAATTCCCATTGCATAGATCCAATGACATCATAATATACATTTAGATAATGTGAGAAAATACTAGTAATCATAAGTAAAGAGATTGATGTAGTATATTACATATGTCATCACTCACGTGATTAGCTCATAGAGTACCTATAACTAACAAGAGTTGTATTGCTCTTGCTTTGTCGTTACCCTAGTCAACTTAAGGGCTACCCTAATCCTAATTTTATTAGAATTGAAATTGAGTTAAGTAGACTTGAATCTAGTCTTGAGTTGGACAAAGGCTCCCTAGAGCCTTGGCTTGAGTTCGGCTAAGTTGTGAGGCTTTTAAGGCTCAGTTGGGGTTGATGAGCTTGATCATGATTATGGCTCCTCTAATTATGCAATTTGCCTCCTATTGAATCTCACTTCAAAGTTAAATTTTTTTTTTTCTTTAGTAGCTTCTTCATAGAACTATCTTGTTACAGTTGGTATTTGCCCCTTGCGTTTAATCCAGAAAACAACTTTGATGCCTTGTCAAGTGGTAGTTGATTTTCTCTCAATGATAGTGTCTTCTTCAAGGAACTTTTCTTGGCTGGTTACCAACTCTTCAATTGATGACAACATCTCATTCGTTTCATTGTCTAGCATCGAAGGCTCGATATTTATAATCAAGTATATCTCCATATAACGTGGCAACTCGAGTTGACATATATTATCTCTAATCTGCTTCAAGATTTTAAATGATCCATATAGCAATAACTATAGCTTCTTTCCTCCTTCATGGAATCGTTCTTTGATACAAAGTTGATCATGTTGTTCTTTATACTTTTGTTGGCTTTGTTGGAGTTGCCTCCCAACCTTGTAGATATTCTCTAGAAATTTGTGGGCTTGTTATATTCCATTTCTTTTGTTGGAGAGAGATGACTCTTGAATCAATCATAAACTATAAATCAAAATATCTTTGGATTACATAATCCAAGCATACCTTGAATGGTGATTTGTTGGTGAAACTATACACCACCTAATTGAAAGCAAATTAAAGGTATGGTAGATTTTCACTCCATGTTTTTGGATGTTAAGAGTTATATCCTCGAAAGAGATGAACCATAGTATAGTTCAATGCTACAATTTGATCATTAATTTACAAATTGAAGGATGTGCTCTTTTTCAATTTGGTGTCTATCGTAGTCCAAAGTTTTACTCTGAAAGACGTTCAAGAAACACCCATCATGATCGAATAATGAAACTCAAAAGGTTAAAGTATTCCCACACATGTTAAAATAATAATTAGGTTACTCTTTCAGTGATTATCTTTTCATAAGACATGAGTAACACTATCTTGAGAACCTATTGACCCTAGAAAGAGGGTTGTGTCCCTATCTTGTCATAGATGAGTAATAGAATGTACAACCCCAATTTTCAATTACTCGACTTTGAAGTGCTGTAAAGTACATGTCCCCAAACAAATTAAGTTGTCTTATTGCTTCGAGGCTAATAAACATATAGTTGTAGGTTTATCAAAGTCTTATTCACACCAAAGTATTTTGTGACTCTTAACGAGTGTACTTTTTATTAGGGATCGAGCGACACTAAGGGGGGTGGTGGGTGAATTAGTGCAGCGGTAAAGAACGATAAACTTTCAGCAATTTAAATCAACTTCGAAAACTTCGTACGATAGAAATCAACGTTTCATTTGAAACCATTTTGATTGTGTTTTAACTTTAAAGTATACATAAGAAAATAAGGAGGAAGTAGAATAAGTAAGGCAGCAAAGTAAAGATGATTTGCAGTATAGTAAGTTGCAAGAAAGTAAATGAAAACCGATTTATATTGGTTCAGTCATCCGACCTACATTCACTCCCAATTCCTCTTCACTTGAGACCATCGGCTTTCCACTAAGTATCCTCCTTCCAATGGGCGAGGATGAACTCCCTCACAGCACCTCTCCTTTTGACGGGCTTAGGAAATAACCCTTACAAGCACTCTCTTAGATTAAAACACTCTTAAGACTTAGAGGAAATATTTGACACACTTTCAAGAGAGTTTCTCCCTTCTTTTTTTTTTCAGTTCTAAACCTCCTCTAAACTCTGAATGAGTGGGTTATTTATAAGTCTTAAAGTGATTCAAATTTGGAGCCCAAACTTGGAGCTAAAATTTGAACCATTTTGAATTTCCCAGTGTTGGTAGTACTGGGCGGTGCCACCGCCCAAGGCAACGGTACTACCGCCGCTGCACATAAGTGCTGGGTGATACTACCGCCCTAGGTTGGGAGGTACCACTGCTCAGCACTCGGCCTCTGGGCGGTATCACCGCCTAGGTCATTTTCAGCATAATGGTTTCGGTCGAAAACTCGACCGAAACATGTCCAAATGAAGTCCGAATTGGCCCAAATTTGGTTTATAGGATTAACACCTAATCATAAACCAAATTATATGCTAAATATGAATTTTAAAGATATTTTTAAAACTATTACAAAGTCCACAAGATAAGACTTCTTTCGGCGAACTTCCGACGGTCTTTCGATGAACCCTCAAAAACCATTCTGCGGACTTCCGGCAAGCTCCCGGACTTCATGATGATTTTAGCGAGTTCCAACGAGCTTCATTGGCAAGCTCTACGAACTTCCGACAAACCTTTCGGCGAACTTCCGACAAACCCTTTGGCAAGCTCTCTACTCGTTCTCGATCGGTTCTGGCAATCCTCCCAATGAATCTTCGGACTCCCATCAAACTCTTGAACTCCCAACGATCCATCCCACTTGACTTCCGACACTTTGTTTCGCTTTATGTCTTTATCGTCATCATAGTTAATCCTGCACACACACAAACAAACACTCTACTTCGATCTAGACAATTATTACAACGTGAATTGACATTCAGTTGCTCGGCATGTCATTGGTCGGCGCTTCATCCGATTCTTCGGCACATCGTCCTCTCTTGCGGCTTATTGCCCAATCGACGGTTGACCTCCGCAACCTTGATATCCATAGCGTAACTTCGCTCTCCTTGGCCCGATGCCCGACGTCCGAAGCCTTCTGTCGATTGTCGATCGAACCTCTGGCTCGACATCCAATATCCTGACGTGATCACTTCCGGCATAACATCAATTCCTCCAACGTCAACTGTCTAATCCTGATCGATAGTAGACCTGCGTAACTCAACACGCAGTTAGATCATAAAACACAATCAATTAGTTTCATCATTAAAATCAAAGATTCAACAATCTCCCCCTTTTTGATGATGACAACTAATTGATGACTAACGGAGTTAACCATAACTCCTTGAAGTTTAATCAAACTCCCCTTATCAATATGACATTGATAGAAACACTTGGATTATCCTAAATCCAAGCAACATTCATCACAGAATACGAGAATTATCAAACCATCATGCAAATATATAAAATATTCAATACAATGCATGAAGTCATCAATCTACTTCTCCCCCTTTGTCAACAACAAAAAGGAGAAGTAATCATCATAGTTAGTTTTCAGGGATATGTAAATTTTACAATCACACTAGCTATTAATTACATCATACAACATTTAAGTATACAATCATGGCAAGATTTTTAAATATGTCCAAGCATAGCAATTTAACACTTGTGTCTTGTGCAAGTCTGCACTTTGCTTAAATTTGCAAGATTGCAATTTTTGATATTTTAAGATAGCAAGTTCTTTTCCTCTTTTGTAGGCAAGCAAGATAGCAATTTTCTTCCTCTTGAATGAGTTAGCAAATTTTTCATGCAAACTAGCAATAAGCTTTCTTCCCCTTTATCAATGTCAAAAAGAAAGGGAGGATCAAATATGATGATATAAATTTTTCACATAAGTTTGCATAAAAAAAAATTAATCTTCAAATCATGATACAAATATATCAATATAATGGATCAAGTCATGATTACAAGTGCTAACATATTTTCTTTTCATTCATTTTTAGGCCATGATAAAAGAATAAATCAATGATTCAATCATTAAGCACATTTCTTTTTCATCAAATTTTCAATTACCAACATTCAAGTCATGAATATTAATTCAACAAGCTAGCCCCCCCTTTGTCATCGTCAAATAGAAGTGGAGGACTCAATTACTAAAAAATTTCAAGCTATATAAAGAAATCATGTCATGATATCAAGAAATATTTAAGAAAGACATGATTCATTTGATAAATTCTTTTAATAGCGTAAAAGAATTATACAATCAAGGATCATGATAAAAATATATCAAAATCATAGATCAAGTCATGATTCATGATTCATCATAAAGAAAATTAATTTATATCAAATATTCAATTTGCCACACAAGGCAAAGAAATCATGTCACTTCTAGGATATAATATCAAGGCTCAAGAAGAACATGATTCATTTGAAAAGATATAGCATAAAGAGCATCTTAATTCATGCATAAGATTTTTCATCAAGATCACATTTCATAAAAATTCAAGTATTAAATTCCGAGAAATCAAAAGACAAGATACAAATGATCTTGATTTATAAAGAACTTCAAGTTATAATTTGCAAGATCATAATTTCACTAAAGTATTTTCTTTAGCAAAGAATCACATGAGCACTTGATTGTTGCATAAGCAATTTTATTGCATCATGATTTATAAAACTTTACAACATGAATCATATGAGGTAAAATAGCAATAATATCAATCATGATTCATTGGATAGCAAATAGTAAAGAGAACAATTTGTTTCATGCATCTTGATTCACACAAGTCAAGTTATGATTCCAAGTATTTAAGAGATGAATCAAGAATCTTTAACAAGTCTTATTCAAATTCATAAAAGATATCAAGAACAACAAAATTTCTCTTACATCAATATTCAAACCATGACAAGTGATATATCAAACGTTTGCATTAATATTTCAATCATCAAAGGACATTTTCTCAAGTTGAGTATCGAAAAGTCAAGAGAAAATAATTTATGATTCATTTACATTTTTCTTCAATAACATGGGAGAATCATAAAAGAGTATGGAGCAAGAGATCTTGAAGAACTCAAGTTATCAAGATCATGATATAGATAAGACTCATTCTAGTTCAAATCATCAACTCCGAACTCATAAACAAATCATCAAAATCACTTTCATAATTTACGAGATTCATAAGATATTATAAAATCATTAATCTCAATAATATAGTAAATATAATTTCTTTATGTTTCATCATATAAGTATGTCTTTTGCCTTTATATGCCAAATCAAAATATTCAAAACCGAAAGACAAACTTCATTATAAAAATTGTCAAGACAACAATATAACACATGAGATTTAATTTATCATGATAATGTGTTTCATTTTGTTTCAAACAAGTGTGCTCATGTTTCTAAGGATGAGTATTAACTTTAAGACCAAAACATGAGTTTGTCATCAAGATATAACACCTTTAAATTCTCATCATAAAATCATTAAGCATGACAATAAACTTTTAATATTTTCATTTCATCATTATCAATGATGATTTCATAAGGTATGTTCAAATATTTATACGAAATTATCATTATCAATGATCAATGATTACCATCATTGTATAAATTCAAAATATAAGTTTGTCATTAAACCCATTAACATCATATGCATTAAAAATATTTCATACGAAAATTTTATTAAGAGCAATGGAGATGGTTTATATGTAAGCATGCTCTTGTCATTTTCTACTAGATTCATGTATCATTGTATAGATCCGAAAAGTAAGTTTCAAGAGAAATTATTTAAATCAAATACATGATACACTCATTTATTTTTAAATATTTTTATCATGTTTATTTTTATGAGATTCACAAGATTGGTAAAATGAATTCATTAATCTCAATAGGATAGAAAATGCATCTCCATTTCATGTAATTGTTTTCATGTGAGCATATTCAAATCTTTTTATGAAAACATGTATCAACAAGATATAAGTTTAGTCATAAACTCGTCAAGACCAAACACATCAAAAATAAAACATCATGATAATACATTTCAATTTTTATGTGTTTTATTTTATGTGGTTGATCTCATATAAGCATGTTCACATTTTCACACAAAAGCCAAACATCATATAAATTTGAAATTATCATCAAAATCTTTCATTCCAAAAATTTGTTAGGAGTAAAGTACATTGATTAGATGTAAGCATGCCCAATTCTTTTGTATAAATGATATGTATCAAGTTTAAAACTGAAAAATAGATTTCATAACATAAATCAATAAGATACATATGATTTCATATTTTCATTATGTTATTATGAAAAGCAATACGGAATTCATCAAGATAAATATTCATTGGATTTAATCTTATTAGGTGTACAAACATGGGATGCAATTATCATGATATTTGTTTTTATGTCAAAAACATACATCAAGATTGAAATCAAAAACCGATATGAAAGTCATAAACATACATTCAGTTTATCATGACAAATAATTTTTATATCAAAAACTTACATCTTATTTAAAACTAAAAGCAATATCATGAATTCATCATGATCATATACTTTCCTTTTTGTGTTTCATTTGTTTCATATGAGTATACATCATCTAAAAATTTCATCATAAAAACGTTTAAGAGCCATTAATCCAAGATAGAGATTTTCAAATCATAAGCATGATACTATAAAATTATCATCAAAACATTTTTAAGAATAACGTATATTTGATGTACAATCATTATTACAAATCATTCAATCATCATTCATAATGTTGCATACACCATTCAAAAATTTACTTTTCAAAAATACTAGAAAGAAAAGCATGATATAACTTTTTAAAATATTTTTTTTTAATTTCTAAAAACATAAGAAAAGCATAAAAAAATTCCTACTACCTAAGTTAAGTATTCATGGAAAGCATCATGTAATTTCAAAATAATTCAAGGGAGTTAAGTTACTTACCTTGTAGTCGAAGTCTGTTAAATCTCAATTCGTCGTTTCATCATTTGATTCTTCTTTGCTCTTCTTCTTCATCTTTGGCCTCTTCCTTCGTTCAAGTTCATTGTTCATTTTAGATTTTTGTTTAATGAACTTATTAAGATTCATTGAAAGTTCAATGTCCTCTTCATTATCCTCATCACTTGAGTCATCACTTAAGTGGCATTTCATAGTTCGGAGTTCCAAAACCTTCTTATTCTTTAGAAGGTGGTTCAAATATTCATCATGTTCAACATGTTCTAAGAAACTCATTTCATATGTCATTAAAGATCCAATGAGTTCTTCAATAGAATAATCATTTAAATCTTTAGTTTCTTGTATCGTCGTTATTTTAGGATCCCACCATTTTGGAAGGGATCTTAAGATCTTGTTAGTGAGTTCAAAGTTTGAAAAACTTGTACCAAGAATTTTCAAGCTATTGACGACATCCGTGAAGCGGGTGTACATGTCATCGATAGATTCACTTGGTGTCATTTAGAAGAGCTCAAAATCATACAATAAGAGGTTTACTTTTGAGTCTTTAACTCTATTAGTTCCCTTGTGCGTGATTTTAAGTGTTTGCCAAATTTCAAAAGCCGTTTCGCACGTTGAAATCTAATTGAACTCATTCTTGTCCAAAGCACAAAATAAGGCATTCATAGCCTTTGCATTTAAAGAAAATGATCTTTTCTCTAAATCCGACCATTCGTTCATCGGTTTAGAGGAAAGTTGAAATCCATTTTCAATAATGTTTCATAAGTTTAAATCGAGAGAAATCAAGAAAACTCTCATTCGAGTTTTCCAATATGTGTAGTCCGAATCGTTAAAGAACGGTAGACGAAAAAACGAAAAGCTCTCTTGAAAGCCATGAAGAGCCATTTCTTATGGGTGTAAATCCGAATGAGAAATAACGTGGCTCTGATACCAATTGTTAGGGATCGAGCGACACTAAGAGAGGGGGGGGGGGGGGGGGGGGCGGGGGAGGGTGAATTAGTGTAGCGGTAAAGAACGATAAACTTTCAACGATTTAAATCAACTTCGGAAACTTCATACGATAGAAATCAACGTTTCGTTTGAAACCATTTCGATTGTATTTTAACTTTAAAGCATACATAAGAAAGTGAGGAGGAAGTAGAATAAGTAAGGTAGCAAAGTAAAGATGGTTTGCAGTATAGTAAGTTGCAAGAAAGTAAATGCAAACCGATTTATAGTGGTTTGGTCATCCGACCTACATCCACTCCCGATTTCTCTTCGCTTGAGGCCACTGGCTTTCCACTAAGTATCCTCCTTCCAATAGGCGAGGATGAACTCCCTCACAGCACCTCTCCTTTTGACGAGCTTAGGAGATAACCCTTACAAGCACTCTTATCCTTCTCTTGGACTAGAACACTCTTAAGACTTAGAGGGAAGATTTAACACACTTTCAAGAAAGTTTTTCCCTTTTTTTTTTCAATTCTAGACCCCCTCTAAACTCTGAATGAGTGGGGTATTTATAAGCCTCAAAGTGATTTAAATTTGGAGCCCAAACTTAAAATGCAGTACTGGACAGTGCAACCCACTGCACACAGGTGCTGGGTGGTACTACCACCCCAGGTTGGGCAGTACCACCACCCAGGTCATTTTCAACATAGTGGTTTCGGTCGAAAACTTGGTCGAAACAAGTCCAAATGAAGTCCGAATTGGTCCAAATTTAGTTTATAGGATTAACACCTAATTCTAAACCAAATTATGTACTAACTACAAATTTTAAAAATATTTTTTAAGCTATTACAAAGTCCACAAGACAAGACTTCTTTTAGCGAGTTTCGACGAACTTCCGGCGGTCTTCCAACGAACCCTCAGAAACCATTCTGCGGACTTCCGGCAAGCTTCCAGACTTCACGATGATCTTGACGAGTTCCAACGAGCTTCATTGGCAAGCTCCAATCTTTCTTGGTAAGCTCCGCAAACTTCTGACAAACCTTCTAGTGAACTTCCGAAAACCCTTCGGCAGGCTCGCTACTCGTTCTCGGCCGGTTCCGACAACCCTCCCAACGAATCTTCGGACTCCCGTCGAACTCTCAAACTCCCAACGATCCATCCCACTTTGACTTCTGGTACTTTGTTTCACTTTATGTCTTTATCATCATCGTAGTTAATCCTGCACACACACAAACAAACACTCTACTTCGATATAGACAATTATTACAACGCGAATTGACATTCAATTGCCCGGCATATCATTGGTCGGCGCTTCGTCCGATTCTTCGGCACATCGTCCTCTCTTGCGGCTTGTTGCCCAATCGACGGTTGACCTCCGCAACCCCGATATCCATGGCGCAACTCCGCTCTTCTTGGTCCGATGCCCGACGTCCGAAGCATTCTGCCGATTGTCGACTGAACTTCCGGCTTGACATCCAATATCCTGACGTGATCACTTCCAACACAACATCAATTCCTCCAATATCAATTGTCTAATCCTGATCGATAGTAGACCTGCATAACTCAACACGTAATTAGATCATAAAACACAATCAATTAGTTAAAATCTGAGATTCAACACTTCTTGCATCAAATTCTCACTTTGATGTTCTCTTTAATGTTTTTGAATTTTGGGTCTCGTATGTATATGTTTATACAATCTTCATAAAAACTAGTTATAACCTGTATATGCACAAACAAATAATGACTCATAATGAACGGTCACAATAACATGTCATATTGCTTATTTTGAACTTTCTTTTTATACTTAGTCACTAAGTTAAATTATTATATTTTAGGTTACATTTGAAGGTATTAAAGTAGTCAATAGTTGGTATAGATGAATGTCTGCTTCGATAGGAGATATACATGCCAATGTTTGATTGCTTGATGTAATGTGAGTATATATTTGTTAAATATCAAATAATTCTTCTGAGATCCTTGAAACATCTTGGAGTGATATGCCACAGTTCAGTCATCTTACATCAAAACAGCCTCAACTGATGTGTTCACCTCCAACTCGAATAATCGTTGCAAATTCAATAAAACTAGCATGAAGACCTCGTCGATTTTCCTTTTCCCTCTTTAACATGTGAAACGTATTATCATGATTTTTCATCCACTCGAATCTTTGATCTGCCTTGGTAAGGGAATGTTAAGGAGCTATAAGAAGGAAGAAGTTTTGAATGAACTTATGTAGGTATTAATATGTGCCTAGAAAGCTTTGAACTTTCGTGATTGTCCTCGATTTCAACCACTCTCGGATCACCTTAACCTTGTCAGGGTCAATCTAGATTTTTCCTCCTTTAATAATAAAGCCAAGGTTGATGAGGTCTCCTTTAGGTTAAGTCATAGTTGGTGTTTCAGAACACCTTTCACACAAGGACAC
Organism: Musa troglodytarum; assembly: GCA_023547065.1. Taxonomy (NCBI): domain Eukaryota; kingdom Viridiplantae; phylum Streptophyta; class Magnoliopsida; order Zingiberales; family Musaceae; genus Musa; species Musa troglodytarum. The sequence goes on from CP097506.1 coordinate 30,581,133, forward strand.
TGATGAAGCATTGGTTCTGCAACAAATGAAAATTCTACCCTAAGCTAAATAGTTTTTCTCAATAGAAGTGGTTGCTACTAGCTTTGGTGCTACTTCGATGGGTTTTCTACTATCAAGACCTTGTCGTAAGGCTACGATAGAGGGTTAAGAAGATGTTGAGGCCTTCAACTTGTCGAAGATGAGGGTGAAGCTATAATTGAAAATGGATCTCCACCGTAAAGTTTTGCCATAGCTTGAAAGGTAGGTTCTGGTCAATGTCGAGGTTGGCTACTGCTGCACCTAGGCAACTGATCTCTCCTCTTCTGCTGGTGACTTGAAAAGATTGTCTTCTTGGACGGATTCTCTACTACATGCTACTACAACAATATGGGGAAGAAGAGGAAGAAGCTACTACAAAGTTAAAGAGGATGCACCAATGCAAGCTTCATTAATCTCTCTCTCTCTCTCTCTCTCTCTCTCTACTTCTCTTCTTTAGAGCTTCTCTTACTCTATTGCCAGGGCTAGTTAACTTCTTATGTTTCTTCAAAGGTCGCACCCTTGTTTGATAATCATGTTTTATAATCATTGAGGGGTGGAGCAGTAACTAGGTTAGGATCTAGAGAGTCATCATGCTTTTAGAACTTGGAGAGTCTTAATGCTTTTAGGAATTGAAGAGTCATAATAAGTTCTAATATATTTATGACTTAGAGCTGGATCTAATATGGTCGGCCCAAACCTCTTATATTTCTTTGAGCTTGAATTTTAGCTTAATCTTGGTTTGGTTTGATCAAAAGATTGAATTAAAGTCTGATTGAAACTCTAGTTAGGCTGAATTAGAACTCGACTTGAACTCTACTAGATTATCCCTAATCAATAGCTTCTTTGATTAGGTAATTCACATCCCATTGAATTTTGTTTTAAGAATTTTTATTCTTTCTACGTAGGTTGAAGATTTTACTTTGATCTATTGATGTTGTTGGAGTCATCCTGCCTAACTGAGCCTTCTATATGCATCATTTTGATGGGATTCTCTTTATTGTCAATCTTCATCAACTAGAGGACTTTTTTTTTTATTTTATTCTAAGGGTTTTGAGGTTACTGTTGTCCCTTTTGATTTCTCCTCATCTTTTATCATATTGGAGCTAAACTTTTCTTTTTTTTAATTATAAATTTAAGGATATTTACATTCAAGATATATATATATATATATATATATATTCAAAATAACATCTAAATATTTAATTATTTTTTATTTGATGTGGATTTAGGAATATTTATATTCAAAATTTACACATTTTCAACAAGATTTTCTAAACTAGGATAACAACGTTTGATGTAACAACATAAATATTAATTACCTCAATTTTTGAAAATTTTTACAATGGTGGAGTAAGAATATCGCAATAAGGAATTTATATATTTTATATGTTTGTATAAATTTATGAATATTTATATTCAAATTTTGCATGTTTTCAACATGACTTTAAAAATGAGCATAAGAATGACAATTTATGAGAGTGATTATTATAAATATTATCCATTTTATCTCAAAACTCTCACAATAGATGATATAAATAACACGAGAAGAGTAAATCTGTAACTTTTGCCATTTGTATCAATTTAGTGATTTTATATTCAAATTTGACATATTTCTAACATGATTTCACAGAAGCGTAATGGCATTCGTACACGAATGTAATGGCATAAACATCATCTATTTTACGCAGTAATATCTAAATAATAAAAATATAGTTAGTTTGTATTCTTATTTTAGGTAGCTTGTTGCTGCTGACGTTGTTTTGATCGTGATCGCTTTACCCGAGGCCACGGTGAAGCTTGGATGTATCTTGACGGTCATAGTGTGCACCCTCGACTTGACATAGGCTACCGCCGCCACTCCCAATTTTTGGCATCCTGGATTTGTCGCACCTCACTCGTGGCATTCTCAACAGGAATTCTTTAACAGGATTTGTTGGAGCCACATATCATAATTTTGCAGTATCTCGTGGGGGGGTGTGGAAGAAGTCCACCTCAAAAACTTACTGTTTGATGTAACATCTGTATGAACAATAGGTGTTGGAAGAAAGAGAAACATGCATTGCTGCAAGCAAGCAAGCAAAGTAAAACAACAGGATTGACCTAAGCATATGAAGTAGAGAGTAATAATTTCGCCTGAGAAAAATAACCGTATAAACAATTGGTATACACCGCACACAGTTGGGACAAACGCTGATGAAAACTTCAAAACTTCCTTTCCAGATCCGTCGGGAAGGCATATGGAAAGACAAAATTGAGCAGGAAAGATTACATGAACACAACTATGCTGTTTCTCCTGCATGAAATAGTAATAATGCTAGTTGATGCCCTACAATATATGGAAGAATTATTGTCTTACATTAGTGTTGGTGCCCTTATTGAAAGGCCACAGATTAACCAATCGTTCAAAGACTCCTGCACTCTTGGAGAAATAGCCTGCAAAGGCCTGGGGAGTTGCGGGGGGTGGGAAGTCCTCTGCGGGCATTGCAAATGGGTGGATCATTTTCTCAAACTGGTCCAGTGTCAGGTAGGACCCTGCTTCCAGCAACCTCTCAGGTCCCATTATGGGGAGTGTGTGCTCTTGATGAAGCAACGCAGCATCCCCATCATGATTCTGCATTATAGAAGAGAGAGAGAGAGAGAGAGAACTTCAATGAGTTAGCAATTTTTTTCATACATGAGAAGCTCAACTACATCCTTGAATAATTAGTATTGCTTCCTGGATCCACGAAAGGAGATTAGCAGATTACCTCTAGAGGACTTAGATCTGCACCTCGACTGAATGTCATCTCCATCCGAAACCGTTCTGGATCTTCCAATGCCACCTGAGATTGAATGATCATGATTAATGCAAAAAATATCACATTGATGATCGTACACACGCTCTCAGATTCAATGAAACATGTCATGGGCATTAAGGATGAACATACACACACTTTTTTAAAGTTATTCAGCCATCCCGACTGACATTGAAAAGTGATGACTGGAGTACACCTAGGTGAATATAGATCCTTCTTTAAATACCTGAGAATTGTACAAGTTTGATATATTTTTACAGGGAGGTTAACCAGTTGGCTGACTGGCAATTTTTGGCGATCACAGGCATGACTTGGCCTCAAACAGTGCATTAGTTAAAAATTTGGACTTTCGCTCTCGTATATTCTTTGTATGCAGCATTTTGCTAGAAAATCTTTTTCAGAAAATCATACTGACAACAAATACATAATCCTAATAGTAACAGATTCAAATCAATATTAGACTTTCTAACAGCTCTGTGTGATAAAGAGTTTAAACAAATGCTGATATTTCATGGGATAACCATTATCTTTGTTCCTATTGCTATGGATGCCAGACATGGAATAAAACAAAAAAGGATTCAAGTACTTGTTTTGTACTCCACCAAATAACAAAGGTCATTATTTTTGCTAATCTTTAATTTTTAAGCCTTATTGACATATTCTGAAGGACCTATGACATCTCAAACTAGAAGAACCCAACATGAGAAAAAAAGGAAACAAGAAATCCCAATGTGTTCATCTTCATGGAAAGGCTATCCTATTCCATTAAATCAAGTAGGTACACAAAAGCATATCAATTTTGACAAAGAACTTATATACCTCAGTATTCTCAAACATTCTCAGGACTATGTAACTCATGTAGTCAAGTTCCTTAGTTTTGAATACACGCTCTAGTGCACTGTTGCAAACAAGGCTATCCTCTCCTTGAAGGGACTCATCCAGATTGCAATAGCGAAGTACATTCATTAGAGAATGTATATGAGATTCCTGTCATAAAATTAATGTAATAGTTAGATGACATACATGACATCAAAGGTGACAATGGATGACCATGAATAAAAACAAAGCACACACCAGGAATACCTGAACTAAGTTGTCTAATGCCTACCACTTCACTGATACAGAGATTTCTTAAACATTATAAATATCAAACAGTAAAATGGTAATCTCATGGCAACATTGCAGTACCGACTTGTTTTTGATATTACAATACTGATAGAGCACTTGACTATAAGCAAGTCCTCGTATGGTACAACTAGGTCACGAAGATAAAAGGTGCAATGACTGGTATGTGACATCAGTAGTATAGTACAATTAAATCTGACAAGGTTAGGTTAAAACTTGAGATAGAAAAGAGGGAAAAAAGATCGCAGTTGCCAAGGTGCTAACCCATGACAACAGGCACATATACAAGAGTCTGCCAACATGATATTGCAAAACTTGGTCACAACTATTTGGAGTCGGTTACATGAATATTTTTTGCCATTTTAATCCAGAGTTATTTCAGAAAGTTCAATCCAATTTCAGTCCATTCTAGACCTTATTGGTGGATTTACCAGAAATTAGCCAGAAACATCCAATGGACAGGAATGAGATTTTGATGAATTGGAAAACAAAAAAATATTAAAAAACGGTGAAGTGTTTGACTTCCCAAATTCATTTCTTTAACCTTGGTGTGTTCCATATATCATCAACTAAAAAAAGATTCCAACTCATTATTCTAATCCATTATTTAACATAAAGAATAAACAAAAACCTTTGTAACTCATTTTATTAAGATAATGAGAATGAAAAAAGAAAAAAAGAAGTAAAAATAGTAAACAAAGTAAAACATTAGTTTGCTTCTTGGGAATAGAGCCCATTAAAAAGAAAAAAAGATCAAGAACAAAAAAAATTCATTTGCTTCTTGGGATTGTTGATCCACCAGGAGAACTACCAGTCGGTAGTCCTAGGAAGCTCCTCAGTATCAGGATTGATATCAATGATTTAACATTGGTTAGAAAGTTGGAGAGCCAAAAGGCCTAATAAAGAGCCAAAGTTGACTCCTCCCAAACTGTTATACAAAGGTGGTACACAAAGGTAACTTCTTTCCCTAACCAACATGGGAAGAAATGTGATCTTATCAGTATAATAATAGAAAGGTGACATACCAATTACCAACTTGTATTGCCCAATACCATATAATATAATGAAAAATAACATGACCTAGACCTAACTGCCCATGTCCTTTGATGAGTTTAGAAAATGTCTATCATCATGGTAGCACTAACCCTCTACTCCTAGCATTATAGTATAACCCTAGATCCAATAAAAGGGCATACCTAGTGCACAAGGTTCTCGCCAAGTCTAAAGATGATCAATATATGTAGCCTTACCCTTAAATATTTAAAGAAACTATTTCCATGATTGCCTTCGTCTCCCAAGTCGCTAGGAAGCAACCTTACTTTTATACCAAAGCTCACCCTCAGAACCCTAGATCTAATCTAACCAAAATTTCTTTGACCAAAGTGAAGTAATACCCCAGTTCTTATGATATTAAAATATTTATATACTGAGAAGAGCGAACTTGAGTCTCTAGAGCCAAAACAGAGAAAAAGAGGTGCAGCTAGTGCATGAGAAAGGTCAATCACACAACTTAAACATTGTAAGTTGTGACTCAAACCGTTGCCATTATGAGGTGTATGAGGTTTTTGTGACTCAATCCTCTAGTCATCCAGGTTGCAAAGGAGCAGTTTTACAATAGTAACTCACCCTTTATTAGCACCACAGTATGAGAAGAATTAATCAGTCTGAAGCTAGCAGTCAATAGAGACCTCACCTCAGTGAAACCTGTGTTGGCAATCACTCTTAACTACCGTAAACTAAATTAGATATTGAACAAATTAAAATGGATGATGCACAAGCTAATATTAACTTGACACAGTCCAAGAAAATATTAGCATATATAACTGAAGTAAATTGGAAAAAAGCATGTACCCACCGATGTGAAATAAAGTCTTGTACGAACATGTCGTTCAGGTGTTTTCACATTGGCATACCTGAAATGGAATGGAAAATAGAGAATGCTAAAATAATTCAAAAGATACTATGATAATGAAAAGAGTTTATGATAGAAACTTTGGATCTAAGCGATATTTGGTCTCTCTATCATCATCATCATCTTGGTCTAGTGACTTTTCACTTGTTGTGCTTGATCTTCTTGGATCTTCGTTCTTGTTCAGAGACCTAACTTGGTATTCTGTCTCCTCCTTCCTTGTCTTGGTAAACATTGATGTTGACTCCTGACTGCTTTTTAGTTCCGCAACACTAATTGCTTCTTCTCGAGTATTATGCAGATCAATTAAGATTTTACCCAACAAACGACGAGCAATCTGAACTAAGAAAATATTAGGTAATCACACATAAGAATTTGTAGCATTTGAAGGAAATGGCACAGCAAACCAGATTTTTCAAACTAGCAGAATTCAACTATAACATGCATATGCTGGTCAGGATTTTGCTAAACAGTGGTTGCTTCCTCTGTGATGTATCTTTTCAAAAGTTTTGATTTTTGTATTTATTTTGTTCTCGAATCACCAGGCCAGATAGCTTGCTGTCACCCAAAAAAAAAAAAAAAAAAAAAAATCATGCTGATCCATGTAAGTTGACCAGCAACAATTAGACCCAAAGCAATACCACAATGAATTGTGCCTGTGAATTATCAATGCCACTCTTGCAAATCCACTTTGATAAGGATAAGCACTTATTTTCTTTCTTTCCCTCAGTAAAAGTGTGCCTTGGCACGTGGCCAGGAATATTGTCCACATAGATTTCCTAGCAGATTATACATTGCTTCAAAAAAGTCTCCTTCTATCAAAACTCAATATCTTTCTACTCTTCATTTTAATGTTTGCTACAAGTTATTACCTATTTGCATGTACAGGAATATAATGTCCTTTCTTTTTCTTAAACTACAAATAACTTTTGGGACTAAACAAAATTTCCAACCTCTTACCATCTAATAGTTGATTGCTTCCAACATGTGAAGCTACTTTTATCAGCAGGCTTGTTTTTGGTGAATAGATAAATAGAAAAAGGGCAAAAAAGGACTTTCAAAAAATAACTAGCAGACTTAGCAGACTTGCTTTGACACAAGGAGTAACTCCTAGGAATGAAGGTATTGCACCTTTGTATGCGCACGTGGACAATGGATTGATACCATCAAAATAATAAATGTGGGCTCATACTATTCACACATAATGTGAGAAAAGGACTCATTCATGAGCCACGGGAAGTTCGTCACCCCACTTCTGACTTCGTATGGTTCAATGGACTGGGAAGAACGGTCACTTCTTTCCCTCAGCTCTATCTCCCCATCTGTGAAACCTTCATCTATGATCTTAAGTACAACTCCTTTCTCTCATTTTATAGACACCAAGTACAAAAAAATGAAAACTACAAAATTAGAGAAAGATTACAGTTATATTAAAGCAAATCAATCATCTACTCTTTCCTTCTCCAAAAAAGATTAGTTTTCACATTCAGTTTGAAGAAGAATGTTCCTTTCTAATGATACATTGGATAGAATTTAAACCTCTCAAAATCAACTCTATATCTAAGATTTAATAATATTCCAACAGCTTAAGCTAGATTACAGTTGTCGTTAATCAGGTTTATAATTTATACTGGTAGGAAAATAGTTATGTTTGATACTTAGGTTAAAGAACAGATAGGATGGAATTTGTGGCTTTATCATTCATATCAATTTCTAATCAGCTTCTAATATAGGGTGGGTAGACTGTGGCTGAGGGAGGTACACACAACTTTGGCCCATTTAGGTTGAATCTCGTAGAATGATAATCCAACTATTTTTTTAACTAGATGAAATTTTGCACATCTAGAAAGAAATCTGACTTGCTTGGCCTTGTGTGGAATG